>CAXKWD010000001.1:49845850-50445850 GCA_964059195.1 Ectobius pallidus | reverse complement strand
ATACAACTGTTTTGGGACTGAAATCAAAAAGAAAATCAATGTCACCTTCATACTTTCCTCCCCAAAAACCCAGGAGGTAATATCCTGCACACATAATATCCTGATTAGGTCTTACAATAAACATCCTCTTTCTCAACTAATACAAAGCCTTCAGCGATGAATGCTGTTTCAGTGGATAGGATTTTTTACCAACTTTTGATAGGGAAAATTATGTGATGCATCACATCCGATATTTCATTCTCTGTTACTGATTTATGGAAATTATTTTTATTGCCAGCTCTAATTTGTCAAAGCCCAGTCTCGTGTAACTTCCAAAGCCCTATGTGAAAACTGCACATGCAGTGTGAATTGCATTTAGTGAATTCAGAGTTATATTTTGATAAATTATATAATTTTACAAAGGAGGGGGTAATTGTTTGAATTTTAATGTACCCTGTGTTTCTTTCCTAGTCGAAGAGGGTATTTGTGAAAAATTTCTTGCAAATTGGTCAAAGCATGTAGATTTGTATAGAGAACAAACATTCACACTTTCAACTTTATATGTTGAGAGCTCGCCATTTACAAATCTCTAGTAAGGCCAATAACGGAATATTCAGTAGCATGTTGGGACCCGTATAGAATTAATAAAATAGATTTACTAGAAAAAATTCATAAACAGAGGTAAACATTATGAAGAAGAGTTGAGATGGGAACCCTTGCAAGACAGGTGTAAGATATATAGGTTATGTACATTATACAAAGCTTATCATGGTTCTAAGGCATGGGGGGGATGTTAGGAAAAGGACTAGAAAAACCATCGTATTACGGAAGATGCGACCATCCCCTCAAAATCAAGGGTAGAAGTATAGAACAGATGTAGGGAAGTTTTCATTTGTAAATAGAACCATTGAAGAATGGAATGAATTGCCTGTAGCAGCTTTTCAGGGAACCCCCCCCCCCCTCCTTGAAGAAATTTAAGAACAACTTAAGGTCTAGGTATAAATTAAGAAAATAAGAACTATTGAGGGTCATATTATTACTATACTGTCTTTGTGCACTTAGAATTACTTAGCTTAATTAATGCTACCTTCTTATTTAATGGTTCTTGCTTATAAAAATTACTCGTTCATGTGTAAATATTATAGTCTTAATAGTAGTGTTGTAGTCTTAGGAAATGCTGCCGCCGGGTAATAACCCACTTGCAGTGAATAAATACATACATATTACTCGTCAATTTGTTGTGTTAGAGATGTTTGATGTTGTCTTCTGGTAACCTCTGTTCAGAGGAAGCTTCTCTAAATAATATAAATAAAAGAAGTCTGTGAAATGCAGAATTAGCAAATTCAGCTATACATAGCTTTGCATAAGTTCTTCAAGGGCTATCAGCCGAGTCGAAGACAAGACCAAGGCCTACAAGGACTGGCTGATTAAAGGGGCAATTGAATTCAGCCTCATCACAAACAGCATAAACAGAGACAAAGGCCTTCCCCTCAGCGAAGCATGGAAACTGGCCCTCAACATCTTAAAGAAGCAACAAACATAGATATCATTCTCTATGTTGTCCGCCTTCTCCGCTGGTCAGGCGAATTTCAACAACATCGACTTGTGGTGCTGCCATTGGCTGGGACTCACTAACTGCTGCGGCCTATATATACAGGCACTCTTGACTTCTCAATCATATCCCAGAAGATGGACTCAGAGCTGGAGGCTGAAAGCTTGGAAATCTTTAAAACTTTAACTCGGCTGATAGCCCATGAAGAACTTAGGCATAGTATTGGCCAAGAAAAATTAAAATCCTTCATACCTTTGTTTCTGGAAGATGGATCTTAGGTTCCAGGTCTTGTGTTCTAATTTTATAATTTCTGTTATAGGTGAACTTAAAAAACTGTTTAATGATAATTCGGTTCTGAATGAGGGAGAAGAAATTGAAAAATTAGATTTTGGAGAGTGGCTAGATTGGCAGAAACAATTACAACATGTAATTGCAGTTGAGCATTCAGACAACACAAATATATTAGTGGATATTTTGAATTATGCTGACAAAAAGAGAAATGATTTACAACCAACTCAAGTTCCAGGTAAGCAGTCTAAATAATATAAATTATTTACAAAGTAATTGATCAGTCCTGCTATTTCCTTGGAGCTTTTGAGTAGTTAAAAGTCCTCTGGTGGTGTTGCCAGCTCCAAGCAGAGCTAGATTGGTGGCAGGGCTACTACCTAATGGTATCCAATCAGATCATAATGTATATTAACCCTACATGAAGGGGTGCTTCCTCTGCCTATTCCAACCATTGGATATTTCTCCCTTATTACCCCGGGCATGGGATGCTAGTTTTAATCTGCTCCAAGTATTTCAATTTTCGGTATCACCTATATCTAGGAGGCATTCCCTGATGAGCCACCTGGGGATTCCCTCATGAGAAAACTGTATAATGAGAGGAGTGCAGTTTGTCGCCTACACTTTTTAACTTTTATCTTAACAAAGCAATGAGGAAATTGAAATTACAGATGCATAAATTTAACATACCAGAAAACATTATTAAAAGAAATTGTTTAATAAAACCTCCTCTTTGCTGATGATCAAGCTTTATTATTATTGTTGAGATTTTTCAATTGGCCTAATCCTTCTGGTGGCACTATGGCCCTGGGGTCGACTCAGCCTCTAACAGAAATGAGTACCGGGAGCAATCCTGGAGGTAAAGGTGGCCGCTACGTAAGGCTGTCAACCTTACCACCTTGATGTGCCAAATGTCCAAAATCTGGGAGCCTCAGCGTCCTGGAACCCTCTGGGCCTCCATGGCCTGTATAGGGATCACTTTACTTTTTACTAATACTCAATACACAAGCAGATAACTCCTGATTGTTTTCCAGTTCACTTGACTGTTCGCTGCTCACTTCCACTGTGCTGATTCCAAGTCACAGCACTGTCTCCATTCATACATACTGTGCGGACTCCCAAGTCACGGCAGCTCGACCCCATGTCTGACAATCAACAGTCCTCACTGCACAACACAGGATCCACCTGTCGCTCTCCTCTGTGCGCTGAGTTTGCCAGAACGGCACTGTCTCATTTCAGTTCAGTACACTAGTCCCTCAGTTCATCAGTTCACTTTCTTCAGTTTGCACTGGTTCTCCGGCTTGCTCACGGGTTTATATAGGGCTGTCGAATGTTCTGGAGGCAAGCGACGAGAAGTTTCCCATCTGCACACAATCTAGAAGTCTGTGGCGGTGCGCAGTCACACCCCTTAGTGCGCAACTCCTCCTCTCCAGAGCGCATAGTCCACTCACTGTGATGTGTCTTCACTAAGCCACACCCACTGACACACGGCTCCAGTCCATCTATTAAGCGAGGTGTGATCTTTCTCGATGTGTCGATTTCTCGAAGCTTCGCGGCATTGTGATAATATTAACAAAAGATACTCACTTCACACAAAAGTGGTACAATCTTTAAAACTGATACTGTCAGATTATGCCATCAACACAAAATCTATCATCCTAGAAGCTGCTACCCTTTAGAATCCTTCTATATACCATCCAACTAAAGAATGAAGTAGATGTAAACAAAGCAAAATGTACCACTTGAAAGATTAACAGACGTCAGTATAATACTGTATAATTATGTAAAGTAAATAAATAAATAACTAAATAATTACATACATAAATGATATGATTGTGCCTGGTTTATAGTATGAAAAGCAAAAGCATACTCACTTCAATAAAGCCACATCACTTCCTGTATGTAAAATGATCAGTCTTTTTTCCTTTCTTTGTTGGGTTCTAACCCTGTGCTTAACCTCAAAAGGAAAGTTTGCTTCTTTGATTTTGTGTCATTGTCACTCTATTCTTTTAATGTTGTGTGGCCCGCGTTAACCTAAGTTTCATCTAGATAGTACATTTTCCTTCCCATTCGTCTAAATTCTCTTACTTGGCATAAATAGTATCTGCATCACAAAATATCTCACTCCACTTTAGTGCTACTGTCTCTTTCGGTTAATAATTCAAAACCGATTCATTTGTGGAAGGATGATCTGTTCTAATTGAGACTATCAGGATCACTATTTATGGTTGACATGACTTTTCTTAGTGTAGGGAGTTTGTTGTTATAGAAAAAAACATGCAAAATTTTGCAAATTGCTGATTTCACAAAGTGGTCATATTGTAAATGCAACACTTTTCTGGTATGAGAGTCATAACCTTATTGACTGAGCTGACATCTCTTTATGAATACCGTAATACAAGTTTCTAACACTCCAAAGTCAATTTCACGGATTGAAAGTTGAGAAGACTTTTCACAAAATGTATTACATACAAAGGCCGTTCAATAAGTAATGCAACACTTTTTTTTTTCCTCGGCCAATTTTGGTTGAAAAAAATTGGAATTTTGTTTGGGGCATCTTTAAAATGTTCCTGCTTCTTCTCATATGGTTTCATTAATTTTCGACTGGTGGCAGCGCTATAACTAGCCTTCAAAGTGGTTTCTGCAATAGAAGTGCATTTCAGACAGAGAGCAGTTATTGAATTTCTTTTGCCGGAAAACCAGAGCATCACAGATATTCATAGGTGCTTAAAGAATGTCTACGGACACCTGGCAATGGACAAAAGCACGGTTAGTTGTTGGGCGCAGTGTAAGTCATCACAATAAGGTCAAGCAAACTTGTCTGATCTCCCGTGTCCCGGCCAGCCGCACACAGCTGTGACTCCTGCAATGTCAGAACCTGCTAACACACTTATTCGAGGGGATCGATGGATCACAATCTGACACCTCGCTGCTCAACTTGACGTTTCTGTTGGTAGTGCTGACACACTTGTCCACCAGTTGGGGTATTCAAAGGTTTGTTCCCGTTGGGTTCCTCGACGCCTAACTGAAGGCCACAAAGATCAAAGAAGGACTACCTGTGTGGAATTGCTTGCTCGTTATGAGGCTGATGGTGACAGTTTTTTGTCAAACATTGTCATAGGCGATGAAACATGGGTTCATCACTTCAAACCAGAAACAAAACAGCAATCCATGGACTGGCATCACACCAACTCTCCTTCGAAGAAAAAGTTCAAAGCCATACCCAAAGCCATACCAGCTGGTAAAGTCATGGCTACAGTCTTCTGGGACTCTGATGGGTTTTATTCTGTTCCATGTCCTCCCTTATGGTGGAATGATAAACACTGAAGTGTATTGTGCTACTCTAAGGAAATTGAAGAAACGACTTCAGAGTGTTTGTCGCCACACAAATGCAAACGAACTTCTCACTCTCCATGATAATGCAAGGCCTCACACAAGTCTGTGCACCCGAGAGGAGCTCACAAAACTTCAGTGGACTGTTCTTCCTCATCCACCCTACAGTCCGGATCTCGCACCTTCTGACTTCCATCTGTTTGGCCCGATGAAGAATTCACTCCCTGGGAAGCACTTCGTGGATGATGGGGATGTTATTGATGCAACAAGACTTTGGCTCCGACATAGACCAGTAGAGTGGTACCATGCAGGCATACAGGCCCTCCCATTAAGGTGGAAGCATTGAACAGAGATTATGTTGAAAAGTAGGGTTTTGTAGCCAAAAGATTGGGGAATAATATGTTGTATTTGAATCCTGAATAAAACCAACCTGCTTTAAGAAGAAAAAAAATGTGTTGCATTACTTATTGAACTGCCCTCGTACATTTAATTTTAGGTCTGTAGTTTTTCTTCACTTTTAAATGGCTTACCTCTCGAGTTTTGAAACACGAAATGATGAAGCGTGTTCTGCTCTAATTCTTCTTGATGCTTAAAACAAGTCTTCCAATTTAAAATTTAAGCCATTATTAGGCTGTTAACTGATCTATTCCTGGAGAAAAATTATTAATTTGGTAACTCAACATTATGACGTTTCCTTAATGTACAATTAAAATACATTTTCTGTATTTAACATATGATTATATTAAATCATATGTTATATCTCCATGACAGACTGAGAGAGACAGACAAGGAGGAAGTTATGAAATACTCAGGAGCTAATCACAGCAAATGGGAAGTAACAATCCTGTAATCACCTGGCTTTGTTTATGTCTGCTTTGTTCTTTAGTTGGATGATGTATTTGTGCATGGACTATGTAGGCAAGGCTCATTTTGTCCTCACCTCTATCCCCTTCCTTACAAACATCTCACATTGGTATTGAATTGAATATAATCCCTTCCATCTAGTCGTGAAAGAATTATTTCAGATTTTAACCCAAAATAATGAACTAAGGATTAGTAGGTTACAGAATGAACAGGAACTGAAAAATGTATATACATTTTAAATTTATAATGCAAATCTATTGAAACAGTTGGTACATGTGCTATCTTAAATAGAAATGCAGATTCATACTTCAAAATTCAGTGTGGGCAACACCAGCATCCACCATTTCCTTAAATGGCCAGGAATGGAATCCATAGTATTGTGCAGAAAATTTATATCTCATCGTTTGCCCAGCCCCATAAGGAGGAGTCACAGGGTCTGTACTTCTTGCAGGCCATTCGTGAGGTTCACATCCCCCAAGCCAACATTCTGGGAACTTCTCTTGCAGCCACATACGTATGACATGTGCAAAGTACAATGATGCACTATCCTGTATGAGAAGGTTGCAATTGATATTTTTTTCTATCCAAATACCACATACAGAATCTTCAAGCATCATGTTCAAGTTCATGGTGTCACCAGAAAATATGGACAGTAATGTTTGTGGCTGTCATTTCATTCCACGCTGTCTCTTTCGATGATTCTGCACCTTATTCTCCTTCATACTGGGTTCGTAAGCCACCAAGGATTACAAGTGACAAAACTTCCAGATTGGAATGTGGCTTCGTTAACTCTTGTATGTGATGTGCTTGACATGTTGATTTAGCCAGGCTAAAGTTGAACATTTTCTGCACAGTTTGCCACATTCTCCTCAGACCAGGAAATGGATGGGTGGTTACTTCTCTCATCTTTAACCGAACTTGTGGTCATTAGCTTCCTGTGACCATTCTTTATTGTCTTCAGATAGATTCTTGAGTTCCTTCCATTCACTGCACACCACCATCTTTGAACAAGAACAGTGGAATCTCACACTTCATAGCGTGCTAACATTGCTTCCTCCCCAACCCTATGTATAATAACCACATCCCCTTGAGAGCCCAACCACACATCACAGGTCCACTTGTGAGCTTTGAATCACACGATGGGCTAAGAGACCTGCATTCTCACTACATTTTTGCGTTGGTTGTTGTTGATAAAGCTGCGTCTGACTATGAAAACAGAGGCTTAGGAGTTACTGCAGGAAGGTGGAGTTCTCGCTCTGCTGGGAGAGGCTAACTTCCCAAGTATTATCAATAACTTCCCAAGGTTTACCATGTCCAGAGCATGTTTTTATCGCCCATCCTTAATCCTCACTGTATGACAATAATTCAAAGATATGTCAACTTCGCAATCTTTTTGATGTAGATATAAGAACTGTAGCTGAGAAGTTTCTCAACTGTGTGTGTGAAGGAGATTGATCAGTTTGCCTTGCCTATTTCAGCATTTTTACTCCATGTTGAAGACTTGCTGATGAATTTCCTAGTTGTGAGTGTAGCTTTTAGGATCCTTTTTGAATAAGATGGTCGCAAGCTAATTAGAAGAGAAATCATTTAGCAAATTGACATTGATAAAGAATTATATTTTAGAACTACAATGGCCCATGGTACTAAACATAGAAACCTCGGCTTCCCCATTCACAGGGAAAACAATAGGAATTTGGTAAAGCATGATTCATCAACAATTAGCTCAACAACTTGTGAACTGTGTGTTAACATTTAGTTTCTGAGCTAAAGAGGAGATCAGACTTTTTTTGGGGATCACTGTGCGTAGACAAAATAATGCAGAACTTAATTTTCCAAATATTCAAAATTTTCACCATTTTAGTGAATTTTAGTGCATAAGTGCTCCTCTTATAATAGCATGGCGTCTCTCCCTTACATTCATGATTTTCATGGTTTCCTGCATTATATCCAAACTCAAACCTGAATCCAGCTTTTCTCAGGAAAGAATTGCTTAGAAGGGAACTGTACTGGTTTTCTTGTTGAAATCTTACCTTACATTTAGAAGATTGATAAGTCTTCAATACAGATAAACACATGCAAAAAATTAGCTGCTCTTATTAACTGTACTTGTGGGTGAAAAGTGGTTGTATTAATGCATAAAGAGAAATGGGGGCACTAGTACAGCTTACTTGAGTAGCCTGCATGCTGGGAGCATTGATGACAGTGGGGAGGCGCTAAGCTGGTTGTTACTTGTTAAGTATGATTCATTTTTTCGTTTCTAGATAACTACTTGTTATTTCCACATTTTGAAACTGATTAATCTTTTTAGACATTGATGGATTAATTATGATTGTTTGTTTTGTATTATAGAAGTGTGACCACTCAATTTTCATGATTAAAACAAAGATGAATTGTTCGTGTACACAGCAAACCAAAATTCCCTTCAATCAACCCATTCTCAGTATTGATATTTCTTGTCCAGACAAAACTCTTTAACTGTTTAAAACTCATACTAACATACTACTTGTTGTGCCCATCATTATAGGCCAATAAATGAATTTAATAGAATTAATTAAAGCAGTGCACGAGATTCACTTTGCTAATAGATATTAATTAAATGATGTGGTTGGAAAAAAATGTATATTAATAATTATATTATAGTCAGGTGTTTTTCTTTTAAGACAATTATTTGAAAGTCAGTTAAGACATAAAAAGTTTGCAGAAGTTTTACCAAATTGACAACATGGAAGCAGAATCCACAGTGGATTAGGAAAGGGGGTCCAGGGGGTTTGGACCGCCAAAACTCAAAACCTAAAATTCTATATTTGTATTTAAAAAAAATAAAATATTTATTTAATTAAACAAGATTTGTTGGTGTGTCAAATGTGATATAGCAGTTATTTTCTTTTCATAACATAATGAGTAGGCCTATTATGATCACTGTTCCATGTGTTATTCAACTTTTCTTATAAATAGTAATAAGTAGGGCAAGGCATTTAATGACCTTAAAAAAGTGAAAAAATGCAAAATAAAAAATGCATTTATGACCTAAAAATAGTGAAAAAATGACCGAAAAAAATAAAAAAATGACCAATAAATTTTATCATTATTACTTATAATTATTTTTTTAAGTAATGAATTGCTTTTAAGGACCAATTTAATGGATGACATTTCGTTATATATAAATTTACAATATAAAACACATTTATTTTGCTGCTAAAGAAGTAAGTAAATTAATATTAGGCCTACTTGAATACCCTTCACTAAATTTTTTTTTCAGAACTGGCATGCCCATCATATCGGCGCCTAAAAATGCTGTACACAGTTTCTCGCAAAACGGCGAAAATGTTGAACAACTTTCCCCCAGAAGTGTCTGTTGCAGGCCACGGTTTCTTTTCTCTTCAAGTCGCTGCAGACCATGTTTATGTTTCTCTCTTGATACATGTTGTTCAACCGTAATTTTTTTTCGGCAGAAACCCTCACATCACATAATTTGCAGAACAATATTTTTCCATCGGTGGAAAAAACATTTTCTCCGTACTCGAAAACAAATCGTTTTAATTTATCAAACGTACTTTCTTTCACTTTGGGCATTTTACTGAACTCTTCTGTCAACAAACTATCTCATACAACTCTTATATACAGACAACTGAAAGACAGTGAAAGTCCTCCTACCTGAAAATGAATAACAATAGGATGCTGGGATTAGTTCATGATGCACATTCCTTTAAAATAATAAAGCAGGTATAGTCGCCTCGCTTATCTCTAACGGAGCTGTGTCCCAAGTGATGTTTCTTTAATGCAAGAAGGACACATTCGTCAATAGCCACTTGTATTTACAACGTTGTTTTCTTGGAAATGTAGACTAGTTCAAAATGCTTAAAAATAGAAGCAGGTATTGCTTATACTGTATTTTCTTGGAAATGTAACAAGAGTTCAAAATGCATGTTCCTTCCAGTAACGCTGCAATCTGCTTTATTTCCTGTGGATGTTATTTGCTTTTACAGTTATAATAGACAAGCATTAAAAATAAAAAATAATAAATAAAAAAACTAAAAATATAATGTAATGTAAGACTTCATTTAAAAAACTATAAAAATGCCGAAAAAGACCTAAAAAGCAGAAAAATGCCGAAAAAGTCCTAAAAATGCCGAAAAAGTCCTAAAAATGCTAAAAATGACCTAAAAATTACCAAAAAATGACCTATCTATTGACAATTACGAAAAAATGCAAAATAAAGCAAAAAAATGCAAAAACAAATAGCTCTTATTTGATCAATTAATTGATGATACACATTTATATATATTCGAGCTATCTTTTAACCATCATATAAAAAAGATGCAAAATCATCAAATGCCTTGCCCTAGTAATAAGTATTATAACTTAGGTAAAAGTTTCTTGTTTAAGTTGCCATGTCTTAGAGTATAGTAAACAAATTTGCTAAGGACGCCTGACTTAGGTAACATTTTCTTGTTTACATTGACATGCCTTAGAGTATGGTAAACAAATTTCCTAACTAGTTTTTGAGAGCTAAAATAGTGTAAAATGTGATTTTCATTAGTTCAATATTTAAAAATTTTCCGGGGGTGGACCCCCACTTTGGTAATGATTTCTTATTTATATTGGCATGTCTTAGAGTATGGTAAACAAATTTCCTAACTAGTTTTTGAGTGTTAAGATAGCGTAAAATGTGATTTTCATTAGTTTAGTTTTTAAAAATTTCCCCGGGGTGGACATCCGACTTAAGTAACATTTTCTTGTTTACATTGGCATGTCTTAGAGTATGGTAAAGAAATTTCCTAACTAGTTTTTGAGTGCTAAAATAGCGTAAAATGTAATTTTCATTAGTTCAATATTTAAAAATTTCACGGGGGTGGACACCCGACTTAGGTAACAATTTCTTGTTTACATTGGCATGTCTTCGAGTATGGTCAACAACTTTCCTAACTTGTTTTTCTGTGCTAAAATAGCGTAAAATGTGATTTTCATTAGTTCAGTAGCCTATTTAAAAATTTTCTGGGGATGGACCCCCGACCCCCCTTTTGGGGGGTATTGGGGGGCACTTTCGACCCTCCCCGCAATTATTTTATGGCTACGTCATTGTTGCACTTATTATATTATTAATATAATGTTACAAAGTGGTCCAAGAAGTTAAAGCTACAAAAAATAAATTACAAAAATTCCCCCCCTCCTAGAAAATATATGGGCACCCTTGTCGACAGCCAATTAGGTTGGGGGTGAAAAATGAAGTTTGTGGGGGTGAAAAATGAAGTCTGGGGGGGGCACCCCTGCCTATGGAGAGGTGCAGAAGCACACTGCTATGTTTGTCTGCAAGTACCACTAATGAATTAGATATTTGAACAGCAGACCATTTTTTCTCATAGTGAATGATTGGATGGAAAAGTATATTTTTATGAACTTTGAATATTACTCGTGCAACTAGCATTGTGTGATAACTTCTGTATAAAAATTATCTTGACTTCGTAATGTATGGTAAAATTGAATATCATATTTCTTTACCTTGTTTTTTTAGTGTATGCTCTTTTAAAGCCTGAATGTATTTTCTTCCTTTGTGCAGGTTTAATGTCACAAGTGAACCCTATGTTAACGTGGAGGAAGAATGGTAGAAAAAAGGGTACTGCAAAACAGAAATCTGTAAGTTCTTTTAGTACTGTTCTTATTGACGTATAAATATAAACAGTGCCATCAAAAAATCTCTCCGCAGCTCTGATTACGTTAGCCACCCATGTGAAGGTTGATATTTCTCCCTATCTTCCTTTTAGACTCGTAGCAGGTATACCAGAGTAGGCCATGTTCACTAGTGATGTTTGTCTGTTTGCTATTGTTGATGAGTTTTAACTGGAGTAAGTAATTACATTAAATGTTTAATTGAAGTTTTAAAGAATAAGTTAAAGTGAATGAATTTGTATTGCCAAGAAAACGGTCAACATTTTTAGCATCTTCTGTAAATAGGTGAGTTTTATGTTCATTTTATTTCTTATTTGATAAATGATTGTAGCAGAACATTATAACCATATGGTAGCACTGCCAACTGCCAACTGAATTCTGTTTCTTAGCGGATTCTTGCCTGCACAAATGCTGCAGTGTGACTTCTTGATGGCACTGAATTACATTAACATTATGAATCCAACTAATAAAGAACTTTAGTTACCTTAAAGTAACAGTGGTGAGTATGTTTTTCCAGTTGAGATTGGATTTATACCCTATATTATTGTACCTGTTGCTTTTAATGCCAGTATTCACCTACTGGGGTAGTCGGAGTGTACACTCTTTCAAATCTGCGCTTATTAAGCAATTATTGCCCACTGAACAGAACTAGCTCTTTGTAGTCACTCCATCTTTCACTGTATATAACATTACTTAGTCTCCTTATAACGTATCTACAGCTAGACTTAAGTTTCCATTATAACATAATTTTACATATTCCTTGTTTTACTTGTAACATTATTACTATTTTCTTTGATGACACTTACGCTCTCTATGAAGCCTATGCTTTTTATGAAACCTATGCTCTTTACTTATTTAATTTATTATTATGATTATCCTTAACCTTAGTCTTAGTATTAGTCATAGGTCTCTTATTCACTAATTTGCTATTTATGTAAACCTACATTGTATATATTTTCTGAAACCTGGTTGAGTGGAAGAGAAGGCCTTATGGCCTTAACTCTGCCAGGCAAAATAAATCATTTACTACTACTACTACTACTGGTACAGGCAGTTTTTGGTTTGCTTTTTTGTTTGTTTGTTCAGTCAAACAACCTTACACATTCAGAGATGCTTTCTTTCAGCTTAGTACCGTTCGTTCTTTCCCTGGCAGCCTGTCTGCCTGCTTTTCTGAGTTTCTTCATGAAAGCCCTTGAAGTTATTAATCTGTCATCTAACTGGTTCTCTTAGCGATCTCTTCTTGTTTTAGTCCAGTTCTTTGTAGATCCTTTTTAACCTCCTTGAACCTCAGATGTTCTAGGTCTGCTGTCGAGTTTGATAAAAATTTTCTTATTCAACCAACTTGTATCCATATAGGCGTTGTTTATTATACTTGATTGGAATTTTATTAAAGGAATAATTAAATTTTATTGGTAAATGGGCTGTACAGATCAAGGTTTGTACAAGCACCAAAATATTTAAACATGCAACAAAAATTTAGGAACTATAAGCCAGGAAATTTGTTGTGATTTGATCTTTTGCGAAGCCTAGAATAGTGCACAAATGGTAACAATAAAAAGGTGAGCTATTTCATTTCATCAAATATCTGGAAGGAATGAATGAAATGGTTTGACATGAAAATATTTATTTATATATCTAGTATGCAAAATAAGACCAGTGGATGGATTGTTTTGAACGATGTGTAAGCTAATGTGTTGCTTGCAGTAGTTTTTAGTAAATGTCCCCTACATTATATTAAATAAAATAAAAGTAAAAATAAATATAAGCATAATATAAAAGCATAGTCAGTCAGCTGTTGTGAAATTCTCACTCCCTCTGGATCCTTTGCTCTAATCTGTACCAGTATGAGATAATAAATCTGGATGGGCGTGCATATATATTGGGTGCTCATTTTAGGGTGTCCATTTGTCCTGTTTTTCCTGGGACAGTCCCTTTTTTTTTTGCAAAATGTCCCACTCTCCCTTAAGTTTTATTGGAGATGGTCAAATGTCCCAGTTTTTGTGATTTTAATTAGCCAGTGTATTTCACACTACTAAAATGAAAGTTGCAAAGTCTTGCTCATTGTCAAAACATACTTTATTGGAGAGTCATGTGCAGACTTTTACCAGAAAAAACACACTTCTTGATAAAATACATAAAAGTGAAATGTACAGTGATTATGAAGGCATCTAATTCTGTGGGATAAATTATGATCTACACCAGTCTGCAGAAGAAATCAAAGAAGTCATTTGGGATAATTTATGTGCATGGTACAAATGCAAATTGTAAATATTCCCTAAATTTTGTGGATTTTTTCCCAGTTTTCCTTTTATTGTACCAAGTTTTTCCCCAACATTTTTTTAATGTTCAGTATTATGTAAACATTACATGGACACCTTAGCTAATTTGTAAACAACAATGCTTACTAACTAGTGTATTTATAAAGAGTTTAGTCTATTATTGCAATAATATGAGTGATAATCCCAGGGAAATTTTGATCTGAACCAAAAAAAATGGAATCGGAGCCTCTGCCAGAAAAATCTTGCAGGTAGTGCTAGAACATCCTCAAAAAGAAAATTTTGACATCAAACATTTTTGTAAAGTATGGTAATCTCTTGTCTTGAGCATAATTCTGAGGGATCCATAGAAAAGAAAATCAAAGGCTCTTTTTAAAAGGAAAAGTGAAGTTAAGATGCTAAGAGAAGCAGAGAATGAATTCTGATATTCAAGATAATGGTGATACCTTAACCATTATATTTGCTGATTTGAAGTCAAATCGGAAGTGAATGTTTTCTGTTGTTATGGAAGGAGAATTTGTTCCATATGTATTTGCTTTGCGTGATTAATAGCCCAGTCAAATTAGATCAAAAAAGATGGTTTTGCTGCAAAAAATCATGTAGTTCCAAATGTTTCAGGAATGTGTAGTGGGAGGTCCCCTGAAGAACGCCTAATGTTTTCCCGCCAATTTCAGGTGCCGCGGGGGGTGGGGGAGGCTCAAAGGTCCCTTTTTTCAGTTTTTGGCGCAAATCTCGAAAACAGTGCATCGTACAGAAAATGTTATGGTATTCAAAATTAAAGCTTATTAAATTCCCGACAAAACGGTATATTCATATTTATCTTTATATGTTACCGTCTCCGAGAATGAGCCGGCGAAAATGGAAAAACTGCAGAAAAATTTGTAGCGCCTCACGTTTTTTGTCAAACTCGCCCTTCCAATTCTTTAGTTTTCAATTTTACAAGAAACTTGTAAGAAAAGAAGTTGTAGAGAATTACATGTTATTCAAGAATATACATACATTTGATCATTTATCTTCACGTAGTCAAAAGTTAGACCGTTTTTAAATTTCGGGTTCGATTTCGAGATTCCGCTAGTAAACTGCTTGTTCATTTACGTATGTAAATTCACATTTAGGTTAGGTAAAGGTTACATTATTTACGTACTCAACATTTATTAATATAAAGTGTTTTCTTTCTTTTGTATTCAAAGGGTTTTGCGTATCTTTCTAAATGTATATTTTCTATCTTTTTACCTTGTTTTGCATAATTTGTCATTTTCAATGTGTTTACAAACATTAGCGGCAATGACATTTTGTTTAGTTTCTAATTTGGTCACTAGTGTTTAAAAAGAGTCATTGTTACCAACATTTCATGCTTTTTTTTATTTTACTCGCAAACTTTCATAGAATCCGCCAAATTTAGTTTATTGCTAATTAATAATAATTCATTTCACGTATTCAAATTCTGAGATTAACTTCAGATTTCATACCTTTGTGATTTTTTCAATACATGGTAGGAAAACTTTTCATTAAGTCAAACGTCTAAAAATGGCAATAGCGTCTTACAAAATTCATAACTTTTACAAGCAAATATATTCTAAAGTTTATAATAAATGTTTATGATTTATATATCATGTAATCACTTGCAATTGGGTCTAAAATATACTTCATTTTCAACTTTACAAAGGCCCTTCTTTTGAAATTGCGTACATACGCTTTCTTCGGCATTCAGCTACTTAATTGTTGCTGAATACCAGGCCTGAATATCACAACATAAGTTTTTATTGGTCAGAACATTTCACAATGAATTCATTAGCCAATGTCTTTTTCTTGAGATGGAAAACTTGTAACACGTAGTTCAATTAAATATATACGAATGTAGCGTCTGAGACGCTTTAGAGACGCTTCGGGACCTCAACAAGAAGGATCGCGTTACGTAGTACGGGCTCCGGTTAATCAATTTCTCAATTTCAATCAACTAATTCCTACAATCGCCGGAGGCTCGTATTTTACGTTAGTGCGCGCGTCTTTCATTAATCTAATTTGACGTTTGTCAATTCAATCTATCGATCACGAAATAACTCGTGAAAACAATCAACATCAGCATGTTTGCAACATGGCGCAACCATGTCATAGTGTACTAATTCAGACATTCAATTAATTGACATTCTAATCGCAAAACAACGACAACA
This sequence comes from Ectobius pallidus, assembly GCA_964059195.1. Taxonomy (NCBI): domain Eukaryota; kingdom Metazoa; phylum Arthropoda; class Insecta; order Blattodea; family Ectobiidae; genus Ectobius; species Ectobius pallidus. The sequence continues at coordinate 50,429,723 of CAXKWD010000001.1, read as the reverse complement.
ACTGTACGAAAATCATGAATTTTCATACGTTTAATTGTGACATTTTTCGTGTATCCAACAATAAATGACCAATTATTGTGCAACCAATCTCAACACAAACACGAGTGGTGAACTTCACACAAGTGCAATCTCATCAAACAAAGTCAAAACATATTGTATTTATAATTATCAAGATTAAGTGAGACAGTGTATCATTTCATCTATTGTAACTTCAAGCTAAAATCAACAACACCGAACCATCTAACTTCAATGTGACGTCAACACTCCAGAAGTTCAGAACAGTGAACAGTGCAAATTTGTAGTGTATTTCACAACAGTGTAGTGTATTTCAATGTATTATTAACAGGCTAACGTCAGGATTAATAAATTAAGATTAATTTATTCATTCTTTCATTCCAATTTCGGAAAGGATTGCATCTTTATACAGTCCACTAAGCTTTGTCAAGCAAATATTTTTTGCTTTAATTCTCCTTTATATTTCACCTCTTTTCAAACCAGATGCAAACCTTTTCACTGCTCATCATTTTATTTCCGTTTTCAAGTGCTTTAATTCTCTGTATCACTTTATGTATTGTTTATGTAAACATAAATGGTATTTATTACCCATATAACTTAATATATATATATATATATATATATATATATATATATATATATATATGCATATATAAATATGCATGTTAGCCTTTATACCAGTATGTATAAAATGTGAACTTTTATGTACGTTATTTATTGTTTACATAATTGACGTAGTATACATAGTTAGTGTACGACGGTTTTAACTAAAATACTACTATTTCCAATTGTTGGTAAGACTGTGGTCTGATATGGCAATTGAAGTGACACTGATGCGTGACATGAATAGTGAAGATGGACTTACACGAGGGAGAAGCATGAGTGATTCTGTGTTGGCGAAATGGGTTGAAGGGGCACGCACAGCTACAGCCATAAGTTCTTCATTAGAGCAGTTTGCCGGCATCCATTCTGTGAGTGGAGAACAGCATGTCGACTTTCGAGCATCACGAGTTAACAGAAATGACCAAGACAGAAGGAAACTTGCTCAGTGGTTGGCTGATCACCTGCCATTTTCTGTACGCAATTCTTTGATGTCCCTTTCAACCGGAGTAATAGGAACCAATAACATCAACTGTTACCAAGCAATGGAAATCGGAACCCATACAATGGAAACTTTTGTTGGAATGAACTTCGCAGAAATGAAGCAGTGTAAGAAGAACGCAGTAGTCCCATTGGCTGCTACGAGCAACACTGTCAAACTGGAAACGGAGTGGTGGTGATCGAGCCTTTAGTGATTTTCCAGAGGACCATAATTACCCAGAAAACTAAAGAGGATGTAGAGGAGCTGTTGAAGTGTGAGTTAGCCCCATACCCCATGACTCTTTTCGATGAAGGGATCATGAGGAAAACGAAAAAGTCAGCTCTCTACGATGCCTTTCCTTTAAGCAATAAAATTGTCAACTTGAAGAACAGTTTCACGGTAATCGATGGTGGCTTCCTCCTTCATAGAGTAAAGTGGAACAACAACACCAAGTTCGCCTCCATCTGCGATCAATATGTGTCTTACATGATCAACCGTTAAGGCTACAACTCTGCTGTGGTTTTTGACGGTTACGAAGACACAAATTCCACGAAAAGAGCCGAACAACATCGAAGGGCATCAAGTAAAACATCAGTGGATATAGACTTTGATGAGAACATGGTGGCTACTGTTCAGCAGGAAAACTTCCTTTCCAACTAAAGGAACAAAACCAAGCTGATATGTATGTTAGCGCAGGCCTTAGGCGCAAAAGGTGTTCAAGTCATCATAGACAAAGGAGACGCTGACTGCAGCATTGTTAGGTGTGGACTGGAAAATACCTCTCATTCAACTGTGGTGGTAGTTGGCGAAGACATAGACCTGCTCGTCTTGCTCGTGGCACTCACACCACGAGATACGAATGTGTTTTTCATGAAGCCTGGACGAGGCAACACGGAAGACAAGTTGTACTCCTCCCAACAACTTCAGGCCTTGCCATTCAGCCCATACATTCTGTTTATCCATTGCTTCACTGGATGCGATACCACTTCTGCGATTTATGGAAAAAGTAAAGCAGCCATACTTAAATATTTCCAGCGGTTTCCTAACGAAACCAAAAACATCGCTGAAGTGTTTTACGACTCCACATCCACGCCAGGAGATATTGCTGAAGCTGGGGAACAAATGTTCCTACTGATGTATCAGGCCCCACCCAACGAGCATGACCTCAATCATCACAGGTACATTTCATTTTGTATTGCATGTACTAAATTCATTGAATCATGCTGTTTGATAAATAAATATTCTATTCTATTCAATTGTGTTTTATCCACAGGTACATGTGCTTCATCAAATCTTCAGCCAAGGTGAAAGCGAACTTGTCTTCATTGCCACCTACAAAAGATGCTGCTCTACATCACTCGTGCAGAGTGTTTCTACAGGTCCAGCAGTGGTCTGGAAATGAATCTCTCGAACCTGAATGTTGGGGTTGGACAAGAGAAGATGGGGGATATCTTACTCCTATTAAGACGAAGGCCCCTATTGCCCCTGACAGCGTGCTCAACTCCATATTTTGTCATTGTGCCACAGGCTGCGGTATGAGATGTGGATGCCGGAAAGCCGGAAAGCCGGCATCCACTGCTCACCTGTCTGTGGCAATTGCCACGGTGCTTGCACTAACAATGCTCCCGTTCAAGAGGACTTGGAAGAGTTGTACGATGAGGAATATGAGTATGAACAGCTTTAAATGTGTGACAGGATGGAAGGGTGAGCGGAAATTAGGTTGTGTAAGCCTCTTTTATTACTTTTGCATTATTAGCTATTATATGTGTATATATATATATATGTTAGTTATATGGATAATAAATAACATTTATGTTCACATAAACAATAAATAACGTGATACAGAGAATTAAAGCACTTGAAAACGGAAATAAAATGATGAGCAGTTTACTAGCGGAATCTCGAAATCGAACCCGAAATTTGAATACGGTCTAACTTTTGACTACGTGAAGATAAATTATCAAATGTATGTATATTCTTGAAGAACATGTAATTCTCTACAACTTCTTTTCTTACACGTTTCTTGTAAAATGGAAAACTAAAGAATTGGAAGGGCGAGTTCGACGAAAAACGTGAGGCGCTACAAATTTTTCTGCAGGTTTTCCATTTTCGCCGGCTCATTCTCGGAGACGGTAACATATAAAGATAAATATGAATATACCGTTTTGTCGGGAATTTTATAAGCTTTAATTTTGAATAACATAACATTTTCTGTACGATGCACTGTTTTCGAGATTTGCGCCAAAAACTGAAAAAAGGGACCTTTGAGCCTCCCCCCCACCCCCCGCGGCACCTGAAATTGGCGGGAAAACATTAGGCGTTCTTCAGGGGTCCTCCCACTACACATTCCTGAAACATTTGGAATTACATGATTTAATGCAGCAAAAAATCTAATTTGACTGGACTAGAAGCACACAATGTGATTATTTCTTTGTAGCTTATTGAAATAAATAGTGTATTTTGCAGCATGTTGCCTGAAATAGTAGCAGAATATCTGAAACTTCCCATCCCTGAACTGTAGCCTACATTGGTCATTGCTTCAGACATACATCTGCAACGCCTTGATAGATTTTTAAATCCCCTAGTGACTTGCTTAATGATGCAAAAATTCCCAAAATATTGCAACTGACGGGGGTCAACACAACAGTGGTTTAACCCCTTCAACGTGGAATATGATATGATATGATATAGTTTATTCTTGTGTCATAATATTAACACCCTTGGCGTTAGAGAGGTTTTTCACCATAGGATGTACCTCCTACCATTACACACTAATATTGACATGAAAGCCTTGAGTACCTATAAATTATGGTATTCCTGTATTTGCCTTACTTGTGAACAAAGCAAAAGAGGAATTAATACCACAGTATAAGTATTAATACAGTAAGGAAACTGTGTGTTAAAAGTCCTATGACAACTTGTTAGCTGGGCGACACTAGCGCTCCATGCGGCGGTTGAGTAAAACTACATTCTCACCATATAAAATAACTTGGGAAAATGCATAAACACATAACAAAATATGTTATAATAAGAGAAAAAAATCTTCTTTCAAAACTGAATTTTAAATTTAAGAAACAATGAAGCATGTATTATATTTTAGTTAAGATCAGGCACAATTTTTAAATGCCACTTACCTGTAACTTGCACTGCAGTTCCTAGGGCTATTCTTATTACAAGTTTTAATAACTTCAAGATGATTCTTGGAAAACCAATTATAACTCATTTTTATTTTTAAAAGTAGCCTAATATTACATTAGAATAGAAATGTCATCATTTTACAAAAATAATACAATATTATATAAGATACAATACAAAATTCAAATAAAAATATAGGTTTCTATCAATATTTCTCAATTTCTAATACTCCAAAACTGCTTTTAGTATACAGTCGGTACAGCAGTTTTAATTAAAGAGTTCTTATTGGAATTCATAAACTGGCTGTTTTCGAAGTGTTCCAAACATAGGCGGCAATTTACATTTAAATATTTTACAGTTTTTGTTAGTAGGTCTTCTCGCCGACTATTGATGACCCATTTTTTACACCTGAAATCATTACAACAATTGAAGGTAGATTGAAGCCGTAAGATACAGAAACAAAATACAATCTCAACAATGAAGTTGAGGACGAGCAGTGTGACAAACCTATACTCAAAGGTCACTCTTTAATATAATTTATAACTTAAACGTTGATTTTAAAGGTGGGAAAAACCTTGGACTAGATACGCTTCTTAACAGTAGCCTATTTTAGGTAAGCCTATTGCTTGCCTAGGTTTGGATAATGATGTCATGTTAGTTTACTGTCGCAAACACCTTAATGGCACATGTATCCGAGAATTTATGATGTAAGATTATGTTTTCGTCATCTTTACGCCTACATCGTGTTCGAGAAAATAAATATCGTAAAAGGTAAAGGTAAAGTGATCCCTATACAGGCCATGGAGGCCCAGAGGGTTCCAGGAGGTTGAGGCTCCTAGATTTTGGACATTCGGCACTTGAAGGTGGTAAGGTTGTCAGCCTTACGCACCGGCCGCCTTTACCCCCAGGATTGCTCCTGGTACTCATTTCTGTTAGAGGCTGAGTCGACCCCAGGGCCATAGTGCCACCAGAAGGATTAGGCCAATTGAAAAACTCCAACGACCTCATCGGGAATCGAACCCGCGACCTTCCGGTCTGTAGCGCAGCGCCTCGACCACTACGCTATGGCGTACCCCAATAAATATCGTACCGCCTGTAAAATCGGCTATGTGCACTTTTTTACGAAATTGAGTTATGTGCACTGATATTCCTTAGCATTGATCCTTACAACCGGGCATGTGGATCTTTGATTGTCAGGTTTGTGCAAGCAAAGAAAAAAAAATCGGCTACATGCTGCAAAATGGCCATGTGCATTAGAGCTCACATAGTCATTCTTGACTGCCAACACGGCACACATGTTTGTATACATAACCGGCCCTGACATATACATTACAATGCACATAGGAAATAAGCTGCACCGCAGCAAATATTGTGTTATCTTAAGCGATCACAATACGACATCCTAAATATTGTTATCTTTAACCGTGATATAGACTGCTGACATTTTCATTTCATTAGTATCTATTGTTAGAAATTACAACATAATTAAAGATAAAAATATTACATTAAAGTAAATGTAAACATAACCACACCAGAACATGTGTCAAGAGTAAGCCAGCAGGCATACAATAAATATTACTTATTTTTCTTCTTACCTTTCTGAATCTTTTGGGAAAGTGAAGAAATGCAATTCAGGATTTCTTCCTTTATTGTTACTGCAATTTATAGCAGAACAATAACATCCTTTCCAAACACGCATTGCTATAAAAATTCAAGACTCCTATTTATTTCCATTCTTCCCGCAGTAGTGATTGTAGTATTACTCAATGGCCGGTAGGATCGCATGGAATCTGCGCGCGCATGTCCGTATGGCAGAAAAACGGACTGAGTTTCTTTACTGTATTAATACGTATACTGTGTTAATACACTTGCTCACTTAATTCTAGGATTCGTTTTTCCCATTTTATTTTAACAATTTATAAAAAGTTCCCCATTTCCTTCAATGTTTTCATATTCTTTGTAGTTGTTAATTTCTTATATGCTATTTCTACGTTAATTCCTAGAAATTTTCTATTAAAAAATGTTTGTCTGATCGTTTCAGTTTCTGGACATTTTAAAATTATGTGCTCAGCGTCTTCTCTATTTAGACATAAAGGACATCGACCTTTCTCAAAATTCCTTCTTATGCCCCTAAGTTTCCATACCCCAACCCGCCACCATGCTAAACCCATTCTTTGTTTCTTGGAGCAACCTGAGACATACTTTTCCAATCCCCACATTTCTTTCATTTTAATATAGAACACTAGGGATCTTTTTTCCCTCATTATAGCTACATGGTTTTGTCTCTGAATATCATTGCATCTTCTACTAACGATCTTGGTGAGCGTTATTATGTTTTTCTCAGGGTTCAGAACTGAGTTCCAAATCCATTTTAGTCCTATCTCGTCCAGTAGTTTCGTAATATCGTGAACTCTGCTCCTATTAACATTGTCCAATAGGAGAGATTGAAAACATATTTTAGCTACATCATCGTTGTCTTTCTCATATATACATCTAAAGAACTTTAAGATCTTACCTAAGACTGTGCCCATGCTGCTGTCATAACCTAGTTCATATCTCGCCGCCTCATTTGAAGTGAATCTGGGGATGCCCAGTACCTGCTTGCAAAACCTGGCCCTTACTATGTCTAAATATTTCCAGGACTGCCTCCCCCCCCCCCAAACCTCAATTCCATAGAGAACTTTGGACTCTACTAAGGCTTTGAATATCCTATTTAGCATTTTAACTCTTAAGTCAGGTATTTTGTTTAAGCAATTATTTATTGCACCCAAGGCTACTTTGCCACAATTCCATGCTGCTTTTGTCTGTGAATCCCACGTTCCTTTATTGTTGAGGGTTAACCCCAGATATTTAGCAGTATTCACAATATTAATTACTTTGTCATCTAACCTCCATATTTCCTTTTTGCTGAGCTTATTGCCGTTCTTACAAACAAGAATATTAGTTTTCAGAATATTAATTTTTAAATTCCATGCTCTACAAAACTTGCTGACTGAGTCAATACTTTTCTGCAGCCCTATCGGGGTGATTGCTGTAAGTGCCAGGTCATCAGCAAACATTAGGCCCGGGATTTGTGTGTTCATAATAGCTGGTTGGTGTTGGTTAGCTAACATAACTTCATCAAAGATATCGTTAATAAATATGCTAAATAAATGTGGGCTGAGGTTACAACCTTGCCTTACTCCAATCTCTTGTTTGATCATTCTAGTGATACCATCATTTAAATCAGTTCTTATACAAAATTCTATGTTGTCATATATCGCTGTTATATTATTTGTAAATTGATTACTTAGCCCTATTTTTCTCAACTTATACCGTAATTGGTTCCTATTCACTGAGTCGAAAGTTTTCTCCAGATCAATAAAACACCAATAAATTTTTCCTATTTTTCTGCTTAAGTATTTGTCTATCACTGTATTCAAAATGAAAATATTATCTGTTGTGCGCTTACCCCTTCTGAACCCTCTTTTCCATGGTGAAATTAGTTTGTATACTTCTAACCAGCCTGTTAACCTGTTTGCTAGGATTCCTGTGTAGACTTTAGATAAAGCCGTTAATAAACTAATACCCCTGAAGTTGTTTGGATTTTTTATATCATCCTTATTCTTATATATAGGCACAACTATAGCTTTTTTCCACATCTCCGGAATTTGATTGGTTAATTTAATCTTATTAAATAATCCAGTTATGATCTCCAGCCATTTCTGATTCTCGCACAACTTCTTCCAGAACTGTACCTGAATTCCGTCCAACCCGGGAGCTTTATTCCGGAATTTTTTAATTACCATGATAATTTCATCTTTAGAGATCATGTTATCTAGCCCATCTATGTAATTCATGCAGGGAAATACATCGATTGTAAGGTAGTTACTTGAATATCTTTGTTTGAATAGTTCGTGAAAATGCATGACCCACGTCCCTTCATCAGGCCCTAAATTACTGTTAGTATTTTGATTTAACCTTTTCAGGTATTTCCAAATTTCAGTAGTGTTGTTGTTCTCTAACCAGTAGTTTATTCTCTCACTTTCCATGTTATAAAACTTTTGTTTCTTGTCTGCTAATAGTTTCTTATATTGGTTTTTTATGCTGATAAAATTATTCCTAACAGCATTATCATTGTCCCCTTCTCTTACCTTTCTGCACTTTCTGTAGGCCTTCTTAATTGTGATCTCAAGTGAATGCATTCCGTATCAAACCATGAATTATTTCGAATGGGGTGTGTATATTTTCTTACTCTCCTTTCCCCAGCTCTTTCAACCACTCTGTGGAGTAATTGTAAGGCCCTATTAATATTGCCTTCATTAATGAAAAAATGAACCCCTAATTCTAGCAACACTGCACATTGGTCGTTCATCATATTGAAAAAATTATCACTACGTTCTTTGGTCCAAAAATATGTTGTCCTCGTAGATCCTAATCAATTTTCACTGGCGGACTTGTAAGAGGGCCGAGGATGGTTACTGTTAATGGTTATATCAATCTCTGTCGATAAAAGCATATGGGGATTATAAAATCTTCTTGGCTTCCGGGTATCTGCCGCGTCATGTTTAAGAATTCTGCCGACGTTTCGACCATCTTGCCGTGGTCTTTATCAAGGCTACTGCAGCTCGCTCCAAAACGTCTCCTGTATATATAGAGGCAGTGTATATTTCCTTCCCAGCCAATCAATCTCACTATACAATGCTCTGTTGTGATTGGTTCCAACACATGGAAGGAAAAACGGTCCTTTTCAGGAACAATTGTTTCCAGCAGGACGCAGATGTTGGGACCATATCCTTGATAATTTCAGGCCTTCATCCCGGTTGATGTTGTTCGGATGCTTGGTGATCTCTATGGCCTCCCTTATTTTTCTGTGAGTCCTGTATGTGACCGTGGCTAGAATCTTGGTTTTGTCAAACTCAATGGCATGTTTCGTGTCTTCCGAATGTTCAACTACCGCCGACTTCTCTGTTTGGAGAGCCTTCATTGCTCTTATGTGTTCTCTTAATCTCTCTCCTACCGTTCGACCGGTCTCTCCAATGTACTTTCGTTGGCAGCTGCAGGGGATGGAGTAGACACCAGGTCTTTGTAATGGTGGCAAGCGGTCTTTCTCTTTTCTGATTAAATTGCCAATACTATTTGTAGAATAGAAGATGGTCTTTATATTGTGTGAACTTAGCAAACGTTTGATCTTGTCTGTGGTTCCTTGTACGTACGGAAGATATGCCGTCTTGGGCTTCTCTGTGGGCTGAACGGTCCTTTTAAGGGCCACTCGTTTATTAGTCACTTCTCTTACAGCTCGTGAGACTGTTTCCTTCGGGAACCCGTTCTTCTGGAGGGCCTCAGACAAATGAGAGAGTTCATGCCGTTGGTATGGTGCTTTGCATAAGTTCACCGCCCTGGTAGCCAGTGTCTTAATGATGCCTCTCTTCGTCGCTGGTGGGTGATGAGAGTTCCAATTAAGGTACCTGTCTGTATGAGTTGGTTTTCTGTAGACGGTGTGATCTAAGTAGCCACTATTTAGTTTCTTGATGACCAGTACATCCAGGAAAGGTAATTTACCATCTTGTTCCAGCTCCATTGTGAATTTTATATTGGGGTGAGTACTGTTGAGATGATTCAGGAATGATGCAAGTTTATCTTCACCATGTGGCCACACTACGAACGTATCGTCCACATATCTTAGCCACTGTTTTGGTTTCAGGTCAACATTTTCAAGTACAATGGTTTCAAATGCCTCCATAAATATATTGGCAACTATCGGGGAGAGTGGAGAACCCATAGGAGCACCTTTGGTCTGTCTGTAGATGGAGTCCCTGAATTTGAAATAGGTCTCTTGTAGAACTTCTTTTGTTAGCCTTGCCCATTCAGTAATCGTGGAGTTTGAGGGTTGGATTGGATTAAACCCTTCTTATCTTCTTCCGGAATACAGTTGGCTCTCTTAAGATGATTGACTTAATTAACAACTGGGCATGAGTACTGAATGGGCAAGGCTAACAAAAGAAGTTCTACAAGAGACCTATTTCAAATTCAGGGACTCCATCTACAGACAGACCAAAGGTGCTCCTATGGGTTCTCCACTCTCCCCGATAGTTGCCAATATATTTATGGAGGCATTTGAAACCATTGTACTTGAAAATGTCGACCTGAAACCAAAACAGTGGCTAAGATATGTGGACGATACGTTCGTAGTGTGGCCACATGGTGAAGATAAACTTGCATCATTCCTGAATCATCTCAACAGTACTCACCCCAATATAAAATTCACAATGGAGCTGGAACAAGATGGTAAATTACCTTTCCTGGATGTACTGGTCATCAAGAAACTAAATAGTGGCTACTTAGATCACACCGTCTACAGAAAACCAACTCATACAGACAGGTACCTTAATTGGAACTCTCATCACCCACCAGCGACGAAGAGAGGCATCATTAAGACACTGGCTACCAGGGCGGTGAACTTATGCAAAGCACCATACCAACGGCATGAACTCTCTCATTTGTCTGAGGCCCTCCAGAAGAACGGGTTCCCGAAGGAAACAGTCTCACGAGCTGTAAGAGAAGTGACTAATAAACGAGTGGCCCTTAAAAGGACCGTTCAGCCCACAGAGAAGCCCAAGACGGCATATCTTCCGTACGTACAAGGAACCACAGACAAGATCAAACGTTTGCTAAGTTCACACAATATAAAGACCATCTTCTATTCTACAAATAGTATTGGCAATTTAATCAGAAAAGAGAAAGACCGCTTGCCACCATTACAAAGACCTGGTGTCTACTCCATCCCCTGCAGCTGCCAACGAAAGTACATTGGAGAGACCGGTCGAACGGTAGGAGAGAGATTAAGAGAACACATAAGAGCAATGAAGGCTCTCCAAACAGAGAAGTCGGCGGTAGTTGAACATTCGGAAGACACGAAACATGCCATTGAGTTTGACAAAACCAAGATTCTAGCCACGGTCACATACAGGACTCACAGAAAAATAAGGGAGGCCATAGAGATCACCAAGCATCCGAACAACATCAACCGGGATGAAGGCCTGAAATTATCAAGGATATGGTCCCAACATCTGCGTCCTGCTGGAAACAATTGTTCCTGAAAAGGACCGTTTTTCCTTCCATGTGTTGGAACCAATCACAACAGAGCATTGTATAGTGAGATTGATTGGCTGGGAAGGAAATATACACTGCCTCTATATATACAGGAGACGTTTTGGAGCGAGCTGCAGTAGCCTTGATAAAGACCACGGCAAGATGGTCGAAACGTCGGCAGAATTCTTAAACATGACGCGGCAGATACCCGGAAGCCAAGAAGATTTTATTGTCAACTCGGGCCGCGGAAGCCTACGATCTTATATTAAAGCATATGGGGACTGTGAGCTACTTCCGAAATTTCAAATCTTGAAATAAACTCACCTAAGTCATGAGATACTAACATATAGTCTACAATGCTAGCTCCCTCTTCATTAGATAAAGTAAAATTGCCTTCTGTATCATCTCCGTAGCAACCATTGAGTATTTCCAACCCGTTGTGACCACAGAAGCAAGTAACTTGAGGCCTTCAGCATTGGTCACTGGATCTCGACTATTTCTGGATGGCAAATCGCGGTTTATTGATATGATCATTACAAGCTTTCATATTAAATGGGCTTACATCCCTCTTTCCAATCCTACTGTTGAAATCCCCCGCCAAAATTACTTCATTTACTCTGTATTTAGACCTAATGTCATCTATTTCCTCCCCCAAGTGTTCATAGAAGCTACAGTTAAAGTACTGAGATCCCTTGGGGTGGTGGTAAGTTACACCTATTGCTAATATTATCTCTTTATTATTACTCTTTAGACCTATCCATAGACTATCTTCGTTCTTGCTATCTATTTGCACTATACTTTCCCTTAGTTCGTTGCTTATAATAAATAAAAGGCCTCCGGGTCATCTTCCAAGCTTATTTATTTTTACCTTATTTCTAGCAATACAGTCATAGCCCCTAATATTGATTACCTCATCATTTTTAAGCCACGTCTCCGCTAAGGCGAGAATATCACAGTTCCTTAAAATAGTTTGAATTTCCCCATATTTAATACTACTCCAAATTCCTTCAGTGTTAAGGAAACCTATCCTCAGACCCTTTACAAAGTCTTTACCCTATACTATTTTCACTTTAAGTTCAAAGTAGATGTAAACAAACTCTAAAGTACCACTCCGCCGCATGTGACAAACCATGTGGAGTTTTACCCGCCACGGAATGAGGATTTGTGTGTATTCCAGTGTTCTCAATAGTACTTTTAAAATATTTTTTATGACATGCACCATTGTTGAAAAATGTGATATTTATTTTGAAAAGATCGATACATCTGTACAAAATTAGGCTTAATATTAGTATTTAAGAAAGTCATAAACAGTTAACAAGAAGATATTAACGAGTATAAAAAATTACTCTCAGTTTGCAATGTTGGCTGCCCACTTCAGAGGCGTTTCCTTGTTGAATTCATTAATTTCTGTTTGTAACCGCCCCAATCCTATCAGAGCTGTAAGTTACATTTAACTTTTGACGAAATTTCTAGCACACGACTTTCTTGTCCTCACGTACGTGTTGTAAAACCGATATAAATAAATAAATGAACGCATATTCAGCAGGTCTTACCAAGTTATTGGGAAGGGACTGTGGCAAGTTCATTCCAAGATGGCGTACTTGAGCATTCACACAGCTGTCGTAAACGCCTACAATTTACATCTGTTGTAACGGTTTAATTAGTTCACTTAGTTATTATGCGTCATGAAAACCTGATCAAATTAATTTTGTTTCATATACAGATCTGCTTCAGAAACGTGTTTTTAAATTTCTCTGCACGAAAATAGCTACAAAAAGGTACGGTTTGAACCGAACTATTTTATTAAGAGCAAGAGTATGCATACAAAGCAGCAAAAGTTACAGTTCGTCCACTAGCCAATGAGGCGCTACCTTGTCACGTGGCTTTGTTTACATCTACTTTGAACTTAAAGTGAAATTAGTTTAGCTTTGTGATTTGTCAGATGGGGTTACCCAATTTCGAAGACTGTAATGTTGATTTACACTTTTGCTTCTGTCTCTGTGTACTTGAGACCTGGTCGCACAATCTGCACTCTTGCTGGCTTGTTTATCCGCATCAGCGTTTTTCTCCGCGGTGACTAACCCTTGGTTAACTGCTGTAGTGCTAGGCTGCTGATGTAGCGTGTTGTTGCCGGTGACTTGACTCCTGCCACACGCCGAATCCGATCCTGTTACTGACTGGGAACTTCCTGCTGACTCATCTCCGCTATTTCTTATTTCCTGTGTATTTACTGTATTCAAAGTTTGTGGATTATTTTTTAATTCCATGTGTTTTCTACAAAATTCCAAATCAAAGAGCCGTTGTTCAATACGCAGCTTGACTCCAACTAACACTGCAAACTTCCCCTCGTTCCTAGCCTGTCTCAAAAACGGTAATAGCTCTCTTCTTGTTAGTCTCTCCTGATAGCTATAGTCATGCTCCAGTCTTATTCTAGATCCAGATAACATACGGGATCTACTCATCACTCTGTCTTTGGTTATTGCACTTGCGAATTTCACTAAGATGGGGCGATTTCTACCCTTTCCGAGGCGGTAAACATTCTCGATATGAAACTCGGAGAGGTTCAAGTGCAATTTTGCATCTAGTAACTCCAACACATGGCCACACGTGTCCAATCTTTTTTCGTAGTTGAATTCTTCCATTCCAAATATAATGACGTTCCTCATTCTAGATTCCTTTTCTAACTTCTGGGTTGTCCACTTGGTTTCCTTAATCGAGTCGACTTCCTTTTTTAAATCTGTATATGCATTGTTTAAGTTGTTGTACCACCCCCGTAAGTCTTCCAACTTGCTGTTTACTTCGTCCAGTTTTTTATTTAATTTTTCGTCTAGCTTCGTTATCATATCTGCGATTGTGTTAAGATTGTCACTTCCTGCACTGTTGCCACTTTTATTCCCGGAAGCTGGTGGTGGTCCTGGATTAGATTCGACACCGCCAATAACCAGCAATACTGCCACAATTACACCCAAGAACCATAAATTGTTCGTTGACGAGCTGTAGAATTGTTCATTACTTTTATTTCTTCTTGCCTTCATTTTTCCGTACAGTCCTATTCGCACACGATATGTTGCCAGGTCAATGCCCATTGCTCACAGTTACTGCTATCTCCGCACAAAAACGTCTTCCCTCTACAATGTCTGACACAAGACTGAGATGTAGAATATTAAATAGTAATGTTATTTGCATGCCTTAAAGGTGAGCTGTATTATTATATTGAGATTGTACCAATTACATCTAGGGTAGGTAGTTTTGAAATCTATAATCTGCTCCCCAAAACAGAATTCCTCTTGCATAAGGGCAACTAAATTTAGAAAAACGAGACAAATGAATCTAAAGAAACTAGAGGCTAATAGTACCGTTCATTCATTGTTAATTTTGTGACAATCTGATTTCTGTAACTGAGGCAGATGATGCCGGAACTGTGGAGAATGACAGTGAGCTTTTCATGTTCTTCATTGTGTTTAGAATCGAGTATTCATTGGAACTTATAAATAAAACTGATTTAAGCCCATTCCTCTTAAAATAATATCCCATTACATGTACAAATCAACATTTATTGAAATAGTTTTTTCTCTTCTGTCTTCAAGTGGAATAAATGTGAGTGCAACAATGGTCTAATCAGAAAACAGTGTTGCATGGTCTTATAAAATATATCTCTGAAACATCTGAACTGTGTTTTTCAAATTGTATGAATAACCACATGGGTGGAGCTTTAACTTGCTTTTTCTCGAAACTTAAAAAAGTGACTTAGATCACTGTTGTGCTGACCCCCTTAACTCTTCCAGTGTTACTTAAAAAAAAAAAAAAAAAAAAAAAAACATTTCTTGCTATTTGCAATATTTACACCTGACCAGAGAGTTGCGTATTGGTAAAAAGTATCCATCAAAATGAAATATACCATTATCCTTTCTTGTTCATTTACTTGTAAATTATTGTTCATTATTTGTCTGATCTAGTGAAAAGAGTTTACTCTTACTTATCGGTCTATCTTATACAGGAAATTATTAGTGATCTGCTAATCCTTCATACATATCAAACTTATTGTTCATGTTGTACTGTGCTGCTGTGTAATTGTACTCTAAGCGCATTATGTAAAGTATTTTCCTTTATACTAGAACTGTATTTAATTTATTTTCATTTATTTTTTTCAGGTAGCCAAAAAGAAAGAGAAACAGCTGCCTCTTAAAGGTTTTGTTACTTCAATTGAGAGAAACTTAAATTTTTCCATGGAAAAGGATGTGGAAGGGATACCAATCATTGATTACTTTAAACGTAATGTTCCAAAGGTTCCAGTTACCAATAGGCCTTTGAACACTTCTAAAAATGTAAATACAAATGGGTCCAATCTAGTAAAAGCAATTGAAGTTACAGATGTACTTGATAACAGCACAGAGGCTGCTGAAATAACAGAAGATGTCGAAAATACTCTTAATGTATCAAGAGGAGGAAATTCCTGTAAATCATGTTATTTCTGCAAAATGGGCTTATTTAATTGCCAGTTAGTTAAATCTGATTTAACTAGTCAGAATAAGTTAGAGGATTTTGGTGAATATGAATTTATTGATCTATCTCTATTGAATGATATTAATAGAGAATCTATAGCCGCACTCGATTTAAATCTACTCCTGACTCCCCCATGCAGCCCAATATCAGAACATGGTGATGATGCACTTGCAGCTTTGCAGATATCTAGAAATCTTGGTGTCAATGAATCTGCTGCATTAATAGCTGATGAACTTATGAATATACCAAGCAACAGCTCATGGATTTCTGAATTGGTAGATGTTCAAAATACTGACAGTAAAAATGTATGCAAAGATCCTTTTACTAGAAATGTTACAGAAAATATAAATGATGAAAATGTTAAACCTAATTCTGAATTGGGCTTTGAGCAGTGTTTACATAATGGAGAATTCAATGAAAGGAATAAAATAATTGAAGCTCAAATGCCCTTGGTCAGTGATCAATCTGTTAAGTATATGGAATTTATGAAAAGAGAAGAATTGGAAATAAGCATTGAAGATTGCAAGAAGAGAGAAGGTTTAAGTCAAGAAGAAGAAATCAACATGTTATGGAAGTCTCCAGTTCCTTCTTGTTCCTTCAGTAAAGACAGTAGAACACCAGAGCCTATGCGTCTAAACAAGACAGATGGAAATTGCAACATAGCAGAACCAGCAGTGTCACCTATACTTTGTTCCCAAAGATCTAGCAAAAAAGGCTCACAAAAAGAAATTAGGAATTTACCTATATGTTCAACACCAAAAATTCACAGAAAGAATTTATTTTTCAGAAATACTGTTGTGGATGATGTAAAAGAAAATGAAGAGATTGTTACGTATACTAATGACAGCCCTACTCGAAAAAAGAGTATGGTTGATTTCAGCTTAACAGATGATGTAGAAGAATTATTTGTTGGGGTGCCTTCTAGTGTGTGTGCTCCACCGAAAGCTAATTTTGATCTGATAAGTAGCACTCAGTTATTTGGTATAGAAGATGAAGATCATAAGTCTGTAGATGTGACAAATAAAACAAATTCAAGTACAAATTCAACACTGTATTCAGTTACACAGTTTATTAATCTGGTAGATAATAAGGCAAATCCTCGAAGTACTGAAATGAGTAATAGCAAAGCAAGGTCTGTTCAAGTAAAAGGCTTATGTGATGCTGTTGATGTCTCAAGAAATAATATGCCAGCAACAGTAGAGACTTTATCACTGGAAATTAGAAAAATCAAGAACAGTTCAGATAAAGGTGCTAAAGAGCAGACATATTTTCATGACAGTGATGACGACTTGTTCGCAGACTTACCAATACATTCCAACGATAATTGGAATGAATTAATGATTAACTGTGGGCAGCCTAAAGTAATCAATAAAAGCAGTGGTTTAGAGATTGAGGGAAAGAACTGTAAGACGATACAAGCTACATTTGACTTACCAACTGGCCATGGAATGCCCTTTGAAATTGATTCAAATCTTTCCCAGAGCAGAAGTATTTTATCCACTGAAAAAGTAGATAAAGGAATTTCTTTTGATCGAAATTCACCAAATAGTGATCTTAAAAAGTCCCGACTCAGTATGAAACATAAGAAGAAAGCTGCATCTGATGAAAAAAATGAAAATGTGAGGTTATCACCAAAATGTACGTTAGACCCAGAAATAGAGGAAATAAATTTTGATTCTGAAATCTTTGGTCAGAATGTAAGTTTTCAATCAAAACAAACTCACCCATTTGTGCCAACGGATGTTCCACACAAAGACCATGATAATGCTTTAGACGTCTTACAAAGCAGTGGTTTAGAGATTGAGGGAAAGAACTGTAAGACGATACAAGCTACATTTGACTTACCAACTGGCCGTGGAATGCCCTTTGAAATTGATTCAAATCTTTCCCAGAGCAGAAGTATTTTATCCACTGAAAAAGTAGATAAAGGAATTTCTTTTGATCGAAATTCACCAAATAGTGATCTTAAAAAGTCCCGACTCAGTATGAAACATAAGAAGAAAGCTGCATCTGATGAAAAAAATGAAAATGTGAGGTTATCACCAAAATGTACGTTAGACCCAGAAATAGAGGAAATAAATTTTGATTCTGAAATCTTTGGTCAGAATGTAAGTTTTCAATCAAAACAAACTCACCCATTTGTGCCAACGGATGTTCCACACAAAGACCATGATAATGCTTTAGACGTCTTACAAAGCAGTGGTTTAGAGATTGAGGGAAAGAACTGTAAGACGATACAAGCTACATTTGACTTACCAACTGGCCATGGAATGCCCTTTGAAATTGATTCAAATCTTTCCCAGAGCAGAAGTATTTTATCCACTGAAAAAGTAGATAAAGGAATTTCTTTTGATCAAAATTCACCAAATAGTGATCTTAAAAAGTCCCGACTCAGTATGAAACATAAGAAGAAAGCTGCATCTGATGAAAAAAATGAAAATGTGAGGTTATCACCAAAATGTACGTTAGACCCAGAAATAGAGGAAATAAATTTTGATTCTGAAATCTTTGGTCAGAATGTAAGTTTTCAATCAAAACAAACTCACCCATTTGTGCCAACGGATGTTCCACACAAAGACCGTGATAATGCTTTAGACGTCTTACAAGGTTTTGATGTACCACTCCCAAAGATGGATTTGTCTTCTAAAAGGGTGAAAAGTGAATCATTCAATAAAAGTGATGTAAAAGATGTGAGAAAAAATTTGTCTGTCGTAAGTGACATTCAAGTGTCAGTTAGTTCTCTTGATGAACATACTAATACAGATATTGTTAGAAAGATTGAAAACAAGTCAGTTTTACTCAATAAAAGTCATAGTACACTACCAGAAGAAGATTCGTTAATTATGCAGCCTGTCAAGAGGGGTAAAAGGGCAAATATTTCATCATCATCATCATCAAATGACTGTGAATCATCTCCCAAAAAATTAAAGCTTTTTGATGAAAACACTATCAAGAATGCAGGAAGTGCTAGTATTTCTGACTCAGGCTGGCTAACAGTAAAACAGAATTCTATTAAAGCTACAAACATTCCCCTCCTAAAAAACAAAGGATTAGAAAATCACAAACTCAAAAGTGGTGTTAAAACCAAAGAGAGAGTGGAATTAATTCAAGTTCTATCAAGTGATGAATCAGATTTTGAATCACAGGCTGTTAAACAGAAAAGGCAAGAAAATACTGCTGGGCCTTCAAGAAAGAAGAAAGACCGAGGCGAAAGGGGTGGAAAGAAGTCAAAGGTATTAGTATCACTTATATATATGAATTACAAATCACATCACATTTCTTTAAGATCAGCGTAGTTAAAACAATAATGTAACTGGATTTGGCACTAGGCAGGCTTATTAATCAGTATACGAGGCCTGTCTAAAAAGTATCTGACCTATAATTTTCACGTGTGTTATATTAATGCTAGGGTGGCGCCACTGTGCACAATGGAAGAAGAGAGCTTAATGAGCATGCTTGAATTTTTTCTCTGCCTTTGAAAGTGCCAGTCACTGCCTGCTAGCCTCAGAGTGAGGTCCCGTGATAAGTGCTCGGCGCATTTTGATACCTCCTAAGATACTGCATCAAATTTTGTCAAAAGCTTGGTGATTCTCAAAGCGAAACAATTCCGAAGATTCAGCAGAAGTGTTCAGCAGATCCTGTGCAACCTGAAGGCGGAGTTCTTTCTGTTCCGCTGAAAGCAGCTTTGGCACAAATTTTGCAGCCACTCTGTGCATGTTCAAATCATCACGCAAAATTGCATGTGCGGAATCTTTTCTGATCCCAACCTCTTCGGCAATCTCTCATACGGTCAAACGACGATCTCCCATTACCAGATGTTCAACCCTCTCAATGACAGCTGCATTCCGAGCGGTTTGTGGCCTCCCGGAATGCTGGTCACTCTTTGCCGATGTGCGGCCTTTTTTTAATTGGTTGAACCACTCCTTGATTTGTGTTACCCCCATAGCATCATCTCCAAACTCCTACTGAATCTTCCGAATTGTTTCGCTTTGAGAATCACCAAGCTTTTGACAAAATTTGTTGCAGCTCAACTTGTTCAGTCATCTTGAGAGATATCAAAATGCGCCAAGCGCTTATCATGGGACCTCACTCTGAGGCTAGTAGGCAGTGACTGGCACTTTCGAAGGCAAAGAAAAAATTCAAGCATGCGCATTAAGCTCTCTTCTTCCATTGTGCAAAGTGGCGCCACCCTAGCATTAATATTACACGCGTGAAAATTAAAGGTCGGATACTTTTTAGACAGGCCTCGTATAATGTAACTACTTAAAAAAATGTTGCTCGGGTTTTGTATTTTGTCATTCAAAATTAACTTAAGAAGGACTTAAGATTTTCAAACTCTAGGTCCTTAAATAGGTATGTAGAATTTGTAATGAGAAAGAATGTCTTATCACACTCGAACTGTTCACTCAGAAAACGCTTGATGTAGCTTTTTATGCCTCATAGAGGATGTAAAATTTTGCTTCTACACACCATGTCTGGTAGGAGTTCAAATAAGAAGAAACAGAATTTCCAGTAACATAAAATTCTACTTTCTTTACTGAATATTTTATTTCTCACTCTCATGTTAGCATACAACCGTTTCGGGACTGAAATCAGCAATAAATTCAATACCACTTTCATACTTTCTTCCCCAGAACCTGGGACATAATAATATACTGCGTGCAAAGGACTAAAAATGTTCCTATTTTGTCTCCTTGTGTTTACATCTGTGAGTCATTGATTAATAAATAGTTACTTAATTTTTCAAGCACAGTTATGTTATATTTTGCATATACAACTTTTTTGCTCAATATAATTTCAGTGCCTTTTCCCCTTTTTGTGCCTTTTAGGTGCCTAAAATATTATTTTTATTGCCTTAACTTCTGAAGCCTAATAATAACTGTAATTGATGAATTATAAAAATTACATTACATATTTAATTCTTGAAATGTCACCGCCAAATTAATAATAACACCAGAATATTAAAATTTTAAAACAAATTTTCCCTAAAATAAAACCACTTTCACGGACCTCTACTTATAGCCATTCTGGTGGAATGTCATTTCATGGTTCCTGAGGTAAGCTGTTGTCCGAAATGGTGAGAGATCTATGAAATGTTTAATACCCCTCTGCATTGGGATGGATGGTGATAACCATTTTCATTCAGGTAAAGAGGTCAGTATGGGCCTTCTTTCTGTGTCCCATCGATCTTCCTGCTGATTAAGTTGTCAAGGAAGAGTGACTGTCCATGCTCCTCCAGTGGAGCCTCAGATCCGCCCCATTAACGTCAGAATTTATCCAAATTACCACCTGGTTAGAAGCCTGGGAAAATACTCTATATTACCACCAGCAGGAAAAGTTCGAAGTACAAAATATTGTGGTTCTTTTTGTGTGCATACCTTTAATTACTATGCAAGCTTATAATAATGGAGATGAATGTTTTGAGTTAATTTATAAGGTTAACGTTTTAGTGTGTTTCCTGCAAAGCTGTAATAGAAATGCTAAGAAATAGTGAATTACATTTTCACATATTCTTATTTGTGTCATTTTACACTAATAACTTAAAGAAATGTTCTTGTTTGTCATGTTTTAAGTATGGAGACAATTGCTTATAGAGCTATTCATAAAGTTAGGAAATTGCTTGGTAATTCATTTACAATGATTTTACAGAAAAGTGAAAAACGCTGTGTCTTCTTGGAATCAGAAGCAGAAGAGTCTTATTCATGTCCTTCTTCAAGTGATGGTGAAAATACCAGTGGTTTGGATGGTTATGATTCAAGTTTTGTTAGTGAATCTAGTTCCCATGCTGGCTGTGATGCAAATCTGCAGGCCAAGTTCCTGAATTCAGTAATAAGGTATTAAACATGCACACACACATATATATATATATATATATATAATGATCTCAGACCTCTTGGTTCAAAATAATCTAGATGGTCCATGAGAGTCTTGGGAATGGTCCACGGGAGGGTCTGGCAGCACACATAAAAATTTTTCCAATAAATGGGGATTTTGAAAGTGATGTGCGTTGAACGAGATGGGGTGAATATATCCATGCCATTGATTATCAGCAGTTGAGTTTTTGTGTGAGCAGGAATTCTTGACTTTATTGTTGATAAAAAAAAAAACAAAGAAATTGGCTAGGTTCAAGCAGTGATTTGAGATTAGCTCCAAGCAAGAGGTTAATTCTTAGAATTCCTCAGCTTGTCAAATTTGTGCACAAAAGTCACACTGTAAAAAATATTGATTGAAAATGTTTTTCAACATCCTTTTCAAAGAAAACTGTGTTTCAACATAGATTTGTGATTAAGACTTTTTGTATTATGTAGTGGCTATACATTATAAAAAAGTAATTTGTATTTATTAAATAATTTGTAATTAAGTTTTATTGTACCCTAATTAATAGTAATAACAAATAATGTGTTTTGAAAAACTGTTTCACTTAACTACCTTTAAATTTGGTTATGGGGAAGGTGCTGAGGAAGGGTTACAACTGATAGGGGGTAAGATGGGGGTGGGATGACCTGTACATGATTCAGGCTGAGTGGTCCGCAGACTTCTAAGGGTTGAGAACCACTGTGTTAGATGAACCAAAACTGAGTATTTTGAGATAAGGCTAGTTTACATGATGAAATTTGGTTTTGTAACTAAGTTCCACAACTGTTTTATACTTGAATGCACAAGTGTAACACAATTTATGACAGTGCGCAGTTTCAGCTGATTCCAACTTTTCACAAAACTATAGTGAGTTTTGAGGTTATACACATGTTTAGATGGTTCACATTTTGTAAAAAGAAATGAGGAAGTGTGGACATTGTGAAATTCCTGGATTTGCAATCCAGTCCTGTTTATGGGATTTCAAATACTTGAACTTCAAGTACTTGAACTTCAAGAAATGAAGTGACTCTTGTGGCTGCACTGGAATTTGTTTGGAAGAAAAAGGGTGTAGTTAATTTCATAAAATCACTTTCATGAAAGTAGTTACAAAACTTAGTGTCATCGTATAAACTAGCCTATAGGAACCATTGAGTAGGATGCACTTACAGTAATTTTCAAATGGGAAGCGTTTTCTTTCACCGCCAATCACGTGTACGAGCTAAAGGAGTACCGCTATCAGGAAGGGTCTTCCTTCCGTCTCGCCGTCTCTGATTGGACCGCGTATCTAAGCAAGAGGAAGAACAAAACGCTTCCCATTTGAAAATTACTGTAAATATCACCTCACTGCAACTCCAACCTCAATACATTCAATGCACACAAAATTTTACCAAGCTCTTTGGTGTACAATGTTAGAGGCTGCTAGAAAGCGACCAAGCAGTTCCTCATAATTAAAGATGGAAAAATGTTTCTCCATATGATTAACACCAACATTATTTTCAAACTTGCAGAAACACATTTTACACTTCCTAATTGCTAATTTTAAATCACAAAGTAACATGAAATGTGTTTTTCTGCAAAGAATCCTATTTCAGCCAAAATGATAATGAGATTAAGCATAATTCTGCCCAAAAAACCAAGCAAAATAACATATTTTACGTTATTTATAAAATGAAATTGCATTAATTCATTAAAATAGTGTTGCAAAAAATTGTAAATTTAAAATACTAGTAATTTAGTTTACCCATATTGACTATTGATTAAGCTCCAAGGTTTGTTCAAGGAACAAAGGTATAATACCGGTACTTGCTGAAAGGGATCTCTGTGTTTTGATTGGTAGAAACATAGTTTATATTTCTTCCTTTTTTAGAAAATGATTTGAACGTTTCCTCCATAACTTAAACCATTTGGATTTACCAAATTTTTAGGAAGCGAATATTTTGTAATCCAAAATTCTGAATGATAAAAACACTTTATTCTCCACTTACGTGGCAGCACAGAACAATGTATATATACAAACCAACATGGCAACCAGAATAACAGTCGACCACCAGCCGATGATGGGAGCGAATAAGGCTCTCGAAACTAGTCCTGTGTTATTAAAAGTGACGTAAGTGGAGAATAAAGTGTTTTTATCATTCAGAATTTTGGTTTTTATCAGTATACTCCACTGTTTATATAACTTCTTTTTATTGTGTTTTATTTTGTAATCATTGAATATTTTTGGAAATTTGTGAATTTCTTGAATGAGTTTCCTTGTTTGTTTAATGGAGTTTCTGTGGTATTATCTTTTATCAATTTCTGGTAATTGTAGTGTTTAACTTTTTGATGTATCCATTATTGTGGGTAACTTCCACTATTTTGTTACATTCATTGTTATGTTCCGTCTTGTTTAAGGATATATTTATGAGCAGGGCTATGATTTTTAGGTGCGCACCTTTTTTTATAGGGAAAATAGAGCTCCTGTGGAAGAAACTACTTTATGAAACTTCGTCTCTAATAGAGAATAGAAGCAATTTTCTAGTACCTTTTTCCCCTTTTCAGGATCTTTATCTCCTATTTCTCCACCATGTCCATAGCCCCTCTTTTCCCCTTTTTTATTTTACTGCAGCTTTTTAATAATCTTCTAAAGTGCAATTCATTGTTTATAACTAGGACCCAGATTCTTAGGTTTTAAACTGTTTTGTTCTTTGTTAGTTAACTGTGATATTTTAGCATAATTAAGTTATCCATTTCGTAGTCATGGCAGTCACTTGTCCAATCTTATAAAACCTAAAAATGGCTAAATAAGACGTTAGAAACTAAAAATGGCTAAAACTGGTTTTCAAGTAAAATATGATAAAATAACAATAATAATTATAATAATTAATCTAATTATTACTGTTCTACCAAAAATTACTTTTTAAATATCTGCCAACATTTTGCATCTTAATCATTTTTGCCAGTATATTATTTTGTAAGATAAAATATAGCATTGTGTTATGTAATTTTGTCACTTATACCCCTTGTTTCAGTAAAGAAATCTTAAGTGAATCTGAATCCCCAGTTTCCTTAGAATCAAATTAAAGGCATTTTTAAGAAGCTTACATTTGCAGTTTATTCACAGTGTATGCTCAGCAAGACGCCAAAAGTGAAGGATTCTAAAAGTTGATTAATTGAAAAACTTTCTTGTTGAGTTTGTAGTGGAGTTGGAAATGGCAGGGAGTAGTTCTAAAACTAAGCAAAAAGTATTCCTAAAGTTTTGTGGTTCATAGAAATTTAAGTAAAATGAAATGAATTAATATATTTGTTCAATGTGTTTATTGTACCTAATAAAGTGAAACTTTAACAAATTCTAAAATTGGCAAAAAACTGAAATAAAACTATTTTAATACATGGTTCATAAAATCCTAAAATTACAGGTCCTATTTATAACCTATGGCTTTTGAGTTTAATTGCTTTTCTTATTTTTTAATTATTTAGGTTTAGTTCCAGTATCTAAGATTTTAAGTAATTTTCAATGAACTTTTCATCACCTCGCAGCGGGCATGGGAATATTGAACATGTCTGCTTTCAGCAAACATGGGACTAAAGACAAACATGCCACAATAAAAGAAAAGTGTTACTAAATTCTCCATTTTCCTTTTTAATTTCACTATAAGTTTCTTACATAACAGTTTAGTATCACCTTTTTGTCCCCTGTTTTGCCTTATTTTTAGCACCTAAAATTCGTAACCCTCTTTATGAGTCTAAATGTTAAATCTTTTTATTATGGCATGTTCGGGGGCTTTAGAATTAATATTGTCATTTGGTAAAGTTATTGAAATATTAAAATAATAATAATATGAGTTGAACTATGACACTAACTATGCTTCACTAACCAACTTTTGTAGTACATGTTTCATGGACCAACAAACTTGTGTTTTTTAATAATTCTTACACATTAAAAAAAAAAAATTATATGATCTTTAGCATCTTTCTGATCTCGCAACAAACTAAATATTAATTGATTGATATTTCCCCCCCCCCCCAAAAATGAGTAATTTTTACTGTTTATGTATGTATTCTAAAAATAATTTTAATTTTCTTTTTTTTTCAGTATGTTAGCTAAAATTATATTTTTCTTCTAAGAATCCAGGTAACATTTGCTGGCTACCCTTCTGTGCTTAGTATAATGAACAGTGCACCATACTTCTCCAAAAAACCTGGATTTAATTTTATTCTAAAAATTCAGCTTAGTATGAAGAACTCTGTGAAGCTTTGATTTGTGCAGATATTCCTAAAGGAATAAGCAAAATTCCACGAGTTTCTAGAAAAACATACAGGATAGGCTGGACTTTTGAAATGAATGTATTTTTCTGTAAAATCATTTTTTTAGAATTTATAGTGCATTTTTTAAGTTTTTACATAAAACAAAAATTGTCTTGTATTTCTTGTGCATTGAAATCCTATCCCTGCTTTTAAGATGTACAAATAATTAATTTTTAAGAGTGAAATGTAATTAAATTTTTATTAATTTTGTAGGAGTCCTGGAGGGCGACATGGTAAATTTAAAATTCCTACAAAAGATCCTCCTGTTCCACTAGAGGATGTATATTCACAACAAGTAAAATCTGATTCTTCATACTTAGAGGTGAGTGTCACCCTTCTAGTAGATTAATAAGCTATCCATGAAATCAAAATAGGAATGCTAATAATTCAAAACATTTTATTAAATTCTGCATGTTTTTATGAAAATATGTAATATATTATATTATATATATTGTATTATATAATAATACACCGTGTCCGGGAAACACCTGACGAAAAGGAAATAATTATATATCTGAAACTATTACAGTTACTACCACAGTATTTTCACAGTTAGAAAGACAAACTCAATAAGTTTTGTTTTGTAGCATCCCATAATGCGCATGAGCATGCACATTGTTGTTGCACGAGGAGAAACGAGAAAAAGCTCATTCTGCGCAGCGTGTGTAGTCAGTCTTATTCTGAGAACTGGGAATGCAAGTTGTGCGTATGGTGTACAGCCTACAGCCGAACAATCTTTACCACAGTAGAGAAAGCAGAATGTTTTATGGCTTGCTGAATTGAAGTCAGTCAAGCGTGTAGGCTACAACATCATTTCCAAACAGACAACGGCCGAAATCCTCCCGTCCGAAACAGCATCCTTCATTGGCACAAGCAATTTCTGGAGACAGGTAATGTTAAGTCACAACAGGGAAAGGAAAAGAAATCGCGTATAAACGACAATGACATTGAAAGGATATATGGGCTGCTTTTGTAAGAATCCCGAGGAAATCCATTCGTGAGGCGGCAAGACAACTGCAAATGCCAAAATCCACAGTCCATGGGAGAGAAGGACCTACACCATGGCCACCAAGGTTGCCGACATGACCCCACTGGATTTCTTTCTGTGGGGTTTTGTGAAAGACAAAGTGTATCGCACGCCTGTGACCGATATTGCAGATTTACTTGGCCGAATCTATGATGCAATAGGACTAGACACACCAGAGATGCTTTTGCGTGTGTGGCACGAAATTGAGTATCATCTGAACCTAGCCCGGGCCAAAAATGGTGCTCACAATAGGCTTATTAAAACTCATTGTGTTTCTCTTTGTAACTGTGAAAACATCACGGCAAAAAATGCAATAGTTTCAGGTATATAATTATTTCATTTTCGTCAGGTCTTTCCTGGACACCCTGTATTGATACATCATGCAATAGCCTATGAGAGTATAGTAAATACAATCAAAAGTATTATCATTAAAAGAATAGTTGTTAGGGCGATTTACATTATTTTATTTAAAAACTTTAAAAAATGCCTCTATATAATTTGAAAGTTGTTATTTGCAAACCATTAAAATGGCCATCATTTTGAAACAGTGAAACATTTCAAAATGCAATAATCCTATGTTCTTTCTGGACATTAAAGTTATGTTTATGCGTAAATACTGCTCTATCGCTTCAGCAATTTTTGTTTCAAATCGAAAAAAGCAGGAACCACTGCATTTTTATATAAGTACATGATATAAGTATATGATTGTCCTTAAGAGCAGGTAAATGAAGGCATTTTAAGGACTCTTTTGTTTTTATATTTTTTTGTTATTTGTGGGAAATAACCGCCTTATACCCTCAATTATAGTTATAACCAAGAGTTTGTCATAAATTACGTAATGTTTTATTATAATAATAGAAACATATATAACAGAAGTGTAATGTTTGCAATAGTCCTATATAGCCTGGTCATTAAAATCAGAGTACATTAAAATAATCTGTAAAGATCTAAAATCATAGTCTGATACACTTCCCTGGGTTTAAAAAGTGTGTTGATAATTATTTTCATTCTATTAAGAAAGAAAATGTATAAAGTTAAAACTGTGGCATCAATGATGTCTGCAAGGATTTTGGGAACAAATATTACTTGAAAATTGAATTATTGTTGGATTTTTTAAATAGACAGTCTTGATGAATTAAAGAAATCATTGGAATTTATATAAGGGATGTCCCAATAAGAACGCCGGATTTGAATTGGCCACCATTTTTATGCTGTGAGATTGGCAGCACTGTAGTTAGCTTTTCTGTTTCCTGTATTTGTTGCAATTACTTGGTATGGAGCGGTACACTGCTGAACAACGAGTTTTAATTGTCAAAATTCATTACAAGAATGGTGAGTGTTATGCTCAAACTGTTCAAAGGCTTCATGCGCTCTTAGCCCGGAATAATGCGCTTAATGAATCAACTGTTCGTTGGCTTCATTCTTTGCGGGTTTCTTAAATCGCAGGTTTATGAACACAATCCCCGAACCATACAAGACCTGAAACAGGAAATTCAACGTGTCATCGCCCAAATCCAGGCACAAGACTGTGCAAGAATTATCACAAATTTCATGGACAGAGTCACTAGCTGCAGAGGAGGATGTGATGGTCATATGCCAGATATAATTTTTCATACATAAATCGGATCATATGCCCTTTGTATTCATGTATAAATATATGTCATTTCTTGAAAACAAAATGTATTTTAGAGCATTATTAAATCCGGCGTTCTTATTGGGACATCCTATATTTTTTCAAACTTTAAAAAAGTTTGGAATTGGCAAAGAGCTTAGAATTTATGGAGTAGACTATGGTACGTTGATCCTAAATTTCTTCCTCTTTGGCTTTCTCTTTGAGCTGTTCATTTTGGAGTGAAAAATTGTTGCTCTAGCTTACCATGAGAAATATTCTTCTATTTTGTCATTGGCTGTTGTATTCATTTCCTGTTAACGTCACGAGGAAATTATTAAAATTTAAAAAATATTGTTTAAAAATGGATTAATATATATAAAGAAAGCAATAATATTGCCAAAAAGTGGAATCATGTTTATTTTTTGCTTTATTATGTGAAATTCACGTTATCGTATCTCATAAATTTCACAGACTTCTAGTTATAGGGCATTCTTTCCTTCTAGAAGATAATAAAGTTTCATTAATTTTGCTTTAATGCAGTAATTTTCACTTCAAGATATGAAACTTGAATTCATTAATAAAATTGATTGATCTCTGTCAGAACTCATAGACAACCTAGGTATGGAAAGAACAATGCTCAACAATAATTCTCGGCAGTGGTCATTAGTCAGTCTTTGCTGTAGAACAGACTATGGCTTTATGGAAGCAAGAGGATTATACTGGGTGGCCCATAAATCAGTTGGCAAAATTGCAGTTTTATTATAGAGGTGCAAAGAGGATACAGAGAATGCAGACAGATAGAAATAGCAAAGTTCTCATTACCTAAAAGAAATGATCAAAGTGTCCTCCATTTTCTATGCAAAGTGGACATCTTCAAAAACTGGGAGAACTTGGAAGCCATTCAGCTAGCTTCTAGACACAGCTTGTGCTAACTAACTTATGAGCCACTCTGTACATTAAAGTTTGAAAAATTATTTGTACCTTTTTTTCTATGAAGCAGTGCTATTAAAACCAAACCAAACAGTGAAATCAGATTATTAAGATAATGCCTACTTTTTCCCCCTAATGAGCACAGTAAATTTCTTAAACAGTTAGTTATCTCACTATAACTACTTGATTAAAACATCTCCTTTAATTACCATATTTGATTGCTTTGTACTATATCATTTTGGTTTCTTTTCAGGACTCATTTTGTGTAGATGAAGCTGAAGAAAGCGAAATATTGGAAGTGTCACTTCTTGAAGTGGCAGAAGCTATATTGGATGAAGAAAGGAAGAGAAAAAGAAGTGACTCAGATATTGAGAGTAACAGTCTTGTCCGTTTCACTACAGTTTCTAGTGATGCTCAAAAAAAGAGCCTTGAAAAAGATAGTATTAGAAGTAATAAATGTAGAAAACGCATAATATTATTGAGTTCTGACAGCGAGGATGATGTGCGCATTGTTTCCCCGGTTATGCACCAAACCAACAGTAAAAAGGAGGCATGTAATAGCAATGCATTGAATCAAGACACTGAGTCATTGGAATGTAAAAATGACAAAAATCTTCCTTCTGTTGGGAACAAGAATGTTAAACCTGACTGTGCCTTGAAAACAAAGTCTAATAATGAAAGTATGGCATTGGCTGATTTTGTTTTAAGTGAGTGGGATTATGATTTTGCATTCAGTACAGATCAGCAGAAGGAAGAGTGTACAAGTACAGGGTACAGGTTACAAGACGAAGGAAATGTAGCACCTTCTGCAAATGAGAACGTTTCAAAAGCAAAAGTATTCCTTCCACATCCAGAAGAAAGAAGGAAAAAGAAGGCTTCTAATTTTGATGTAAGAAATTTTTAAATTAAAAAGTTTTGCAAGTAATATGGATTTTAAATTCTCATAAGATTTAAAACATTAAACACCAAAAAGTTGAGAACTGAAGCATAAGTGTCATGGTTCAACTCGTATTATAATTATTTTATTATACCTAGGTAGTTAATTCATTAATAAATGTCATTTCTGATTTGGTCATAGAAAAATATTTAATATACGACTAGTGCTAGTTTAGAATATTGCTATGAAAGATCTATTCATTTTTAAACACTAGTATAAACGTTCATGCATATATGACAGGATGCTTGCTTGAAGGAAATAACATTTACAATTATAGCTCATGTGTCATTTGTCAAACTCTAGATAGTATTTATAGATAGTATTTATAGTATAGATCAGATTTAATACACACTACCTGTTTATGTTTTCTAAGAATTTAGAAGTTGGGGTAAAAATTCCAATTTTAGATGCTGTTGAAGTAACTTCAGCAACATGAAGAAAAATGTATGTAATATTAATTGCACTAAAACTTAGAATACATTATCATTGAAACTGTGATAAAACGTACTGTTGTTAAAAAGCATTCAATGAAGCATACACACTGATTACAAATTGTATAGTGCATTTACCATGCCAACCACATTCATTCATGTCTCTTAAATTGAACCAGTTCTTGGAAACCCCCATGAATTTTAACATTTTAAAGTTTTTCCATTAAAAATGCTAATTTTAACATTTTTAAAATTAAAACTGTGATCTTTATATTTTGATGCATTCCTGAGTGTACAGTCAACTCACAATTATTCATGGGCAGCTTATCCCTGTGTGAAAATTTTAATTTTCCCTGCATTTATGTTGAATTTTCCACACTAAATTTTGAATGTCTTGTACTTCATTTTGAACCCCCCTACGGGAATTGTGGAAGGAAGTGCAAGGTTCCCGCCCAAGGGAAGCTAACCTAAACTGAATTATGAACCCGCCCAGAGGATAATTGGGTTCCCAGGAGGATCAAGTTTAAAATACTGAGTCCAACATCCATTTTTGGTTTCTCTTAGATATAATTTTGAAATATGCAGTGTTTTTTTTTATTTCAATTTAAAACAAGATATATATACAGATCAATTTTGGTTACAAATAAGTTCATAGATCTTCTCAGACAATATATGCAGTAGCTGAGCACGCTTTTCTACCCGGACATGACATAAGCTTCCACAAAACAGAAGTACTTAGCACTACCTCCCAATGGTTCCCTAGACTTTACCGGGAAGCCATAGAAATACAGAAACATACAGACAATTTCAATCGCAAAGAAGAAATGACGAGAATTCACAGCAGTTGGGCCCCAGTGATCGCAAGAACCAAATGTAAATCTAGTGTTTTCAATTGTACCGGAGAGGGGGAGGTAGGATAAACTGAGCGCCGTCCAATCAGCGGCAGGAGGAAAAAGTATAAATATCGGCGGGCAGGGAGACAGCGACCAGTACTCAGCAGACCACCATGCTGAACACAGCTCTGAGGATGCCCGACGCAGATCGAGGCGAAACGTCAGCAACACCGCAAGACGGAACACGACCACGGCCACATAGCCCGGTAAATGGACATCTATACAAGAATAATTTAAAAATAAGTACATTTAGAATGAATAAAACAAAATTTACAAATAAAATAGCCCTAAATGAAAAAGATTTAGAAATAATTAAACATCCAATTGATTCGCCTGAAGGGTGTGAAATAAAATAATTAAAATAAATAAATATTACATGTTTTAATTTACATAGACCAATAATTCATAAAAACCTGAAAGGAAAATTTCATTAGTTAGAGGTAAGACCCGAAATACTATGTTTGGAGTACCTCTTTGCCCCAAAGCATAGGTCCTTCTCAATAGGCAAGAGGTAGTCAAGTTAACTATTACTTAGAAACAGCATGAAAATTAACTAGTTAAGACACAATAAAACTTTAAGTTAAAAGGTAGCAAAACGCGGCAAGAATGTTTGAGACGAAGCCTAGCCAATGCGTGCAAAACGGACTCAAGGAACAGACGCCATGTTACAGTCTGGCGGGAAAAGAAGAAAAAAAACTCATTGCAAGAAAATCTACATTAAGCCAAAAAGAAAGAAAGAAAAAAATAAATACTACAACTACCAAAAAAACAGTTTGAAAGAAAGGAAAGGCCAAAGGAAAAATAACTAATACTCGAAAAAAGGAAGTTACAAGAACACCGGGGAAAGCGTCCCCCACGCTATATGTGTTTTTCCATTTTGGAAAGAAACTACGTTAAGGCCGATGCCACAAACATTTCTGCCAGCGTGAAATCACCTAACAACAAAATTATAACATGAATGAAAGCTTTACTCTCCAAAAGGACAAAACTACACTGTTTTGTACTTTCAAGGGCTTAAGGCCCAGACTAACCTCTGGTGATAGCCATATTGGAAGAGGATAGATGCCGGAAATGACGCAGCCACATAGCCAGGAACAGCATTATAATAACCTACCGCCAGATAGCGGCTATGTATGGACAACCAAACAGATGAAGCTAAGGAAACTGCCACCTAGTACCGCTAGTCGGCGCCACGCTATATAAACAAACAAAATGGCCGACTTTAAGTAAAAACAATTGAGACGGCGATAATGCCGGCTCAAATCACCCCCCTCTTTTCTTAAAACTTCCAGTTTTAAGCAGAGAGAACTACCTTTTTATTGCCTGCTTTCAGAGAATTACAAAACTAAAGTTTATTTACTTTCTGGTGGGAGAACTTCTGATCTGGTCATGCTATAATAGGTGAACTTGACTGTAGACTGAGAATCTTCTTTATAGTTACCGAAGATTATTAGCGTTGTCACTAACACTTTGCAAGGCTACCCTGTTTTATCACTACCTTCAAAAATCTTGTACTTGTCTTGTCCGAGAAGTCATCATAGGGATATGTTCCACCAGAAGGTGCGCCTTGTTGGATGCCCCGTCAACACAGGCGGTGTCTGGCCCAGAAAGGAAAACGGAGGCATTTCCAACACAACTGGAGAACTAGCACTTCGGAACTTCCCACAATTTATTTTGAATCTCCCGCACTTTATTTTGTTAGATTTCTCATTTCCTGCAATTAGTTTCATCATATGCACAATATGGAAATAAAGTGCAGGATATTCAAAATCTCACCCAGTTAATTCTAACATTTAGATTATTTGTGAATGTCACAGTTCCAATTAACACGGAAATTCGGGAGTTCCCTGTGGTTTTAAATAATCCTCCTACAACAGACAAGAGAACTTACTTAAAAGAAAGAAATCTAGCAGCAATAGTTATTTTTTAATTTGAAAGTTAAATAACCTAAGGTATTAAAATAATACTTGCTTGAGTGCTTGATTTCTACCATTTTATTATTAGTATCATTAGTATTTTACATGATTTTGGTTTGTGTGTATGTACAGTCGGTCAAATAAAAAGCGTCGGGACTCGTATGCAGTTAAAATTAAAGTTTTAACGCATTAGTTCACAAGTTTCCTATAAAAGACATAAATTACAAGTCATTCTCGGAACATATGAGGCCATGTGAAAGGAGGGAAAAAATGAACAACGCGGAAAGCGCAACACACGATATTCAACTTAATGTATTGTCATAATTCATTTTGCCTTGTGCCATCGTGCCACATACAAACGCTAGCTTGAGAGAAAGTGTAGTTAGGGCTGTAATTGACTTGCATTTTTCGGCCTCTGAAGCAGCAGGAAGGTTCCATATTTCTTAAAGAGCAGCCCAGAGGTGGGTACTTCACTATAATGCGACCGGAAGTTTTCATAAGAAACGTGGATCTGGCCGGCTGCGTATTTCGATGCTAGATTGGTTGCAGAAGTTGAGCGTAAGTTATTGATTTTGCACTACAAGTACCGGTATTATAAAATAAAATCCTTAAAAAGTGCTCCTTGAATAAACATATTCCTCGCGAATTTATTCAATACTTCAATGCTTCAACTCCAAGATTCCGGCCGTGAAAGCCTCAGATTAACTATTATTATAAGAACTTTCATGCAAGAATATGGCGGATTTGAGGCATATAGCCACAGCCTTCTATACACGTTTGTTTTGGAACAAAACTGACTAAATAATGAAGAAAATACATGGATAGACAAGAGGCAGGTGTGAACCTAACCTTTAGTCTTCCTGTACATGCGCATATGCTCGTTCATGATACTTTATGAAATAACGCCCGACGTTTTTTATTTGACCGACTGTACCCTTTGTACTAAGTGTGTGTATTGTTATTGTAATTTTAGGTAGATTTTGAAGAAAAATCTACCTATTGCAATCGATACCATATCATGACTTTTGAAAAATTCTTTCATATCTTTAAGTTTCATGCCTCCCTAAGTACGAAACCACCAACTGTTCAAAAAAAAAATAAATTGTGATATATATATCTTTACACGCTAGCGGCCGTAATTTTGAAGATATTTGAACCAAATTTTATTATGTTATTTCTAGGCCCAATAGTTCGGACAAGTTCGTTAATGAGCAAAATTGGCCCAAGGGGGTGGTCGGGGGAGGGGGTTGAAATTTTAAAACATTTATATCTTGGCCCCTATGAAGTATAGAGGGAAACTTTGTTTGAATAAATTAGAGTACTCCTTATGGAGTTCACAGTGACACCAACGATTCGGGGGTTTTGGGGGTACGAGTGGGGGTGGGGGGATGGAAATTCGAAATTTTTGAAACTACGTCTTGTGGGGTATCGTTGAAAAGCTCTTGATGAGTACTCTACAATTCAATAACTAGTTTCTTGATAGTTCTCATATAAGGCGAGATTTGAATGTTTGAAAAAGTTCTCTTTCCTCTTTTTTGCAGTTATTATTGCAGGTTTGTCATGCCAAGGCTAAAGAAGAAGAGTGCTACGCAGTGACAGTAAATTAAACCAAAAGCACTTCGAAATCTACCTCAGCCTATAGGCTTGCCTAAAGCGATTTTTTTAATTTAATTTTTTTATTTTGAATATATTACACAGTGTAGCTTATATGACCGATATAAGATTTCAGTGCGAAAATAGGATGGGAGGATGTTTTCAAGCCCACGATTGGGAATGAAAGTATCCACTTGCAGGGCAACGACAGTGGGGTTAGATTAGTGAATTTTGCCACCGTAAAAATTGTAAAGAGTACGAAATTCCCACATTGTGATATTCATAAATACACTTGGACCTCGCCATGACTCATAATCAAATCGACCATGTGCTAATAGAGGCAAGGAGGCAGGAGGATGTTCGAACTGTTAGGGGTGCTGACTGCGATTTGGATCATTATCTCGTAGTTGCGGTTAATCGAGAGAAACTATCATGTCTCAAAATATTTCAAACAACTGTCTTGGCTTCGATTGCAAAATAGACGTTTAGTCCACTCCCTGTGCTTATTATTCCAAATTCTTAAGTTTTCCACTTACCTCTTTTACTTGGCCTCCCGATTTACGTTTCTTTCCTCCTACCATCATCATGGTACACGTTCGCAGCACAACTCTCTCTTATCGATTCCTAGTCATCATACAACCTCATACTCTCAGTTATTCACCATAGCCACAGTCCGTCCTTGGAATTCCTTGTCACAAGATATCAGGGGTAGTTGGAGCTTATACTCTTTCAAAACTGCACTCATTAAACAATTATTGCCCACTGAACAGAACTAGCTCTTTGTAGTCACTCCACCTCTCATTGTACATAGCATTACTTAATCTTCCTATAACTGCCTACAACTTTATTTTACAAACTCAAAGTTTCATTATAACTTAATTTGACATTTTCCTTGTTTCGCTTGTAATGTAGATTTTTAATTTTAATTTTTGATGAAACCTGTGCTTTTTATGAAACTTTACTTATTTAATTAATTATTATGATTTGCCTTAACCTTAGTATTAGTCTCTTACTCATTATTTTGTTTATTAATGTAAATCTACATTGTATATATTTTTATCCTGGTTGAGTGGAAGAGAAGTCTTTATTGCCTTAACGCTGCCAGACAAAATAAATCATCACTACTACTACTACTACTACTACTATCATTAAACAAAGGGACTAGGAAAAATTTCAATATAGAGAGATTCAATCTGAAAAAGCTAGATGAAGACCAAATTAGGAATTCTTACCAGGTGGAGATTTCAAATAGATTTGCAGTTCTAGAAAGCACTGCAGAACAAGAAGCTAGGAATGATATAAATATCGATAAAATCTGGGAAAGCATTAAAGCCAATATTAAAGTATCCACAAAAGAAAAATTAGGTCCGCTTGAACTGAAACCAAATAAACTGTGGTTCGATGATGAGTGCAAGAGATTAGTAAATGCAAGAAAACAGGCGAAACTATAATGGTTGTCAGAATCCGAATGAAACTACTATCGAAATCTCAACAATGCTAAACGAGAAACCTCTAGAACCATTAGAACAAAGACACGAAACTATCTCAAAGACAACGTAATTAGAGTCTACAAGGGAATAAACGAGTTCAAGAAAGGTTTTCAACCTAGAATGAACATAATTCAGAACAATGATGGCACTATTCTCGTGGCTCCAAATAATATTTTGAATAGGTGGAAAAATTTATTTATTCAATTATTAAATGTACATGGAGATGTCCAAAATGTAGAAAGTGAAATATTCACAGCAGAGCCAACTGAACCAACTCTTAACAGAAGTAGAAACACTTATAGGTAAACCAAAAAAACATAAATCTCCAGGCTTTGAAATTCCAGCAGAATGAATTAAGGCAGGTGGGGATAGATTAAGCTCAGAGATCCATGAACTCATTCTTTTGATTTGGAGAAAGGAAGAATTGCCAAAGGAATGGAAAGAATCTATTATTATATTGGTCCATAAAAAGGGAGATAGGGCCGAATGTAATAACTATCGGGGAATTTCTCTCTTATCAACGTCATACAAAATTTTGCCTAATATTCGGAGGAAATCATTGGAGATCACCAATGTGGATTTAGGCGAAATAGCTCAACCATTGATCATATATTTTGTATTCGACAAATCTTGGAGAAAAAGTGGAAATATAATAAGTCTGTTCACCAACTATACATAGATTTTAAAAAAGCATATGATTCAGTTAGGCAAGACAAATTGTACAATGTCCTCATTGAGTTTGGGATACCAAAGAAGTTAGTTTGGCTGATTGAAATGTGTCTAAAAGAAACCTATAACAGAGTCAGGGTAGGGAAATCTGCATCAGATAGGTTTGCCATTAAAAGCGGCAAGAAGCAAGGAGATCACTATCGCCTTTACTTTTTAATTTCTCTTTGGAATATGCCATTAGAAAAGTTCAGGAAAACAAGGTAGGCCTAGAATTAAATGGCAGTCACCCGATTTTAGCTTATGCAGATGATGTTTGTCTGCTGGGTGATGATATAAACACAATCGAGAGAAATGCAGAAAGTCTTTTCGATGCCTGCAGGAATGTTGGATTGGAAATTAATTTGGAAAAGCTAAATATATGGTCACGAAGCATCAAAACAATGCGCAACAAGATATTAGAATAGCTGGTAAATCATTCAAATATCTGGGAGGAATAATTACAGATGCAAATAATATGAACGTAGAAGTTAAGTGTAGACTCAAATCAGGAAATGCTTGTTTTTTATGGAATTCAGAAACTCTTTTCTTCTTGTCTCCTGTCCAGAAATCTAAAAATTAAAATTTATAAGACAATTATCCTGCCAGTTGTATTATATCGATGTGAGACATGGTCGCTTACTCTTCAGGAAGAACATAATCTGAGAGTATTCGAAAACAGGGTGCTTAAGAAAATATTTGGGCCTAATAGAGATGAAAACGAGGGCTGGAGAAAACTGCATAAAGACAAGCTTCATAACCTGTACTCATCACGTAATTAAATCACGGAGGATGAAATGGGCTGGACAAGTTGCACTTATGGGGGAGGAAAAAATATTGTCTGGGAGACCCGAAAGGAAAAGACCACTTGGAAGACCTGGACATAGGTGGGAGGACAATATTAGGATAGATTTAAGGGAAGTAGGATTTGCGAGGGATGGTAAGCATGGCATTGAACCTCTGGGTTCCATAAAATAAATAATATTCCTTTGGCTTGCTTAGGAATTGTCTTTTGCAAGTAAGTAAGTAAGTAAGTATATGACTGATATAAACATGTGTTGATATGGTAAACATTAAAATGCTGTATGGTTATTCAGCTTATATTGTATATTTTTATAAGAATGTAATATGCTAAAATAGGTTAATAAATGGCTGTCTTTGAAATCATTCTTTAACTCAACAATATTATTAAAGTTAGATTAAAAGTAACACTGATTTTGCAGAAAATATAACACTGCTTTTGAAGAAAGTGACACTACTTTTGGGAAAAAGACACTGTTTTTTGGGAAAAAATAACACCTCTTTGGAAAAATAACACTGCTTTTGGTGAACTTTAATTGTAAATGTTATTTCGTTCAAATTAGCATCCTGTCATATAGGTATCAATCTTTATACGTTTAAAGGCAGATAGTCTTTCATAGCAATTATTATAGTCACTTTACTGCTAAGTTCCACCAGTTTTATGATATTGATTGATTGATTTATTTATTTGTTCTGAAGACCATACAAGGTATAAGAACACGTCAACAACTAAAGCTAGGATAATAACTATGCATTTGGAACATTAAAATTTGATGGAGCTTACATCTAGGTTAA
This sequence comes from Ectobius pallidus, assembly GCA_964059195.1. Lineage (NCBI taxonomy): Eukaryota > Metazoa > Arthropoda > Insecta > Blattodea > Ectobiidae > Ectobius > Ectobius pallidus. Next base: position 50,390,645 of record CAXKWD010000001.1, on the reverse strand, counting down.
CAAATTCCTCAATCTTATAAATAGGTCTGTCCACCATCCAATCACGAAGGCACCTCTTAAATTTATCCACGCTCACAGTGTGAGCTGACCTAGGCAGTCTATTAAACAATGATATTCCTAATGCCCTAAAGGACTGCTGAGTTAGGTTTAGTCTATTGAATTGTTGGTGGATCAGGTGGCTGTTTCTAGTATTGTAAGGATGTACTTCATTATTTATAGATAGGCAGTTTAGCTTATTTTTGGCATACACTAGGCATTCACAGATATACATGTTGATTACAGTCAAAATCTTCTCTCTTACAAAGAGAGGTTTACAGTGTTCAAGAACGTTTGAAAATGTAATGATCCGTAGCACTTTCTTTTGTAGAAGTAAGACTCTACCAACACTGTGGGCATTGCCCCAGAACAAGATTCCATATTGCATGACACTATGAAATGGTGCAAAGTAGACAGTTTTTAGGTAATATGGAGGTAAACAAGTCTTTAAATGTCTTATTAAGTACACCATTTTAGATAATTTCTTACACAGAAAATTTATGTGGGCTTCCCAATTCAACTTAGGGTCTATGTGTATACCCAACAGCTTAACAGCAAAGTCATCTTCACGAGCAAACTCCCGTTTAAGTGTAAATTGTATTGTTTGGGTTTTCTCAACATTTAGGAGAAGCTGATTAGCACTGTACCAAGCTGTGGCATCTTCAAAGACTTTACTCATAAACAAATAAAGATTTTCAAGTGAGAGATCCCGTGCAAAGAAAGTAACATCATCGGCAAACTTTAGTGTGTTGGATGCGACATTTGCGTTCAAGTCGTTGATCATGATTAAAAACAGGAACGGGCCCAGTACCGATCCCTGAGGAACCCCATATTCTATCACACTCAAGAAAGAGACCTCATCGTTATGGAAGACCTTTAATTGTCGCTGAGAAAGGAATGAGTCTAGAAATTTCAGTTCATTAGCAGTAATCCCATAGTACATAAGTTTTTTTACAAGGATCTCTCGGTCGACACAGTCGAAGGCCTTGCTTAGATCACAGAGTATAGCAGATGTTGTCTCACCCTTCTCAAAGCCATCAATAATGGAAGAAACAAGGCCTTCAACTGCATCGGTCGTAGACAGTCTAGGCCTTTAGCCATACTGGTGTTCAAAGAACAAATTATTGGACTCAAAAAATAAACCTATTTGGCCCTTAAAAATTGCCTCGAAAATCTTCGAGAAAATGGGGACCATAGATATCGGCCTGTAACTTGCAGTCTCATTTCTGTTACCTTTCTTGTAAATGGGTATAAGCTTGGTTAGCTTCAGACACTGTGGGAAGATACCTTCCAGTACACACGCATTGATACACATTGTTAAAGATATCAATATAGCAAATATAACATTCCTGATCAGGTAATTAGAGATATGGTAAATATCTTTAGTTTTACTCGGCTTCATTTTTTTCACAGCATTCAACACAGTTTCACTACTAACTTCACTCCAGTGAAATTAAACCTCACCACGGTGCTGATTCTGCACACACCTTGCTGCATTTAAGTGAGAGGAAGGAATATTTTGTCGGATGTCGTGGACAATTGTTGAGAAATACTCCTTGAAGGTTTCAGCACCCAGCGTTTCACTTTCAGTCACTGCTGGTTCCGTTGTATTTTTTATTAGCTGCCATGCTGCCTTATTGGGGTTAGCTGCTCCTTCAATAAATCTACTGTTGGCCACAAGTCTGGCCTCGGTCAAAGCCTTTTTGTAGTCACTTCTTAGTCGTAAGTAGAGTTCCTGGACTATAGGATTGTTTGAATTTGCAGCTATAACTTATTATGGCTGCCATTAGGCGATCCTTCAGATGTCTTAATTCTGGGGAATACCAATTCCCTGCAGCCGGGATTGACTTAGAAGTCTTGTTAAATTTGCTTTTTTTCATTGGAAAGAAAACTTCCATCCAAGATGTGAAAGCCGAGAAAAAGGCATTGAACATCTCTTCAGCGTTGGCATTATATTTCTTCAGGATCTCAACCCAGTCCATGCTCTCCAAAGTTTCTATAAATTCTTCAATTTTTGCATCAGTAAAGGACCTTACCAATGGGGCTTTGAGACTGGCAGTTATCTCGGTTATTAGGCCTATATTGTTATTTGGTATTATAACTGTTGAGTGGATTAGTTTATGGTCTGAGAACATTATATCCAAAACCTCAGTCTCAATTGAGTCCGGAGGTAGGTTGCTAAATACATTATCTATGCACGCAGTGCCCCGTGTAGGGTCCTTCACTCGCAAGTAGCAGCCCAGAGACCTCAGTGTATCAATAAGGCGTATAGTATTAGATCCAGCTCCATTAGCTTCTATGTTCAGATCCGCACACCCTATTACTTTATAGTTATATTTAGTGACCTGAACTAAGGCAGCTTCTAGGTTATTTAAGAAGAGTTCTAGGCTATCCGCTGTTCTATAAATTGACAAGATAACAAACTTTATACTGTGTATTTTTATACCACATATTTCGAAGTGTTTTTCAACACAAAAACTGGAGAGATTAATTTTCTCCCACTGAACACCGACTGAGTTGGCAACAAAAAGACACACACCCCCATGTCCCATGTTTACTCGACAGAAATAGCTGCCCAAAGTGTAGCTATCAAGTTTGTATAAGTCTATATGGTCTTCATGGCACCAGTGCTCACTGATACACACAATGGAGAAACACCTTTCACATAGAATCATGTTGAGTTCCATAACCTTATTTTTTAGGCACTGAGCATTGCAATAGAGAATATTAAATTTGCAGAGTTCACGGGAGCTACCATTTTTTCGTCGATTCAGGCCTATATCTAGGTGGCGTCCTTTATCAACTGTTGATTCAAGTTTAAATTACCAGACTTTGAATCTTGTCTAAATCTGGTTACAAGTACATTACTAGGCCAGAAGTCCTTGTTAAAGACATCCACAAAGATACCAGAGGGTACACCCACTTTGAAGGACGCATATGAGTCAGGATATTTCGACGTAACTTTTTCTACCACATAATCGGCTTGCTTGCGATTATTCATAAAGTCTTTTATGTCCTCAGTCTCCGTATCTGGGCTGAACCGAGATATGAACAAAAATACTTTTTTGTTTATAATGTTTAGATTGTGTTGGTCCGATCAGTCACCAGTTATACACTGCTCCTTTCTACGTTTCCTTAGGTTCGTTTGGGGCTGAGATTTATTCTGTTGACTACACTCACTACGCCTTCTTCACCTACTTTTTACAACAGTAAAATCATCTTCACTTGCCGATATTAACATCGAAGATTGCTCTTCTAGTATCTGATCTTGTCTACTTCGTTCACGGGAATCGTTCACTGACTTCTGTAATTCTGTGTTAGGAGGCACTACTAGGGTCAAATCCGCACCTATAATGCAATCCCTTCTTAGGTCGTTGCCGCTTGTGTGACTATCGCTGAGCTCTTGCAAAATTTCTTTCTGGATGTTTACCACTTTTCTATTATCCATAGAGGTTTTTACCTTAGATGAAAACAAGGTATCCTTTTCACTTCTTAGTAAAATATCACTAATGGCTTCTGCTTGGCTGCATATGGCCCTTTTTACCTTTAACATGAGTTCGTTTTGGTTATTTATTACACTTATTACTTGGTCAGCTAGAATCTTGATTTGTTCAGGAGGCATATTTCCATTGCTAACGTTTTCACATGTCATTGGAACAGCCTCTATGTCAGACGGCGTCATGGCTACATTAGTGCCGGTAACTCCTGCTTGATGACACTTGTTACATAAGTAGAATATTTTCTTACTTAACTTCTTTAAGAATTCATATTCATCATCTCCAATTCCTTCACAACTACTGTGGTTCCACTCGCGGCAATTTACATCACATCTTAATGCATTCAAATTTTTTGAGACAGTTTTATCGCAGGTACCACATTTCGGCACCTTACTACTCGGTGCCATCTTGACAAAACCCCAATGTAGTATGTAGTGTTGAACTACTAACTAATTTCATGATGAAAAAAGTGTCTAGTGTTCTTGGTGGCAGTACAAATCCAGTGATGGGAAGTAATTGAGTAAAAATAATCAGATGACGTGTAATGATTCCTTTTTTGGTCCCATTTACTTGTAATCGCTACTTTAAAAAAAAAAACGTAAATTCTACTTGTAATTTACTTCTGGAAATAAAATTGTAATCATTAAATTTTAGTAATCATTAGTATTATACTTGGATTCAGGATAGGAACATAGTGTAGGAGATGTACCTGCAACTCAACATTGCAATACACAACCGCTGTCTCACTCACTCCCTTTCATTCTGTAGACAAGGAATGGGGAGAGCCGGCAACCTGCCTGAGAACCAGTTGCCGGCTCTTCCCATTCCTTGTCTACAGAATGAAAGGGAGTGAGTGAGACAGCGGTTGTGTATTGCAACGTTGAGTTGCAGATACATCTCCTACACTATGTTCCTACCCTGAATCCAAGTATAGTATCATTCTCGCTTGCTATATAGTCATCAATACTATTTTTGCAAGTAATATCCAGATTAGAGGTAATATTAAGAAAAAGTTACTCAGTGTTTCTGGAAATATAATTGGTATCGAAGGTTTTTTTGTTTTTGTATTTTTGTTTGTTAATTTGAGACTTGGTAACGTCCCAAGAGCTTTTACCACTGAATGGCCCATTAGTTTATGTAATTTGTAATTGTATTTAATTAAAATATTTCTGAGGTAATTGTAAATCAGCCCAATTAGCTTCTTTTACTTTCTTGCATATACGTAGTAGTATAGAAAAAGTATTGTGATCGTGACAAAAAATCAAAATCAAGATAACACCAGGAAAGCATGTTTCACGATGCCTAGAAAACAAAAAAAGTGTTTTTGGAATGACGTCTGTCCGTCTGTCCATCCGTCTGTGGACAAGAACAGCGGATAAATGGTCCAATGTATTTACTTCATTGTTTGAATCAAGGACTTTTTCAAAATTTTATCGAACCGCCCGTCGTGCTGAGTTCACCAGAACGGCACTGTCTCAGTTCAGTTCAGTTCATCTTCCCACGGCTCGCTCCTGAGTTTATATAGGGCTGTCGAATGTTCTGGAGCTAATCATCGTGAAGTTTCCATCTGCGCACAATCTGGAAGTCTGTGGCAGTGCGCAGTCACACCCTTAGCCCTTCCCACAAGCCTGCCCTCGCCCGGAGCACATAGTCCACTCACTGCGACGTGTCTACAGTAAGCCACACCCACTGGCACACAGCTACAGTCCGTCCATTAAGGGGGCCGCAATCTTTCTCGACGTCAGTCGATTTCTTGTAGTTTCGCGGCATTGTGACAATAAGCTCAGAAAAGGTTAAAGCAGAACTCGACAAATGCAGTAAAGTGTAATTTTAGGTGTGATTGTTTTTATTCCATACCAGACAGTTGGCAATATCAGTTCATTTAACCCAGATAATGCTGACGTCCTTCCAGAAGGATGCGAACAGCAGTAGGTAACATGTTTATTTTTCGAAAGTTCTTCAATTACTCGCCCGAATGCAGCATCATATTTCGTAACTAGAAACTGCACGCTTTAATTATTATGTTATTTTAGTCTTCGTTGTTGAGAGGTTAGTTGTGATATTTAGCTGTGAAGTTACGTTTCTAACAAAATGCAATATGTCGAAGACCTTCGGATAGATGGGTCTGTGTTCTATGTTTCTTCTTATTCTTTTGTTGCAAATTATTATTCATTAATTGCCATAAATATCTTCTTTACCATAGTGATTCACCAAACAAGCATTACGAACAATATTGTAGGCCCCACAGCCGACTTTCGTAACGCATCCTTCCAGAAGGACGTCAGCGTAATGGGACTCTAAAAATTTGTTTGTGAACTTCTTTTGAAGAATAAAACCTGGTGTTTCATTATTGTAAAAAAATATCTGTAAGTGAATATTAATGGGAAGATGACGTAAGTATATCTTTCTTTGTGTCAAACTAACAGTCCCATGAGTTTTTTTTTCGATGATGACGTGGTAAATTTGCTGGTGACATATACAAATCAGTACGCCGCAAAAAGAAATAGGCTTGGAGACCGGACTAAAGAAGAGATGAAGTGTTTCATAGCTTTTATTGCGTGGTTATGTCGACCTGCCACAGAAAGATAACATATATTGGGAAAAGTCACCAAATGCCCATAACATATTGATTTCCAAAACTATGGCAAGGGATCGATTCCGATTCCGAATGTGGAACTGCCGTTAGGTGATAGATTTGCTAAAGTACGGCCACTAATAGATAAAATAAATGAGAAATGTGTAGAGTACAGTTCACATATTCAAAACCACTCCGTAGATGAGAGCATGGTACCTTACTATGATAAACATAGGCCTAGTGCAAAACAATTCATCAATGGAAAGCCAATTAAGTATGGCTATGAGTTCTGGTGTGGTGGACCTAGATTTGGGTACCTAAGCTGGTTCGGGCCATATCAAGAAGCTGGTACATTACCTGATAAATATGCTGAAAAAAGACTTCGATATACTGACTTATATTCACAAGCTGGAACGATTGCCCTATACAGTGAATTTTGGCAATTTCTTTACCTCAATACCTTTTCTTAGGGATCTGCATAAGAGAGGAATTGAAGCCACAGGGGCAATGAGAGCCAATAGAATTGGGAAATAGTGCGATATGACCAACAGCGATGAAGAAAACACCACGGGGTACATACGACTTCAGGTCTGATGACACTAGCAACGTCCTCGTTACTAGATGGAATGATGATAGTGTGGTGAATGTGGCTACTAACTTTGATAAAGTTTTACCAACTCGCCAGGTATCTCGCTACTCACAAAAGCAAAAAAAGTGAATTAGTGTCGATCAACCACAGTCATCCACAACTATAATGCACACATGGGAGGCTTTGACAGAGCTGACCAAAACATTTCTTTGCACCTTGTATCAAAAGAGACAAGAAATGGTATTTCCCTAACGTTGCACTTTGCTAAACAAAATGTGTGGCAATTTTACCGGCAAGATGGCGGTAAATTAGATCATCTATACTTTCGCCGAAGACTAGTCACTACTATTTTTGAGTCAAATAGAAGAGTGGTTTCAAGAGGACGGCCATTGGGTTCATCAAAGGCTCGTCCTCGGTTAGAAAAATCGGAGCATTGTGTTGCCGACCTACAACCAGACAGTGTTACAGGAAAGAAAAAACAGCTCCATTGCTGACAATGCCACAAGAAAGCTACAAATCAGTGCGTGAAATGTGTTTTGTCACTTCGTGTAACATGTTTCGTTGCTTATCACACAAAGCAAAGTGAATAACAACAATAAAGTACTCGAAGAAGTGTATTTAATTATTTTCAGTAATAGGTAAATTTGAATGTGCATTACGCTGACGTCCTTCCAGGAGCATGGGCATTATTTCAGGAAGTATGTAAGTTACAAGAATAAATCGCATTACTGTATGAATCTTTAGTTAAAATGAAGTGTTTTATGCAATTTAATAAAAGAAAACGTGTTAAAAATAATTCCGCGCTATCTGGGTTAAAGGTACTAGCTACTGTAAAGTGAGTGAACCCTATACAGGCCATGGAGGCCCAGAGGGTTCCAGGAGGTTGAGGCTCCCAGATTTTGGACATTCGGCACGTGAAGGTGGTAAGGTTGTCAGCCTTACGCACCGGCCGCCTTTACCCCCAGGATTGCTCCTGGTACTCATTTCTGTTAGAGGCTGAGTTGACACTAGCTACTGTGCTATTATTAATTCAGTCTTCTAAGAGTTCATTCTTCGGATTGGATGACTAGTGCCATAACTACACTTCAAGTAGACCCAGGGTTCATTATTTCAGATTACTTGTGTTAACATGACACAGAAAAATCTGCACACATGTCACAGACATCTGGTGTGTATGTATGTGTGTGTTAAGTGCATGTCATATTCAATTGTGTATTTGTTTGGATTAGTAAAAATATATTATGAAATGTGGACTGTCCATGGGAAATGATATAAGTCCAAAAACTGAAATTGTCAGGAAATAAAAAAAAAAAATCATTGTTAGACTTATTTTTTTAATTATTCTATAATTTGAAAAAGCTTTCCACTATTTAAGGCAGTCATATTATGTATTGGTGTATTGAATTGTGAAGATCTATAAACAGGCAAAGAATACAATGAAGAAAAAGTTTCCAAATGTGGAAAAGATACAAGTGCCTTGAAATTCTTCATGATAATAGACATAAGCACCTACCAGAAATTAGCAATACTCAGTAGAAAATATTAGCTTGTGTCACCCATTGCATGGAATATTATTATTACATCATAAATTAAATAACTAATGTGTAATGTTTTTACTTTAAACTGAAACCCCCCTCCCCCCAAAAAAATCTTTTAGGTGTGTTCACTTGCAAAATTCATAGCATTTATGGTATTTTGCATCCATGAAGTCCAACATGGATAGAATATTCTTCTTCTCTGCAGTAATGTCTTTCTTTTTACTTAGGGGTATCAACTTGTCCAATGTCGGAAGATTCTGGAGTGTCACACCTTTTCTGGTCACACGGAAAGAAGTAAAATCCTCAATACCATTTAGAGATTTTTTATTTGAAGTATGTTGGGTCTGGAAGAGATGATCCTAATCCAAGCCACTTTAGATATCTGTAACTAATTACTTAGCCACAGAAACACGCCATGCAGTATCATCAACTATTTCGTGGGCAAACTTGTCGGAAGCCTAGACAATGCATGCGTGCGAACTTGTATCGTTCCCCACGAAACAGTTCAGGGAGATACACCAAAAGCCATCTAATGAACGCTTTTTCAACCTCAAGGAAGACAGAAAGGAACATATATCCATTACTGGATTGTTGGCAGTGGCACATACACCAATTTCCACGTAAAAACAAACAGTAATTTTTTCTGGCACTTAAATCGTTTTCCACAGTTACTCCACAAATATCATTAGACAGAAATCACAAGGAAAATGTTCTGTGCTTATTTATTTGATAAATATTTGTTTACTGAAGTCAACTTCAACTTAGCCTACCTGATGCACTTCAATATGAATTCTAATGATACACAAGCAGAGTATTATAAAAGTGACATAATAAAACTAAAATCTGAAAGTAATTTGTTCTTGACAGGTTTCTACTAGAAATACCACAATAATCATGGCTGCTCGACAAGTAGCCAGTGCTCCTGAAATATCTACTGCCCTTCGAGCTCAACATGGTATTGAAGTATTGGTTCGGTCTGTTACAGATGCATCTTACATTATTAGTTGGAAATTGGGTGTTATCAGGATTACTTTGACAGGTAAATATGGATCACATAGTATTCAAATTATGTACTGTATTTTACAGACCATAAGCCGCACTTTTTTACCTTGAAAACAGAGCCTTGAAAGTTGGGTATATCTAATGGTACAAAGTATACAACAACAAAAAATTAAAATTATGGTAAATATTGCTAGAATACCATAGTTATAAACAAGGTGTTATAAATGATAAGATAGTTACAAATTTTGCCACAGACTGTACATTAGTGCACTTGTCACAATCGTATTGTGAGGGTAGTTGGAAGCCTTGCATACAATGCAAACAGGAAGGAATGTTGAGTTCTTTTATACAAAAGGAGTTATCTCCGTCTGATGGTTTAAATGAAGCCAGTGACTTCTAAACAGCCTTGTCCCGCTGCACTAACCATATGGTCAATTGAGGATTAGAGAGTGTAAAAGTATTTTCAGTCTTAAATGAGAAATCAGTTCGGTAATTAAAATTTATGCGATGCCACTTGTACAAGAGAGATTTTCGTACAACATAGGTTTTAAGTTAGAAGTGATTTACATTGATTCCATTATACAAGGTCATAATTTATTTACGCATTGAAGTATATTATTCCTTTTAAAATTTGTCGTTTAGAATCACATTAAATTTCTTTTCCTTTAAATGTCCATCCTAAAATCAAGGTGCATCTTATGGTCCGTAGCATCTTATAGTCCATAAAATACGGTAGTATATTTTGCATGGCTCTAGAAAACATACCATTATAATTAATACTGTGTCAAGCCTATAATAACATATTCTGCAGGATTTTCTTAATTGAAAATTTACAATAATTGAAAGTCAAAAATTCTTCATGACCACTGTATGCAATATTTGCAGCTAGTTCACCTCTCATAATTTAATTCCTAGTTTCTTCAAAATATTTCTGTGATTTCTTAGCAGGCCTCTCATAATATTGATGGATATGTATAATCAAAATATTTTTTATGTTAGTTGAACTCTCCATTCTATGTGGTAAGATACTTCTAAGTATTCTAAGTATTATTTCCTGTGTAACATTATTTTCTTTACAGATTTTATGAAAGCATGTGGGAACCAGTCAGGATTAAGAAAGATGGTGAATGACTTCCGCTCATATTTCATGAAGCAAATGTTGATAGTAGAAAATGATAAATTGACTCCTCTAGCCACTAGTATTGGGACACGGAGTGTAATATGGAATAAATCTGCCATTAAAGTTTTGGGATATCTTCAGCAAGCTAAAGTTTCTGTTCTATTTTCTGCTGACAAAGGTAATGTAGATAAAAATATTTGATTTGAAATCACAATTTTATCTATCCAAACATAGATCTTGATTCATATTCTAGCATAGATTAAGCAAGAACTTCAGTAGGTTCGAAGGCTAATATTATGTGTAGTAGTTAGGCTAATTTATAGAATGTACATGTTTGGGGGATTAAAATTGGACAAATTGCAAATAATGAGCTGAAAATAAAATAAAATTGTTATGTACACTCACCGGCAAAGAAAACCGATCACTTAAACAAATTTTTAAAAATTAAGTTTAAATAAAAATTATGTAGTAGGCCTATTGCTTGAAATAAAATTACTGCAATTGTATACGTTTTTAAGATTAAAATGTAATGACACATTTCACACTTAATTCCCCATTTTTCCTCTTGCACCGTGGTGAATGGTGAGCCTAACGTTGCAGGGGCATAACGGAGGCTGCATCCATCATCAATTAGAGCAACAGCTTTGGCATAGTCTTCAGGACTGAGTGGCATTAATTTCAACTAAACTTACTGACAGAATCACTGTGATGCGAAGGGAGACAGTTTCCGTTCAGTTTGGAAGGAAATGACGCAATACAACAATGAAACACCTAGCAATATGTACGAAAAGTTAGTGCTTATAATCATATTGGAATCACCGTATTGCTATGTTTTTTTTGTTTTGTTTGGTGATAAAGTGAAGATATGAAGAAAGCAGATATGCTGTATCTATAATTCATCCTCACCAACAACAATTTATAAACATCCATTCAAAATTATGTTTAATCTTAAAAGTACAACAAATTTTACAGTGATCGGTTTTTTTTTGCCGGTCAGTGTTTTTCCTTCTTTTAGGTCCATTTTAAAGAGGTCGTAAGTAATTTATTTTATTTTATTTAAATTCAACAGAACATATATGTTGTTACATGTCAATACAATACAAATACAAAAAAAATAATTTTACAGTTATAAAAAGTATTTATGAGAGTTAAATTACTTATTAGCCTTATGTCCTCACTAATTAAGCAGCAACAACAAAGATGCGACGACCAAATTTAAGTGTGGAGTATATAATAGAAATAAAAATAATATAAAATAAAACTCTATATACAGTAGACCGTTTTTATTGGTTAGTGTAATAATATTATTTAAAATACAATAAATTACACTGTACAGCAATAAGTATCTGTAAGTTAGGTTAGAATTACAAATTCATTAAAAATATAATGGATAGTAATACAGAGTCCCACGCAAGAGTTGGCCAATGACATGGGCTCCTGCGGCGTGGTGGGCACAGCTCCAACTCCCGAGCGATCGGGTGTAATATCTACGCTAATAAAGCCGCGATCGGTGTAATGATTCAGGTTCTCACATTTACAGTTAAAATTACAATGAAAATAAAAATGTACCTCATCACAAGAGATGTTGGAAATGTTCTCCTCCTGCATCCACACAATACTGGCACCTTTTTAGGAAATTTTCTTTCACGCGCATAAGTTTAGCTTCCGAGACAGAGTTAATTTCTCTTGTGATAGGCCTATGTGATATTGTCTTTAAGTTCTTCTAACAATATGTGAATATTATTTATGAGGAAACTTGAAAAATAAAGTGTATAGGTCAATTATTTCCCATACTTTAGAAGAACTTAAAGACAATATCACAAGGGAAATTAACCTTATCTCGGAAGTTGAACTTATGCACCCAAGCGTCTGCAGACCCAAGTACATGACTGTGCAAACTACATGTAGTGGACCATGATTACTTAAAATAGGCCATGATATCTATATAATAAGAGGAAGTGTTGGTCTTTCTGTGTATCTCTCTGTTTGTCTGAGTGCGATACCCAGCCAAATCTAGGGCATGCAGAGATCTTAAATATTTAACATAGATGGACTAAAGGATGTCTGAATTCACCTTAAAGCCAGATTTTCAATTTTTTGCTTTTGTTCATGAATTATGAGCTCCCCCCCAAAAAAAATCTGTCAGAAAACATAATTTTTTTCCACTATTGCAGCATCAGATTTTAGTAATAGGCTACTTTTCAATTGTAAAATTAATAAGTACTCTTCCTCTTTTACCATAGCAACTGGGGAAGAAGAGCAATGCAGAAATAAATTTTTTTCAACATAACGCATGGAGATGTCGAGTGCTTTGATTTTGTTACCCTGCTCTACTTGATTTATTTGTTTATAACATTACAGCATGAAGAGGTCTGAAATTTTTAACATAGATGGACGGAAGAGACATCATGAATATAGGTCTGAATGGGAAACATTGCTCGATTTGGATGAAACTAACTGTGCAGGGGAGGGGGTTGAGCCTGGAACTCGAATCTAAGGTCATTTCTTCCAGACTCTAATCGTAGAATGCACCCCAAAGCTGGATGTTTTTAAAATGATTAAGCTTTTAATTGTTTATGAATGATTTGCATTTAAGCTGAAGGTTCATAATTCTGTGGTTTCTTTTTAATAATTTCACTTTCAATCTGTACGCCCGCATGGCAGCAGATGATTCGTTTAGTAGTTTTAATTATTTATTTACTACGTCTGACAGTACAGTAATTACAAAAAAATTAGGTAATTAATGCAACTTATTTAAAAGTGGTGTAAGTGTTAATAAATGAAGTTTTAATTTTTTTCCTATTAAGTGTATTATTAAAAAATCTAGCGATTATATTGATAAATATGGGCGAAGTCACAGACACCTGCTAGTTTAAAATAAAACAAAATAAAATATATAACCTCTAGGGATGGGTCGATACCAGATTTTCACGATACTCGATACTCGATACCGATACATGATTTTTTCCTCAATACTCGATACTGTCAACATTTCCAGTTTCAATAAATTGGTACATTAAAAATTAAAAGTTGAGAGATCTGTATAATACCAACTAAATTAACTCTTTCTTTCTTTCTTTATCTTAGTTTTCCTGTCCCTTTTAGGGTTTTTAAGCGACCCAAGCCTCGCGGGCCTTACAGGGCCGCGACCTGTCGGGAGAGGGATTATCTTTGGATCACATACATACATTTTTGACCAGACAAGGACATGGAGGGCCTCCCCGGATGAGTGATCAGCCCAATGCCGTGGCCACCTCCGAGACAACACGAACACATATGGCGAGATACACCATTCACACACACACACTCACTCCAAACAAGGCGAGGATGGGATGAAGATGATAATGACGGCCAGATGATATCTGGGGACCACAAGGGCCGAAAGTTACCCGACATTTGTTTCACAGGGGAGGAAAAAACCCCACCTAGGTAACTTGTCCTGACCACGAATTGAACCCTGGTCCGCTGCATGAGAACTAAATTAATTAAGTGGGTATCTTTAATGAGACAAAATTTAATATTATCAGTAGCCTATAATTATTTTTAAACTCTGCATTAAAACTAAAATTAGTTCTTGAAACAGTCCACTTACAAGTTATGGTAGCATAATACACACAGTCTTCTGTGTGTATCAACTGAAAGCCGGCATGCAGACTTGTTTTAAAAGCATACCAAAATAGATTGGTTATGAATGGATAAACTAATCGTGTGACTCAGATCACAGAGCAGAACAATGAACAAGCTGTTTTAAGGTTTGCAGAATAAGCAGTAACTTAATCTCCGCAACGAAGCATCGTACAATGGGGTTTGGACAGTCAGCTTGCTTGTTGGTTGTTATTGAAACGTTTGACAGGAAACGAAACAATTAAGAATCCCTTCTGTTTCGAAAGTCTTTATTTATGACTAGACAAAAGTCACAGAGTGGTTTTCTCCATTTCAAGGAGATATAGAAGTATTTACTATATTTAGTAGACTACTAAAAGCAGAAAGAGATACCACATTTCCTTAAATTGCATGATTACCAAAGTATTGAAAAAGTATCGAGCGAGTTTTCTGAAGTATCGCTTGATGCCGATACCATGCAAGTATTGAGAGTATCGAGGTATCGAAAGTATCGAGGACCCATCCCTAATAACCTCAATACTACATAAGATTGGCCATGCTGCTTAAATAAAAACAACAAAAGAAAACTGTGAAATTGTTTAGGTAATAATACACAGAAAAAAAATTTTCAGTCGTAATTAAGTGCTATGAATTCTGACTCTGATATCCTGGATCACTTAAAAATTAAAAATTTATAACTTCTTACTCACAAACTTTGCAAAGGAAATCAGCCGGACTGTTTAACTGATCAACGAACTAGGCATGTCAAGGACAAACGATTTGGTATTATGGAAAGAATGAAGATCGCTACGTGGAATGTAAGAGGACTTGCAAATAAAGAAACAGAACTAAATGTTCTATTGAAAGAGAAACACATAGATGTTGCAGTGATAAGTGAAACTAAGAAGAAGATGAAAGGGACAAAAGAACTGAAAGACTACACAATGGTATACAGCGGTGTGCCCCAGGAGAAACGTGCCTCTTCTGGAGTTGCAATATTAATAAATAATAAATGGAAAAACAAAATAGTTAGCTACAGCTATGTAAGTGATAGAATAGTAACATGCAAATTTAAAATTGCACGAGGACATATGACAATCATAGGTGTATATGCCCCAGAAGAGGGAAGAAATGAAGATACACAAACATTTTATGATGAACTACAGAGAGTGATAACGAAGGTAATTAGAACAGATCATGTCATCATTAGTGGGGATTTAAATGCAAGGGTCGGTAACCAACCAATACAAGGAATAGTTGGCACTTTTGGAGAAACCCACGTGAATAAAAATGGACAAGAATTAAGACAATTTGCTGCATATAACCAACTAAAAATAATGAACACTTTCTTTAGAAAAAAAGATATTCATAAATACACCTGGAGTGCTAGAGGAACAAGATCATTAATAGACTATATTATAGCAAACGATAAAATAAAGAATCAAGTACAAGATATCACTGTACATAGAGGAAGTGATATCTACTCTGATCACTATCTGGTTGTGGGAACTATCTCACTATGGACAAGGTGGAAACGAACAAGAAATAGAACAGAAAAACCAGAAGAGGTATACAAGGCTTACTTATTACAACACGAGAGTATAAAAATGCTATATCAAAATAGATTACAAGAATATTTATTAAAAGCAACAACTAAAGAAAGTATAGAAGAGGAATGGACAACCTTGAAAGGATGCATTACAAAAGCTGCATATGAAGCAATAGGGAAAAAAAGAAAGTTAAGACAACGTAGAGGATTAAGAATATGGAATAAACAAATAGAAACAGCAGTAAAAGAAAAGAAAATAGCATATATGAAATTATTACAGAATAATACTGAAGAAAATGAAATAAATTACAAAGAAAAAAGAAACCATGCAAAGCAGCTGACAAGGAAAGCCCACCAGAATTCCTGGGAGCAGTTTATATCTAATATAGAACATGACGTGCATGGAACGCAAACTTTCGCCTATAAAATGATGCGATATCTTAATAAGACAGAAAGGGATGCAGCAAGAATAAATGTTATAAGTAAAGAGACCTGGACACAGTATTATCAACATTTGCTTAATGGTGAAGAATTCACACAAGAAGATATAGTACCAAGTTATAATACAACAGTGGATCCAATCACACTAGATGAATTACAAGTAGCCTTGAAAGGTATGAAAAATAGGAAAGCTAGTGGTCCAGACGGTCTAAATATAGAACTATTGAAATACTCTGGTTTAATGTGCCAACTAAGACTGCTGCATTTGTATAATGAATGTTGGCGAAGCTATAAGGTACCTGATTCATGGAAAATAGCTGAGCTAATACCAATTTTTAAGAAAGGACAAAGAAATGATCCTAATAATTATAGGGGCATAAGCCTATTAAATTCAGTTTATAAGCTGTATGCTAGAATAATTAATAACCGCTTAAAACCAATAACAGAGGCGATTTTAGAGGAGGAACAATCTGGTTTTAGAATAGGATGATCTACTAGTGATAATATTTTTAGTATAAAGAGAATTTTAGAAAAAAGACGAGAAGTCAATTTAGAAACTCATGTAGCATTCATTGACTTCGAAAAAGCCTTCGATTTTATGAATAGAGAAAAACTATGGAGAATAATGGACAGAAGGGGATATCCCCCTCATATAATAGAAGTAATTAAACATTTATATAAAGACACAAAAATTATTATAAATACAGGCACGTCAAAAACAGAAGAAATAAAAGTAAATCAAGGAGTAAGACAGGGATGTAGCCTTTCTCCCACACTATTTAATATATATGTAGATGATCTGATTAAGGTATGGAAAAAGGAGGTGAAGGAAGGAATATCGATTAACAGAAATAAAAACTTAAATGTGATTCTCTATGCTGATGACATAGCCATAATACAGGACAATGAAGAGAGCCTCCAACGCTCCGTGTACAAAATGTATTTATTAGGAAAGGAATATAATCTAAATGTGTCTACAAAGAAAACAAAAATAATGGCACACCGAGGAAAATATCCGGTAAGATCAAAAATAATTGTTGGAAATAAATGCCTGGAACAAACCTCGAATTTCAACTATTTGGGCTGCGATGTAAGCTTTGATAAGGACAAAGATATAGAAAACAAAATAAATAAGTTTCAACATATATGTGGAACCATAACAAGAACATTGAATAATAAAACAAGAAAAGAAACTAAAATTAAATTTTATAAAACTATGGCGGTTCCAGTGCTCATATATGGAAGTGAGTCCTGGGTGTTAAATAAAAGAGATAAAAACAAAATACAAACAGCAGAAATGAGGTTTCTAAGAAGAGTTAAAGAATGTACTAGACGAGATTTAATAAGAAATGAAAAAATTAGAGAGGAATTAGGTATATACAATTTACAAGACCAAATAGAAGAAAATAAGCAAAATTGGAAAGAACATCTTAATAGAATGAGTGAAGAAAGAATACCGGTTTTAATTAGACAATACAATCCTCGTGGAAAAAGAGACGTTGGACGTCCAAGAAGAAGATGGGAGTAATGTTGGAAAGCGAAGTCGGAACAGGCAGAAATGCCTAACCCCTGAAGTGAAGATGATGATGATGATAACTTCTGCCTGTTTGCTATGTGTTTCAATATTTTCATCCACGAAATGTGAAGTATGCCACTCCATATTTTCCTTTCTGAATCGAAATAAATTGTGATAATCATCTTCTTGAGCCTCCACTTTTTGCTTCATAATTCTTGTAAAAACAAGTATTTAAGACAAGGCATTGCCATTTTAAGCAAGGTCTGTACCACACTTGAAAATTTCTCAGTATTTACTGGTATTGATAAGTAAATACTTGTTATTATTCACATATTTTGCAATAGTATGTACTTGATCTAGTATGTACTGATACTAATAAGCAACAGTATTTACTGAAATATTTTATTCACTAAAATGGTATATTTACTTAAAATTTTGCAGTAAAAGCATTTACTGACTTTTATTCGCTCCACCCATTGACTCAACTGTCGTGCTGGTATGCAGTTTTTAATGACTTACTTGAGGAAAAAGTATTGGATAACACAGAGCAGAAGGATATCAAGAAAGGGATAGCGATATGTAGCTTATGCAGTGTAAATGCCATAAAGTGAAGAATGCTGAAACTGAGTCTGCCCCTCTACCTAAGGATTGAGTTAAGGATGCCAACGTTTTTGAAGTGGTTGGCATTGACATGCCAGGACCATTGATTTTGAAAGATAAGGCTAAGGTATGGATTGTAATATATACCTGTGCAGTTTTTCGAGCAATCCATTTGGAACTAGTTTCATCATTAAGTACCGAAGTGTTCATTCTTTCACTAAGAAAATTGATTGCTAGAAGGGGCCATCCATCCATTATCTATTTTAATTTTCTTGGAGCTTCCAATGTGTTGAAAAGCGTAGCCCTTCAAGATCTTCAGATATTTTTCAGACTTATTTGTGACTTTGAAGTGACTGAAATTATTGTCACAATTTTAGGGTAGGATAGGTTGTCCATTCCTCCTTTTTTCCTGGGTCGGTTCTGTTTTTTGACAAAATGACCCGCTGTCCCGGATGTTTTATTGGGAACACTCAAATGTCCTGCTTTTTTGTGATTGTGATTGACTAGGGTGTTTCATACTACATTAATAAAAGTTACAACAGTGAAGGTCTTGCTCAATGTCAAAACATACTTTAATGGAGTAATATATAATGACATTTATGATAATTATTTAAAAAAAAAACGCACATGATAGAATACATAAAAGTGAAATGTACAGTGACAATGAGGCATCGATTCCTGTGGAATAAATTATCTACACCAGTCTGCAGAAGAAATTTAAGAAGTCATTTGGGATAATTTGTGTGCACGAGACAAAGGTAAATTGTAGACACATTATATGGGCACCTTAGGATGGGAGGAATGTTGAGAATTTAAATAATTTGATAAAGATTTAACATTTCTTTTTACTAATGTAGTGTTTCTTCTGCTTTTTAAAGATTGACATTGTTGTAGTTTGTTCAGCTCATGATATAAAAGAAAAGAATGGCTGCATACCTACAAGAGTCTTATGCGTAATTTATTGCAAATTAAGTGTACTCGCATATAGCGATGTCACACCTCCAACATCGAATCACGAGTTTCTTCATAATACGAGGACAGAAGAATTTGCTAGATCGTGGTATAAAAGAAAGTGCACCATTTAGGGTGGGTCGGGCGAGATAGAATCATCCGAAGGTGCGACCTGTTTTTGGATTTTACCGAATTAATTAAATACAGATGCTTTAGAATTGTTATGAAGTCAGAGTAATAATATTTACAACACAAACAGCAAGATTTGTTCTAGTTCAGTGCAATGCCTGATAGATTTAGTGTTGATTAATAACTGCAATATTGACAAACTCATGGTAGTGATGTGGTTTTATTCTAGTTAATTCATTGTTACTGTAGATGGCATTGGTGTCAGTTCGCCCTCCATTTTATGTATTCCTTTTGTGAGGAAGCTTCATAAAATGTTATGCATACATTCAGTCTATACAAATGCTGTGATAAAAATAATCTGGGGCTTTCATGTGTTTGTAATTTTTTTCAAGGACTGGATACACAGAAACATAAACATCTTCTTTTTGTTATAAATTAATTTCACAATTGAACTTATTTAATATTTATTTCGTATGTTATGTTTTTTTATTTCCAGCTGATACAGCTCGACTGTTGGCAAAACTAGCTCAAGTGGAAAGGGAGAAGCAATGTGGAATTATTGATGTTCCCCAGGACAGGCCCGAAATCAGCTCTGTAAGTACTTACTATCATTAACAAAAGCAATTACTACTTGTGAGCATTTTTTTTCCACCTGTTTATCTGCCTGGTGGGAATAAAGAAGTCACATCACTTAATGAAATAGTACCACTTTCAGTTCACAAATAATATACTTGCTTATTCATATACTTGTTTAACTTGCTTAATTTCCATGCTTCGTATATATGTGTGTATAGTTATATACCTATACACATATAATATATATATATAAGGGGTGGGTCTCTGTCACCATAGCATGGAGCATCCTCAGGTTGCGGATAAATGATACGGCCTCCAGATATGGAGGGTAGCTGCTAATATATTGAATAAGCAGTCGCGGATACACAACATGAGGTGGTCCCCAGCTTGGAGGTTTGATATGAGGTTAATAACCTCTCACAATAAAAATATTGTTAAGAAATGCTTACTTGATTATGGTTCCTGTCAACGTAAAATTTTCCATAGGTAAATTAATCCCTCGTTCAGATATCCAGGTAGGGACTACACTGAGGGAGTCTAAAAATCGTAGAAACTATAGATTTGGAATGTGGAATGTTATGAGCTTGTATAGGCCTGGGGCTCTTAAATCAGTAACTAAAGAATTAGAGAAATACAGGTTAGATGTAGTAGTAGGAAGTTAGATGGCAGAGTGAAGGTTTAATACAGACAGATGTGTATGACTTTTTCTATGGGAAAGGGAATGATAACCGTCAATTAGCAACCTCGTTCTTCATACATAGGAGGATCAATTCAAACATTAAGGCCGGTATTCATAGCCAGAAACTTCAGAACGACTTTATAAAGCTGAGCTTATTGGACAAGTCAACTTATTTGATTTTTGTATTCATAGTCTTCTCTAAAGTCGTACTTTGTTAAGTTTGACTTCATAAAGCTGAATTTGTTCTACATATTAAAGTCGAACATGATAATATGAAAAATTGCACGTTCACTGCTCTAACAGTTGAATTAGCCAATCGTATTTCAGATTTTTTCAGATTTTGTGTAATGCAAAGCCATCTGAGTACATATTTTGCTGTCGTGATATAAAAATACAGACGGCGCTGTGCATTGTAAACAAAGATTTCAATTCATCCAGTCATATTATGCAACGTGTAAGTATGCTATCAATCATTCCTTTACAGTATTCTGTGTATATATTAGCTTGGACATCATTCAGAATTAATACTGCTGTGCTTATGTATTTATTTTGATATTAATTATTGTTTTAGAGAGATTCAAAACAGCTTTGGACTGATATGAAATGCTAGCAAAGAGAAATGCTGATGAAAGATAGGCGATTGATATTTCCAGAATTATTTCTTCTTGAAACAAAATCTTTCTTTAATTTCATTTTGTCTCTGTAGAATTTGAATGGATTCATCATGGGGGACCCTTGACTTGATAAAGTACGATTTGTTTCCACAAATAAGTTTAATGACTATGAATAGCAGTGAGTTTGACTTTGTCAAGTCTCACTTTATAAAATAACTACATCATAAGTACGACTTGTTTGTGCCAGAAATTCAACTTAAGACGAGATTAAAGTTTAATTTGTATATAAGTACGACTTATTGCAACTATGAATACCGGCCTAAGAGAGTAGAGTTTATTAATGATGGGCTTTCTTATGTTATTCTAAGAGGACGGTGATGTGACAATATAGTTATGAATGTCTAGAGGATAAATACAATGATGACAAGGACAATATTAAATTGTATTGGAAGTTAACACAGTGAAGTTATATAACATAATAATTATATAAGAGTTGAATTTTACACAAAAACTTCACTTATGGTATACTTTACCTGTACTAGTTTCAGCGCCATCGCTACCATTGTCAACAGTTAAACTTCAACTGCCTTGGCACCCTCCTGCAGATGTTGTACAAACAAGGAACTTTTGGTCTTGGACAGGATTTTTATTCACAAGAAGGGGAACCAACTGATGAACTTCGATATCCCGACCAATGGGGACTTCATCTCAAAGTTTGTATCAGTCTGTGAGAGGGTGCTACGATAGTTGAAGTACAGCTGTTGACAATGGTAGCAAAGGCACCAAAACTAGTACAGGCAAACTATACCAAAAGTGAAGTTTTTATGTAAAATTCAACTGTTATATATTTGTTATGACAAGGACAGTTTTTATGAGAAAATAAAATGAACGTTTGATCAGTTTCCAACATATCACATGAAAAATATACTAGGAGATTTCAACACGAAAGTAGGAAGGGAGGATATTTTCAAGCCCATGATTGAGAACGAAAGTCTCCACTTGCAGAGCAATGAAAATGGGGTTAGATTAGTGTATTTTTCCACCGCTAAAAATTTAATCGTAAAGCGTACAAAATTCCCACATCGTGATATTCATAATTACACATGGACCTTGCCAGATGGAATGACTCATAATTAAATCGACCATGTGCTAATAGAGACAAAGAAGTCAGTTCTAGTATAATTGATATTCGAACTGTTAGGGGTGCTGACTGCGATTCGGATCATTATCTGGTAGTTGCGGTTGGTCGGGAGAAACTTTCATACCATTTAAATATAGAGAGATTCAATCTGAAAAAGCTAGCTGAAGACCAAATTAGGAATGCTTACCAGGTCGAGATTTCAAATAAATTTGTAGTTCTAGAAAGCACTGCAGAACAAGAAGTTAGGGATGATATAAATATCGATAAAACCTGGGAAAGCATTAAAGCCAATATTAAAGTATCCGCAAAAGAAAAATTAGGTCCACTTGAACTGAAACCAAATAAACTGTGGTTTGATGATGAATGCACGAGATTAGTAAATGCAAGAAAACAGGCGAAACTACAATGGTTGCAGAATCCAAATGGAACTACTGTCGAAAATCTCAACAGTGCTCAGTGAGAAACCTCTAGAACCATTAACCATAGAAACTATCTCAAAGACAAAGTAAATGAATTGGAGGAAAATAGTAAACACAAAAATGTTAGGGATCTCTACAAAGGAATAAACTAGTTCAAGAAAGGTTTTCAACCTAGAACAAACATAATTCAGAACAATGATGGCACTGTAATAGCGGCTCCATATAAATTTTTGAATAGGTGGAAAATTTTCTTTAATCATTTATTAAATGTACATGGAGGTGTCCAAAGTGTAGAAAGTAAATTATTCACAGCAGAGCCATTGGTTGCTGAACTGACTCTAACAGAAGTAGTTAGGAAAGTTCAGGAAAACAGGGTAGGCCTAGAATTAGATACAATCACCCATGGGCAATAACATAAACACAATTGACAGAAATGCAAAAAGTCTTCTTGTTGCCTACAGAAATGTTGTATTGGAAATTTACCCTTTGCAGGCGGCAATGTTTTATGGCTGTGGGCGGAAGGCATTTTTAAAGAAAAAATAAGTTAATGAAAAACCAATTGAAAGTAACTTAAATCATGCATTCATGCATAAAATCAAATTTTTCCGAATTCTGCCAATAATCTGATCTAGGAACGATTTTTAGAATTTAGCGAGAAAATGTTTATGCGGAAACGACACAAGTCTCACTGAGCGCATTATAAGTTTACATAGGCCTACAGTGGGCTATGATTCTCAATTGGTTCAGTATTTTGTTCAGAATCAGAAGGCAGAACTGGCCCTTGCTGGATATTGTGTATTGTAGTAATAGATGATGTGCCTGCATCAAAATTACTCACTTCTATTGAGCTGGGCGCACGATTGCCTCCAGTGTCACTTACGTCGCTCTCACTCTCATTAATGCTGCCGGTAGCGATCTCGGAAAAACATCCCTTACTATCGCTAAATGATAATTCTGACACTTCGCTGTCACTTTGAATACGTAATTCTTCAGTTTCAGAACCTGTAGGACACTTTCTTTTTGCAATTTTACCGAAAATAAGGGAAAAACACGGAACAAAAAGTGCATGCTGTTCACTAGTTACGCACGGCCACTGAAATCCTCTACTAAAATCGTCCTGGGCACGTGTATTGGGGAATTCCCAGGTCACAGTGGATAAGAGAACATTTTCCTGCCATCTGTTGAAGATTTTACGTACTTAGTGCATGAGAAGAGCCGGTCACATTATGAGTCGGTCAGAGAACCCATATATGGGTTACCGCGCTGGAGGCATCGGACAGGCGTGCCATATATGGGATTCCGCCCGGGAAGGGTTAATACAGAAAATCTAAATATATGGTAATGAAACATCAAAATAATATGCCAAAAAATATTAGAATAGTCAGTAAATCGTTTGAACGAGTGGAGAAATTCAAATATCTGGGAGCAATAATGAGATACAAATTATGTGACAACTGAAATCAATAAATGCTTCTTTTTAACGACAAGCTTCATAACCTGTACTGATCACCGGATATACGAGGGTGTATCAAAAAGTAACATGAATTATTTTTTCTGTTTAAATGCATGCATGTCAAAATTCACCTATAATTTTAATGGAGAGGCCTGACCTTGACTGACAGGGAAGTAGGATTTGCGAGGGATGGTTGGATGGATTTATCACAGAATAGGTTTGAATGGCAGGCTCAGGTAAGTGTGGCAATGGACTTCCATGTTCCATTAAATAGATAACATACCTTTAGCTTGCTTAGGAATTGTCTATTGCCATTGAATAATTAAGTAACTCACTTAATTTAGAGTAGTACAGACATGGCCTCTTTGTTAATTGGGACAAAAATATAGTATAGAACATCTAATTGAAGATGAAATTGTAACAAACATAATTGTAACAGCATCAGGACACAAGCAGACTGTACATATGCTGCCCCTGAACCCCCCTACGGGAATTGTGGAAGGAAGTGCAAGGTTCCCGCCCAAGGAAAGCTAACCTAAATTGAATAATGGACCCGCCCAGAGGATAATTGGGTTTCCCGGGGAGAACAAGTTACAAAACTGAGTCCAACATCCAGTTTTAGTTTCTCTTTGATATAATTTTGTGATCTCGTTGCTTTTTTGATTTTTTCAATTAAAATAAATATACAGGATTATTACATTATATACAACCAAAAACATGTTTTGGTTTAGACATCAATACAATTCTTTGCAGTTAATAAATAGATTTGGAAATAAATATAAAATACAAATGTTTCGCCTGAAGGCCGAGAAATCAAATAATTAAAATAAAATAAATATTCACATAGATTATTTCATTAAAAGCCTGAAAGGAAAATTTAATTAATTAGAGGTAAGACCCTAATACTATGTTTGGAGTACCTCTTCGCCCCAAAACATAGGTTCTTCCAAAGGCCAATAAGAGGTAGGCAAATAGTAAATAAATTAATTCATAAGAAACAGTATAAGGCTAACCAGAAATGAATAAGTAAAACTTTAAGTTAAAGTATTAAAACGCGGCAAGAATGTTTGGGACGATGCCTCGCCAATGCGCGCAAAAGGGACCCAAGAAACCAACGCTATGTTACAGCTTGGCGGGAAATACTATAAAGAACTTATTACAGAGAAAATCTACATAAAGGCAAAAAGAAAGAAAGAATTACTAAAACTACCTAAAAGACAGACTGAAAGAAAAGAAAAGACAAGGAAATAACTAATACTCAAAAAAAAAGAAGAATTAAGCACAGCGGGAAAAGCGTCCCCCACGCTATATGTATTTTTCCATTTTGGAAGGAAACTACGTTAGCGCAGGCGTCACAAACATTTGTGCCAGCGTTGAAACAAACAACAAAGAGATTACTGCATTAATTAAGGCATTCGCGAACAAAGGGACAAAACTAGACTGATTTGTCTGACAAGGCCATAAGCCGAGCACTAACCTCTGTTGACAGCCATATTGGAAGAGAAAGATGACGGAAATCACATGACCACAAAACCGGGAACGGCACTTTACTAAACTACCGCCAGATAGCGGCAAAGTAAAGACAACCAAACACTTGAAGCTAAGGAAACTGCCACCTATTGCCGCGAGTCGGCGCCACCACGGCGTAAACAAACAAAATGGCGGACTGTAAGTAAAAACAATTGAGACGGTGATAATGCCGGCTCAAATCACCCCCGTCTTTTCTTAAAACTTCCAGTTTTAAGCAGAGAGAACTACCTTTTCGTTGCCTGCTTTCAGAGAATTTACAAAATTAAAGTTTATATACCTTCTGGTGGGAGAACTTGTGATCTGGACATGCTAGAGGGTGAACTTGACTGTTGACTGAGAATCTTCTTTATAGTTGCAGAAGCTTATTAGCGTTGTCACTAACACTTTGCAAGGCTACCCTGTTTTATCACTACGTTCAAAAATCTTGTACTTGTTTTGTCCGGGAAGTCATCATAGGGATATGTTCCACCAGAGGGTGCGCCTTATTGGATGCCTCGTCAACACAGACGGCGTTTGGTCCAGAAAGGAAAACGGAGGCATTTCCAACACAACTAGAGGAACTAGCACTTTGGAACATCACCCGGGCTACTTCATGCGGGGGTCAAAAGGAAAGTGTCATACCTTGTACTGCCCGGTATCGCGTCAGGTCCCACCGGGCTCAGCAGGATGCACTTACACAAGACCGTCCCATGTAGCCACACTTTGAGCGAGAACACAGTGCTGATATGGTGAAACTTAGGCGGCAGCCAGGCGAGACATCTCTGGATGTTGTTTTCACGTGAGTAGCCTGCGCTCAACCATGTTCACAGTAGTGTGCAATTTATTAGGGTAGACTTTTCTCTGCTGTCGCTCACCATCCCGCCATCTTGAAGAGCATGCCAGCGTGGATCCCAACCAGATTTACACATACATATAACTGAAACATGAATTTGAAAGCGGCAACACCAAATTCCAAAAATTTTACTATACTGGGGGGGAATACAATTTTAAAATTTTCATAATTACCAAATTTTTACAAAAATACAGAAGTATTTACTTAACTCTGAAATAAACTAGCTGTCTGTGCTCAAATTAAGTTCAATTTAGATAATACAATTAACTTTAACTATAATAACTTAATCAGTACCAGATGATAAACTTTACTTCAAACAAGATCTGCTTTTATTAAGTGCTACCTTTTTTCTTTAAACATAAGTGACAAAACACTTCTTTTAAACTTTACTCACTTGCTGAAACAACCTTCCAGTGGACCCAAGGAGACCGGAAACAGAAACTCAATCAAAAAAATATCAAACATGAACTCTAGGTACAACCTAACCTTAAACTGAGTGAAGTTTTTCATTTAAACTTCAACACCAATATTAAACTTGTTACTGTTTACTATCTCTGACTGTACCGATGCTATTAGCCCATAATACATACTTCTAATTGCCCCTATCAACATAACCTCAAATAACATTATTTCAATCTCTTTTGTTTACTTCTGTCAACATAACCTCTATTCACATACACACTACACCGCAGTCATCCGGTGGCTATAGTACAATCTGCTCAAGTCGCCCCCACTGAAAAGAAATGAACCCTTCCCTTAGGCTACACCTACCCATAGTACATCCAACTAGGATGCACCAGCAAACGCCACACTTAGCCAGAACTTTACAGAGGCCAGCAACAGCATACCCCGCTGAGCTCCTCACCTTTTCCCCAGGCTAACGGGACTGAAAACCCCACCAAGAAAAGAGGACACAATTCTATCACAGAGACAACAATGACAAACAATTACTGAGCCTAACTACACGATGCTGCACATACACACACAGACCTTAACCTCACTTTGTTGACAAAACCTAACTAGCAGAAATCATGTCTCAGGATCAGCCTACACACTGACTGCTAACATGGCCTACCTACCCCTTCTCATATACAAGATCACTGCTTACACTAACACTCCTCAGACAGGTGCCACTAAACTATATACAAGATTATAAAAACTTCTATTTACAAATATATTAGTTCATATTTACAAACAGTTTGACCAGACTTTAGTCGTTGGAGATGCTGATCGTGGCTCTACTTGATATTATGCACGCCTGTGACGTCCGGAGGTGCGCATGATATCAGGGTCACTGAACAAACGATCATCAGCTCTACCACCAGACGGTCTCCTGAAATCTGAACACTCACTCCTCACATGTACACAAAACAACCACATAAAACACTGACACCTGTCATTGAAGCTAATTAGTAACATGGGTTTGAATTTAGCTGCACACTTCTCATAGGGCCTATTAAATTAGCAAGAAAACATGTCTTATCATCCTAACCATGAAAAAATTTATCTCTATTCAAAATATATTGAGTTTCTGGTCCACACTCACCCATACTACAGAGATCCACTGGAACAGCAGTCACATACTCAAGTTATCTCCTCAGAAGTGGCACGGGCTCTAAACAGGAGCACTCTCAGCATTGGCAATGGATAAATTTCTAAGTGGCGACACCAGCCAAAGCTCTCCCTCAATTTCATTTTTAGGCAACCCTTGTACTCCATCATGTCAACATGAAACATAAGTTACAATTTGTTAAAAAAAATTTACCCAGGCTATTTCATTACAATATGACAGTTTCCCTTTTTACAATTTTTAAAATAATTTGCTGAAATAAAATTTGATTTAGTTACAACTATTTTTGACAATGGCACAATATCCTGAAAAAGAAAAATTTAAATTAAATTTGCTGTAAGAAAAATTTATTAATTACATTTTTTTTTTTAACAGAGAGAAACAAAAACTGATGCTGCTCAGAAACTAAGGACAGGAGTGTTATAAATAAACAAAGACCTAAGCTAAGGGCTCAATATAAATGAAAGAAAATTGTGGATCAATAACCACTGCGGAGGCTACCACACATTGAACCCCCCTACGGGAATTGTGGAAGGAAGTGCAAGGTTCCCGCCCAAGGAAAGCTAACCTAAATTGAATAATGGACCCGCCCAGAGGATAATTGGGTTTCCCGGGGAGAACAAGTTAAAAAACTGAGTCCAACATCCAGTTTTAGTTTCTCTTTGATATAATTTTGTGATCTCGTTGCTTTTTTGATTTTTTCAATTAAAATAAATATACAGGATTATTACATTATATACAACCAAAAACATGTTTTGGTTTAGACATCAATACAATTCTTTGCAGTTAATAAATAGATTTGGAAATAAATATAAAATACAAATGTTTCGCCTGAAGGCCGAGAAATCAAATAATTAAAATAAAATAAATATTCACATAGATTATTTCATTAAAAGCCTGAAAGGAAAATGTAATTAATTAGAGGTAAGACCCTAATACTATGTTTGGAGTACCTCTTCGCCCCAAAACATAGGTTCTTCCAAAGGCCAATAAGAGGTAGGCAAATAGTAAATAAATTAATTCATAAGAAACAGTATAAGGCTAACCAGAAATGAATAAGTAAAACTTTAAGATAAAGTATTAAAACGCGGCAAGAATGTTTGGGACGATGCCTCGCCAATGCGCGCAAAAGGGACCCAAGAAACCAACGCTATGTTACAGCTTGGCGGGAAATACTATAAAGAACTTATTACAGAGAAAATCTACATAAAGGCAAAAAGAAAGAAAGAATTACTAAAACTACCTAAAAGACAGACTGAAAGAAAAGAAAAGACAAGGAAATAACTGATACTCAAAAAAAAAGAAGAATTAAGCACAGCGGGAAAAGCGTCCCCCACGCTATATGTATTTTTCCATTTTGGAAGGAAACTACGTTAGCGCAGGCGTCACAAACATTTGTGCCAGCATTGAAACAAACAACAAAGAGATTACTGCATTAATTAAGGCATTCGCGAACAAAGGGACAAAACTAGACTGGTTTGTCTGACAAGGCCATAAGCCGAGCACTAACCTCTGTTGACAGCCATATTGGAAGAGAAAGATGACGGAAATCACGTGACCACAAAACCGGGAACGGCACTTTACTAAACTACCGCCAGATAGCGGCAAAGTAAAGACAACCAAACACTTGAAGCTGACACAATGGCGGCGAATATAAACCGATTGTTGTGTTGAATGTGCAATTATCTATTTGTTTGATTGGTTACGTGGCTAAAAGCTCTGATAAAGGTTATTTAAAGTGTTAGATTTTCTGTGTTTTATTCTATCCATTAGATTTAAAGACACAATACATATAGACTGTTTATTTGCGAATTTGAAGGGATCTCTGATTCCTCAAATGGACAACATGGATGATGTTGAAATGGCAAAAAATAATCAGGGTAACTGTGACGGTGATCAAATAAAGCATGTGAATATGCTCACGAATTACGTGAAATGTGACTTTGCCTTACCTAGTGATAATAGTGTTAGCTTACCTAGTGCTGAAGTCCTATCAGTTCCTTCTTTTTCTGCGCATTCTCTCCAAGGAATGAGAACTTATGCTAAACTGAAGAGACCAGGTTTCGAATTTGAACCTGCTAAAAAGACTATTAAAGTTGATACCTCTAAAAAGATAGTGCAGCACATGGCACAAAAAATGCCAGTAACATTAAATAACAGTTTCAGTGTTCTCACTACAACTGATTCCATGAATATAAATACGACAATTACACAGGCTATGTCATGTCATTCACGAACTACGACTACAAATACAACGCAGTCATCAAATATGACCGAAAAAGTCAGGGATAGTAGTAACAAAATCACCAAAAAGAAGCCGCCACCAATAATAGTGGTATCTAAATGCAATTACTTACAAGTAAGACAGGAATTAATGCCAAAAATGCAAGAAGAGATTACAGCTCAATACTGTCCGAACGGAATTAAAATATTGACAAATTGTGAAAAAGATTACAATATACTAGGCACCTACCTTAAAGACAATAAGTATGAATATTACACCTTCCCATATGGTACTCCAAAAACCCGTAAAGTATTAATTAGGGGACTACCAATAGATGTCGGAACTACAGAATTAGAAAACGAATTGAAATCTCTCCATTATCCTGTAGAATCTATCCGACAAATGAAAAGAACACGAATTGATCCTGTTACAGAAGAGCGGAGTCAAGAAATGATTCCCTTGTGGGTTGTGTCAGTATATGAAAACCCAGATGCACCCAATATTCAAGAACTTACTGGAATATTTCACATTAGAGTAACAATAGAAGAGTACAAAAGTGTATCTGGTCCTATTCAATGTTTTAAATGTCAGGGATTCGGTCACAAAGCTATCGCTTGTTATGTTTCTCCTAAATGCGTAAAATGTGGGGAGGGCCACCTTTCAAGTATATGTGATGCTCTACCAAACCAAGCACCAAAGTGTGCTAATTGCACAGGCAATCACACCTCTAATTCAAGAGCATGTGGCAAACGACAAGCATTTGTAAATGGAAATCTACGGAACAGACGACTTGCTGATAGTAGGAACATGATCGATAGAACAGAGTTTCCAGATCTTCCTAAAACAAATAGAATAATTCCTGGATTTTCGGCCAGAAGTACACAAAGAGAGCAGGAAGTCACAGAATCTACTTCTTTCCTCGAAGATTTGAAATATCTTTGGGCATTCATCAAAGATTTAAAACCATATCTAACTAAAATCGGTCATATAGTTAATAAAGTAAGGGAGCAGAGGGACATATTTAGCAAAATAAGCTCCTTTATTGAAGGATTTTCAAATCTGGTTGACACCACTAATATTGAAAATGGCAATTGCTAAAAGACCTCTTCGTATATGTTATTGGAATGCCAACGGCATCTTACGTGACAAAGACATTCTCGAACTTTTTCTGTGTACTAACGATGTTGATATTCTACTGGTAAATGAAACACATTTAACTCCAAATAAAAGATTTACTATGCGAAACTATGCCATATACAGAACTGATGGACCTAGAGGACCTTATGGAGGGACTGCAATTCTAATAAAACTGTCTATTTACCATGGCCATGTCTCAACTCCTACTTTTACTGAAATGGAAGGAACATTCATCTCACTTCCATTAAACAACAACAGAACTTTACAGCTTGGCGCAATATATTGTTCCCCTTCAAAACCTCTGCTAAACTCAGATCTTGACACTCTGCATCAATCGGCTATAAATTACATTCATGCTGGAGATTTTAATGCCAAGAATACTGTTTGGAATTCCAATATAACAACGACACGTGGAAAATTATTAGAATCCCATGCAATAAAGAACGGTTATATCATACAAGCTCCTCTCACTCCTACTCATTATCCTTACAACAATCAACATCTTCCAGATGTACTTGACATAGCTGCCATGAAATGCCCTTACAGAATATTATCTATTGAAACAATACCTGAGCTGACTTCGGATCATAATCCAGTACTCCTACTTCTAGATCATACACCAGCATCTTCTCCTCTACAATCTAACGGAAAAACATTCATGAATTGGAAACAGTATCGTGATTATATATCTGGTTCACTTATATGCAATCCAATCATTGAACATAAAGACGATCTTGACCTAGCTGTTGATATGTATACTAGGACTATACGTGCTGCTATCAACTATGCTTCTAAGGAAGAAATAATATCTCATACTGAGACTTTACCCCAGGAAATTACTGATCTCATAAAAGCAAAAAGAAGAGCTAGAAAAAATTGGCAACAATATCGCACTGTTTCAGCAAAGAACATTTATAATAACCTTAAAAACAAAGTGCATAAATTGGTTTCAAGCTATAATATTAATAAATTTGAACAAGATGTCAGAGACTCGGCAGCCTCAAATAACATATGGCGCATAACTCGTCGGCTAACAAAACCAATTTCCAAAGGACAGTCTACACCAATAATAAGCCCGGCTGGTCTTGTGTATACTCCGAGTGATAAAGCTGAAGCAATAGCTGAACACTTCGTCTCACAGTTCTCACCTGCTCCAGTACATCCTATTTACCAATATCAGACTAACAGAATAATTACAGAAGTTCAAGGCTTTATACAACAGAATGCCACATCAAATCTGAGACATACTTCTCCTACTGAAGTCTCAAAAATCATGCAAAAACTAAAGTCTTCAAAATCACCAGGGAAAGATGGGATTACCAACTTACATTTGAAAAATCTCCCAAGAAAAGCTATTTGTTACCTTACCAAGATTTATAATAGTGCACTCAGACTTCATATTTTCCCAACTGCGTGGAAGCATGCTGTTATTATAACAATTCCTAAAGGAAAAAAGGACCCAAAACTTCCTCAAAATCGCAGACCCATCAGCTTATTGGATACCCATGGAAAAGTGCTAGAAAGAATCATTCTTATCAGACTATTAGAATATACTCCAAATATTATACCACATTATCAGATGGGATTTCAGAAAAATAGATCAGTAATATATAACATTCTATCTCTTGTTGAAGAAATAACGAAAGGATTCAATAGACAAAGTTACACTGGAGCTCTCTTCTTGGACATTGCAAAAGCTTTTGACTCGGTATTCCACTGTGGTTTAATTTATAAACTCATTCCTCATCTTCCAGATGCTCTTACAAAACTCATAGCCAACTATCTACAACAAAGAACTTTTCAAGTACGCATCGATGGAAAATACTCTTCAGTTCGTGCTGTCA
Organism: Ectobius pallidus; assembly: GCA_964059195.1. Lineage (NCBI taxonomy): Eukaryota > Metazoa > Arthropoda > Insecta > Blattodea > Ectobiidae > Ectobius > Ectobius pallidus. Next base: position 50,357,480 of record CAXKWD010000001.1, on the reverse strand, counting down.
AGGGTGGAGTAGCCCAAGGATCTGTGCTCGGTCCAATCCTTTATTGCATATATACCTCAGACTTTCCTTTGGTATCAGATACAACAGTCTCTCAGTTCGCTGACGATACAGTTATATATTGTACCAAATATGATCCAAGCCAAGCAGTTGCAGAAATTCAGACTCATATCGGCTTGATTGAACGATGGTTACTTCTATGGAGAATGCAAGCAAATGCCGACAAAAGCCAAGCAGTCATTTTCAGCAAGTGTTTCAAACAACCAGTCAAGAAGCTTGAACTGTTTGGAAAAGAGATTAATTTTGTTGATCAAGTTCGCTATCTGGGAGTTATTCTAGATAGACGATTGCTATGGACATATCATATAAAATCAGCTGTCAACAGGGCTACAGCTAGAATAGTTCATATATACTCTTTATTGAAATCTCCAGTGCTTAGCCTAAAACAGAAGGTAAAGTTATATATTCTATTGATTCGTCCAGTTATAACCTATGCTTATCCTGCCTGGATTTACGCTCCTAAGACAACAATTAAACCTTTACAAATTGTACAGAACAAAGTTCTCCGGATAATCCATGCAAGTGATTGGAGCACAAGAAACTCTCAAATTCACGAAGATCTCGAAGTTCCATATCTGTGTCCTCATCTTTTACAAGCTTTAGAAAAACTTTATGATAAGATCAAAAATCATGAAAACCCTTTCATATCAGCTATTGGACAATACGACACTATAAATTATCCAATATACAGAACCCCAAAGTCAGCTCTACAGAACTTTTAAACTAAATGAAGAACAGAAAGTGAATGAATGAATGAATGAATGAAGTGCTTTTATTGTTAACAAGAAAAACTATCTTTTTACATTATTCGTTGCATGAGCCCTTAGGCTGTCCATGCTTTAACTGTGCACAAGCAAAAAGGTATCCTAAAAGTAAAACTAAAAAAAAAAACACACAAACAGTTAAACACTAGTAAATATGCAAACAAAACACCACACACACACACACACACACACACTCCCCACCAAAAAAAGCACATACACCAGCAATACCCTTAAACCCACCAACCAAATATATTTTACATATTATTCTATATACAGCCGTCTACCCCATCGGAGTACTCCCCTTACTCCCTCGGTCCCACTCCCTCGGCCAGTTCCATCCTAAGCTGCCTCACTTTGGACATAAATTTCCCCACCCCCCCAAAAAATCTAGTGTTAAGTAGCAGATCGTATGTAAACAGTTGACCTCTACAAGAAGCAGTGAAAGACTCTGGTAGATGCCGTTGCCTCAGTGTTTCCGTGAATGTACACTCTGCCAAAATATGGTGTGAAGTTTCTCCTGCCCCACAAAGCGGGCATATTCTCTCCCCTTCATCATTTGTAATTTTAATTGCCCGCCAAGCTCCTAGACGGAACCAGGCTAAACCAAATCTTTCGTCTTTATTTGCCCCATACAAATAACTCTCTGTTCCCCAATTTGTCTTCGTTAACGTTTGGATCTCCAGAGTGACTTTATTCCTGCATTCCGCTAATGTCACTTGTTTGTCAATATCTCTCAAACGCTTCTGAACTTTCCGCCACGCATTGCGCCTATTCCTAAACCCCCTCTCAATTATGAACCCCATTCCTATTTCCTCTAATCCCCTACGTAATCTACCCGCCCATGATACTTGGTCTCTCCAAGCTAATTGTTCTCTGCAACATATCGCCCTAATAAGGGATTGATCTCCATGGAGAATCCGCAAGTAATACTTTACAGCCTTTATTTTACACTCAATTGAGTCTCTATGACGTCCAAATTCTCTTAGAACTCCGCAGTTGGCCGTCCCTCTACCCACCCCCGCTATCCCTTTCAGAAAGTTGCTTTGTACCTGATTAAGTTTTTCCGTTCTTCCCCACCCCCAAATTTCTGCCCCATACGTAATTGTCGATCTAACTACTGCGTTGTACACTGTGTCTAACAATTTCAGCGAGACCTCGGGAATCTTGTTACGTATCTTCAGTGTTTCCGTCACTTTCGTAATAGCTCTGTGTTTAGTTATGTCTATGTGTTTGTTCCATTTGCCATTCATAGCCATTGTTACCCCTAAGTAAACAAAATTTTTCACGTTATTTAATTCTTTCCCATCATATGTCCATCTTTCGCTTTTCCCGTAAACACTCCCGTTCTTAAATGTCATAGTTTTCGTTTTTTCGGCATTTACCACCATCCCCCATTCCCTGGCATACACTTGTAAGTTATCTAGACTTGTCTGTAGTCCCTCGACCGATCTTGAGCACAATGTCAGATCGTCCGCGTAGAGCAATGCTGGAATCTTTACCTCTCCCACCACCGGAGCGTCAGTATTGACCCTTGATATGGCATCCGTTACATCATCGATGAACAGGTTGAACAGTAAGGGGGATAATATGCAACCCTGCTTCACCCCTTTATAGCTGGTGACGCTATCCGATATCCTATCTTTGTCGTACTTTGTCCACATTATCATACACACCCTGAAGAGCCTTAATCATCCTACCCGACATCCCTTTCATCCATAATTTGTACCATAATGCTTCCCTCTCCACGGTATCGAATGCTTTCCGAAAGTCCACGAAAGCGCAATTGAAGTTTCCCTCCCTTATTTGCCAGTTGTTTTTGTCTTAGCGTGTCCAGAATGAATATACTGTCTACAGTGCTACGCCCTCCCATAAACCCCATCTGAAATTTAGAAATTTTGTCATGTCTTGCCATCCACCTCTTTATTCTCTCGCATAGGATTTTACAATAAATTTTGCCCATAATAGGAAGTAAAGCCACACCTCTGTAAGAGTCCGGAGATCCAACCGCGCCTTTGTTTTTATAGATAGGGTGAATGATTGATTTTGCCCAGATGTGCGGATATTTCCCATTCATAAATAATTCATTGTAAATACTTAGCATCATCTGTAGAAATGTCTCATTTTTGGTGGCCGCCCTGAAAATTTCTGATGGTAGACCATCCCATCCTGGTGCTTTGTTGTTCTTCAAGGAGGAAACAGCTTTTTTAATCTCTTCCCTTAAAATTTCCCCATCCAGTTCAGGTACGCTGGGAATACAGTATAAGCTATTTAGTTGCTGCTATTTTGATGGCGGTGACTAAATCTTTTTGAGTTTTCTTTTTGTACTATGACAACAAACACTTAGCTCGTAGTCAAAAAACCTACTGGTTTTGATACTACTTCTTATATTGATGTATTTGGGGAAAAAAAAAAAAAAAACTTGAAGCTAAGGAAACTGCCACCTATTGCCGCGAGTCGGCGCCACCACGGCGTAAACAAACAAAATGGTGGACTGTAAGTAAAAACAATTGAGACGGTGATAATGCCGGCTCACCCCACACTGAAGAGTTGAAAGATGTGCTGTCTACACATGAGGCCTCATGCCTAAGCTGACAATACCTCTGGTATTCAGGTAAAAATAATCCCACAAATGAAAAGCTATGTATTGACTGATGAAGATTACCTATCAGATTAGGTAAGTCTATGTGTAACCTGACAGCATGTCTGGATATATATCTAACAATGATGAATAGAGCCCGGATTTGTATGCATAATCAAATAATAAAATATGCATGAATAATTTTAAAAATATGCACCATTATATGCAAAAACAAAGGAACAAAAATCAAATAAACCATTTTTTGGGGATAATCTTACCTTATTCATGACTATTACAGTAGATAAGGTAAGTTCCCTTGAGGTTTTCATGTGTGAAGCTCCAACATCTGTCAGTGAAGAAGGTTTTATGCTATGAAAATGTAATTTCTACATCAAATGATGTCACAGCTATATGTGAAAAATACCACAACTCTTCTTCTGTTACATCTTTTTCACCAAAACTGACAACATTTTTCTGCTTTGACAGATTGTTTTGTAACCAGGATTTTTATTTAATGCCTGACTAAGGTTACTGAATGCAAGTTTAGCAAAAAGTTGGGTTTCTGAAGGCAGTACATTTGAAATTTGATCTATCGGAGAAAGTGAACACACTAAAGAATTATTTGAGCCTGGAACAGGATTACCTGATGGTACGGAGAGCGAAGCCCTGGGATGAGTGAAGTCCTGGGACGATGCTGGCTCAGGGTTGCCACCTTCTGCTTCTTCAGGATAATGTCTCGTTCCTTTAGTTTCAAATTTGTTATAATTAAGTCTGCCTTGGCTAGCTCAGTAAAAATCTCTTATCAGTTAATATCTCCGGGACAACACGTTCTAAGGAACTAGCACGTAGTAAATAAGAGTAATGCTGATTGGTATGATAACAATTTATTGAACATTAACTGGTATTCAAATGAAGTACTGCAAGATTAATGACCATGCCAGATGGTTCTAGGAAATCACTCGAGTAATCTTACATAATGCTATTCCTGGAATTCTAATGTGTCTGATTACAAGTGGAGATATTGGTGTTGTGATGAGAATTTACACAGTTATTTCTGAATGACTGACTGGGGCAGATATTTATTCTATTCACGTAACGTAATACTCTTCTATACATGCTGTTTCACTACACGCGTGCGATTAAACAATATCTACCAACACTTCAACTATCTTGAGAAACCCGCGACATGCTCCCAAGGAACCTATACTTTTCAATCCACTACTTACAAGTACGATATCACCGAAGGCCACCCTGGCACTCTTCGCATAGAAACTTCCTGCTGCCCCAGTTGTCGGAAGTAATCTCCTTTTTCTTTCTGTTGTCACTATCCCCAACACCTCAGATTGTAATCAGGCAAAATATAGTCCTAGCCTCCTATTGGTGGGTATATCCTTAGTTTCCTTGCACTGTAATTTTTCCAGTCTTTGCTAATTGGATATTGACTGTCATCTGCCTAAAATTTTCTGCGAATTTCAATTCTGCTTAGTGCTTTTACCTTCATTGTTCATAGGGCCTGGCAAAGGTCCTGGATTTTCTAGACACACAATAAAATCGTACCTTATGTGATATTTCTTTGTGTTGTGTCAAGTTTTCACATAAAGCCTTTACGAGGAACCCATCAACCTGAGAGTCCACTAGCTATTGTTAAGAAGTCTTGTACTTCTCAAATCCCGTTACTTTACTTATTGTTCACAAGCTAAGGAATTCCTTTCCTGCAGTATTCAACTTTTCTTTTTAATTTGATAAATTGTAATATTATATATATTATTAATTTATCTCAACTACATTAATTATTATTAAAATTAAATATAATCATTAATTAAACTTACTTATTCTTCGTTTACTGAAATGAATACAGCCATAGGCCTATATTGCCTCAAGCCTCCAACTTGGTTATAATTTCAGGTAATTTGGAGAAGCGGCTATGAATATACTTAATCTTTTTCTCAATACCATCTTCAGAAAATATTCTTGAGCTATTGTAATGCTAGCTGCATCTTCCACAATTAAGGAATTTCACTTCACTGAAATGTTCCACGTAGTAGGACACAGCCTGAACCATGTACCCAATCGAGATAAAACTGGCTCGGGGGAAATATACGAGGGGTATTCCGAAAGTAAGTTTCGTCAGTTTGTCACACGGACACTTTATTGACCCAAAAGCAATACAGCATGGCAGCATGACCTATACACCGTGCACTATTTTTCGACATAGTCGCCAGCGACATTGAGACATTTGTCGTAGCGTGCGATCAGTTTGAAGAACCCACTGTGGTAAAACTCGGTGCCCTGCGATGCAAGGAATTGGCGCACAGCCTGCTCTACCTCAGCTTCCTGACATTACTAAAGGTTCCATACAGACCATTTTGAGTGACAAATTGATGTTCCATAAGGTTTGTGCGAGATGGGTTCGTGGAGGCCGCACTTTGCGGGGACGGAAATCGGGAGATCAATTTCAAACAGCTCTATCTCGGACAATAAAAGGTTCAGCGGCTGCAGCAATGGCTCGTTTGAAAGAGGGGAGATAGCGGTACATGGCAGTGGCGCCAAATCTCTCGTGCCATCGTGAGCGGTACACTAATACCCACGGGCACGCCAGTCTGCTGCGACTCGCTCTTCTATGGCGCAGTGCGCCTGCGTCATGCCTCCTCCGCTGACGCCACTTCCGTCGGTGGAACAAGCCACGGGTGGGGATTCGTCTGGCGTTTGTTTGGTTCCCCTGGTGAACACGCCGCTCCTGCCATACATTGACGAAACTTACTTTCGGAATACCCCTCGTATATAGATTGATTGCAGAGACTTTAAATACTAGTAATTATTAACTATCTAAAGGGGAAAGTATAATTTAATATCACATTTAAGAGTAGAACATGCAATTTTTCATTTATAATTTAAAATATGCATTTATATGCAGTAACAAATACTGGTCAAATTGTCGGGAAAAGTGTTAACTTACAAAATATGCATACTTTTAAATGTATAAAAAATGATCATGCATTTTGAAAAAAGTCTAGGCTCTAATGATGAAGATTATTGTCAGTCCAGGGTCCCATGCCTGATCTGACATTGCATTAAAAAATGTTCCTGATGAATCTCAAGCAGGCTGTTTATAGCCTGGAGAGAACACAGAAATTGGCACAACTAGAGATTGCTATCAGTGCAGGACCCCATGCCTGATAGCACAATTTCAACAGGCTATTTATGGATGTAAAAATGCAAATTCAAGGCTACTGGTGTTTGCTATGTTAGTAAACAACCATGTAAGTTGATTTCAGTAGCTAGTTCAAATATTGAGATGGAAACCAGCTAGGGTAAACTTAATTTTTTAAAGAAATGAAGTTACACTTCAACTCACACACACTCTCTCACTCTCCCTCTCTTTCTCTCTCCCCTCCCTCAATTTTTTTATTTGTACCTTTGTACTTTTAACCACTCAGCTAATAAACTACGAATGATGATGTAGCATTCAGGAATATCTCACTCTGCAAGACTCATAAAATCACATTTCTATGAAAGCTTTTAGTGCTTCCAAAATTTTCCAAATGAAACTTAGAATCTGCCGTCGGACTATTTTTTTAATTTTAAAGATGTACCATCTCACCATCTCATCAATGTAATTAATTTTAGTGCTTGTAGCATAGTATTTGCCATAATAAGGGAATTAAAGAATGTTTTTTTCTTTCTTCAAATTATGTGTATATAGCCTATATACTTTTTTACAGCATCTTCAGGTGTATCTTGCTCTGCCTTGTGTCAATATGGCTCTAGCTATGCGCATCTGTAGGATGTTCTCCACATTCACTGACTTCCTAGATGGGTGAGTAAATTTTCTATAGCTTTTTACTTTCAAACTATAAAAGCATCCAAGTCACCAATATGATGGTAGGAAGTTCAAGGTTGAGTTAAGTAAGGATTTCAGTACATAGGGTTCCAATGGACCAGTATCAATTATGTATATCTACTCTGTAAATAAAAATGTTTGGTACTTTTTTTTTTTTTTTTTTTTTTTTTTTTTTTTTTTTTTGGGGGGGGGCAGCCTACAGATAAAGAAAGATTGTTAAATAAATAAATAAAAAAACAGAGCAAGCAGCCCTATGTGACCTTGAAAAAATGAAACAAGATAACATTGGAGAAAATTTTCATGATGCCCACAACCCAGAAATGGTGTTTTCAGGTTGATGTCTCTCTTCTTGTCCTGTCTCCCAGGATTTGTGCAGGCCACTGCAGTAGAACATTGCCATCTACATAATTTGAAAGACAAACTTCGTATAGCTCTTCTTTCACCACTACAAACTTGTTTCAGTTACTAAATTATTAAGAATACTTGTGAACTTTTTTCTTTCTCTCAAAGTGCCTCTAATGATTTTGACAAAAATTACTAACCATGATTATTTAAAAACCTTGTTAATTTTTCTATTTAAAAATATCTCCTGGGTGGTTTCCTCGTATACATTTGAAGACATACCCAGAACAATGGGCTAACCCTCAAAATTGTTTTACTATTTTTGCTGCTATTTGTTTTGTTCTGGGCTTTAATAAAGACAAAATTGATTCAACATGTATGTATACTTGAAGCATATCTTTACAGAAATTAACAAAAATAACTTAATATTTTTTTCCAGCCTCATTCATTCTTGAAACACTACTGTCCTCCATTTTACAAAAACGTGGTTACAATTTTAAATCATTTAAACATGTAAATGCGCGTTGCTCATCGCAATGCAATTGCCTCATTCTGCGGGCAAGTAGCGTATGCAAGGTGCTTGACTGCATGGTAGCACTCCAGGCTTTTGGGGTTCTGGGTGCTTCTCTACTAGAGTGCCATGAAGCACGTGAGCTTCTCTAGGTTTCATTGGCTGCTTTCTGCAAGCAGCGCAAGCTATGAAGTTGCTCATAGAGATGCCAATTTATTGGCAATGTAATCACTTCATGGTGAGGTCTAAATTGCTAATTTCACCATGGGTCATTCCATATTAAATCAACAAATGGGCGTTGCCGCACCATTTTTGATTTTGATGAAATTTGGTAGGTGATGTGTACCAGTCTTCTGAACCCCAAAACAAATCTTGTTATACCTCTAAAAAATTTTACTCCTGAGATATAGGCATTTGTTTGGAGCACGAACAAGCAAAAAATGTAATTTCAGACCTATTTTCTGAAAGCTGTAGAATTTCTATTTGAATCAGTAGGATGATCAGATAGGGCTCATTGGAAAGCTTAAAGAATGGACTTTCATTTGTGCATACTAAATTAGATTTAAGTTAAGTCCAAACAGACGTTTCTAGGGCTCTAATCTTCGTTCGTGAACTGTCGTTTTGCGTAACTTTAGACATTAAAAAAACAATGAAGGACTTGGAGTAACAGGCCAATTTTTTTTCCTGTTACACTTATGTATGAGGAGTATGTGTAGGAAAAAAACTGAGCTGTTACTGGTGGTCCTTCACCCTGAAAAATTTGCTTAAACTTCGAAAAAAATGTAAATCGGGCTTTTTCTCGGTCCCAAAAAGTAATGTGGGACAGGTGATAAAAATCTGAAAATGCCAAGATGAGAAGCCCTTATAGTGTACTTTAAAATAAAAACAAAATCATTTTGTGACCCGAAGAGATAGAGGAGCTACAAGCCTTTGAAATATCAAGAAAACAACACTTGGCCGCTACTGAAAATAGGCTAAGCAGATAGGATAATTACCACAAAATTTAATTTAAATTTACATAAAATATAAAACATTTATTTACAAATGAGAATTTTCCTCAATCATACAAATTTATGATTTTTTTGTAATTTTTCTAACAATTTTTCACATTTGACTTCTTTTTAAGCTACATTGATGGCAATTTCAAGTACTGAATTTAGAAACCATTCTTATCCTGGTTTATTAGGTGTAGGTACTACATTAAACTCTACTCTTCTATACAGTATATTGAATTATATGTTAACTGTTATAATAGGATAAGTTCTGGACACGCACTGTTCATTGGAGTCTGGTTGCTGACCAAGTCATGTTTGAATATGCATAGCTTCATATGATCCAGCCCCTCTGTTCAATGCTGTCCACTATGCACTTACTGAGCTGACTCACAGCAAGTAGGTTGTGTTTGTGCTTCATTATCTTTTGATTAGTTTATTTATTTTTTAAATTATTACTATTGTTATTTTGTGCTGAATACATGCTATTGAAATTGTTACCAGTATATTACTATGATTGAGTGTTCTTGTACTGTTGGCATCTTCAGAGGAGAGGTATCTCATAAATTATCTTACTCTAGGTCTTCAGTACTCAATACTATTTCCGAGTTCACTGAAGAACAAAAAAACATTATATTCAATTAGAACTGGTTGCGATGATATAAAATGTTTCACAAGGCTGAATTTTTGGACTGATACTTCCAAATCTTGTGTATGGTCTTGCTCTGACCCCTTCAGTGTTCACTCAAAACCTATTAAAAATATCTCTCAGATAAATATCATTGACACTTTCCATGTGCAGTCCTGAGCTGAAATTAATCACAGGGAAGGTATTGTGCACAGAATGTTTAAAAAATTAAAAATCCAAAACAAGGCACAGAGACCGGTACTGACAGTGAAGATGAATGCCCAGACATTTATGAACCTGAAGCCATTCTTGTTGAATCAGTTAATGATGCTTGTTCAGTCCTTGGTATTCCTCCTGTTAAGGTGCAGAAGCTGTCAGTTGAAGCTAGACCCTCAGTGTTAACAAATAAAGTTAGTAAGATAGTCAAATCTATAACAGGAAAGTTAAGCAAGTCTTTTGATTTGAACATTTCAACTGATAATGAGGAATTTTCAATGAACATGCAGCCTGCCAGTTTAGCAAATGAGTACAAGCAACTAATTCACAAGCTTAAAGAAAAAAAATGAAAGTTGCTTCAACTACTAAAGAACATTGTAAGTTTAGCTCCTGGAGTAGTTGGGAGTATTAGTGTAGGTCAGAGTGAGTTTAATGTCAGCCAATACTTAGCCCGCCAGTCAAGAAATTTAGTGAAAAAGAACGGGATTTTGCAACAGAATAAGGAGAACAGGACTAGGAATAAACTTGATGAAGTTTCAGTCAAAACTGTACAAGACTTCTACGATAAAGATGAGTACAGCAGAATGATGCCAAGGAAAAGGGACTGTGTATCTGTTAGAGGACCTAATGGAGAAAAAGGTTAACATACAGAAAAGGTTAATTTGATGTGACCTTAAAGAGCTTTAGGCAGCTTTTAGTGTTTATTGCATTACCTACATCCAAAAAACCAGGATAAGAATGGTTTCTAAATACAATAGTTGAAAATACAGTAGGCCTACTTGAAATTGTCATCAATGTAGCTTAAAAAGAAGTCAAATGTGAAAAATTGTTAGAAAAATTACAAAAAATCAGAAATTTGTATGACTGAGGAAACTTCTCATTTGTAAATAAATGTTTTATATTTTATGTAAATTTAAATTAAATTTTGTGGTAATTATCCTATCTGCTTAGCCTATTTTCAGTAGCGGTCAAGTGTTGTTTTCTTGATATTTCAAAGGCTTGTAGCTCCTCTATCTCTTCGGGTCACAAAATGATTTTGTTTTTATTTTAAAGTACACTATAAGGGCTTCTCATCTTGGCATTTTCAGATTTTTATCACCTGTCCCACATTACTTTTTGGGACCGAGAAAAAGCCCGATTTACATTTTTTTCGAAGTTTAAGCAATTTTTTCAGGGTGAAGGACCACCAGTAACAGCTCAGTTTTTTTCTTACACATACTCCTCATACATAAGTGTAACAGGAAAAAAAAATGGCCTGTTACTCTAAGTCCTTCATTGTTTTTTAAATGCCTAAAGTTACGTAAAACGACAGTTCACGAACGAAGATTTGAGCCCTAGAAACGTCTGTTTAGACTTAACTTAAGTCTAATTTAGTATGCACAAATGAAAGTCCATTCTTTAAGCTTTCCAATGAGCCCTATCTGATCATCCTACTGATTCAAATAGAAATTCTACGGCTTTCAGAAAATGGGTCTGAAATTACATTTTTTGCTTGTTCGTGCTCCAAACAAATGCCTATATCTCAGGAGTAAAATTTTTTAGAGGTATAACAAGATTTGTTTTGGGGCTCAGAAGACTGGTACACATCACCTACCAAATTTCATCAAAATCAAAAATGGTGCGGCAAGAAATTTTCTTAAAATTTGTTGATTTAATATGGAATGACCCCCATTGTATTAGACACTAAACTAAACTCTGTGGCTCTACATCTCTGGATGGATCTGCGTCATCTACCATAGGTAGATAGCAGGATTGGGGGTATGTGTCAGCATGTTGACACCCATGGCCGTTAATAATGGTTTCCTTGACCAGAGCCACTAATTCTCGATCAAGAAGCTCCTCAATGTGTATCACGAGGCTGGTACACCCCAATCCAGACTTCCCTACCTCAGAAAAATTTGAGTCTGTACCGGAGATCGAACCAGCCTGTGGATCCATAGCCAGCGATGCATGCACATGGTCCTATTAGACACTATCCTATCCCTGTAACATAAAGCTACATGGCTGACAGACTGACTCACTGACATTAATGTTTACCCACTTCCAGATAAGCTGGAAACTTGAAATTTAGCACACCTATAGCTTAAGCCATTAAATGGTGGTAAAATTTTAAAAAGTTCACATTTTTTATTTTATGCCTCTCAAAAATCCTTCAAATTGGCAGATGAAGCTTTAAAGTCGCTGAAGACCTTTTTTTCGAAGATTATAGTAGGTAAACAGTAAGTCATGTCATAAAACGATTGCACTTCCAGGAACAGATTTTGAGAGGTCTGTAAGTTTGCTCCTATGACTTTTTTGTTGTATGTCCATCGGTTATGCCTTAGATAGAGTTATATATTTTTATTTTAACTGAATTGTGTACATTTCTACACATTTTGTAATATTTTACAACTTATAGAACAGCTAAAATCATAAAATGTGGCAGTAATATTGACACATCCAACTTTCCTAAGTATTTCAAATTGGGTGATTCTAGCTGCCCTGACTGTTTAGCCTAACGTCATTCACATCTAGCACAGCCTAAATCAGCCATTCACTGACATTAATGTTGACCCACTCCCCCATGAGCTAAAAAAATTGACATTTGGCAGCCTTATAGCTTTTAGCCTGTAATCGACGGGAAAATTCCAAAAAGTTCAAAATTTTAATATTTTACCCCCAAAGAAACTTGCAAAATTTTTACTGGCATTAATGATGACCCACATTCAGATGAGCTAGAAATCTGAAGTTTGATGACTTATAGATTTTAGTGTGTAACCTACAAAAAAATTCCAAAAAGTTCAAAATTTTAAATTTTTACCCCAGAAAAATCTTAGTTGTTCCGCACTTTTTTTAAAGGTTTGGTATGGATAAGCAATAATTATGGGCTACAGCAGTCTAAATACAAAGACTATCTTCGTTGCAGTGTCGGCTCATAAAAAAGCTTTTTCTGAAAACCACACTGGTGGTTTGGAGGCAGAGCCTTGAACGAGCAAAGCGGGTATTTATATATTATCAGGTTACAAGTAATCTTAGCATGTTTTTGTATGTATTTAAAATCCTGTAAAATAGTGCAACACCCTGTTCCTATACCTATGATCTGCCACTGCTTTGATGTAAAAAATTCTGTCAAGCTAAGTGACACATTGCACTGAGGACACCACAAACTTTTTTTTTTTTTCCTTCCTACTTGAGCAGTAGAGACTTTACTTTTCTCTGAACAAATCTAACTTAATGTTGCAAGTCAGTGTAGTCAAATGCAATAGAGGATAATACCGGACACTTACTGCTTTGACAATGGCAAAATGGGGGACAGTTTTTGCAGTACTCCTGGTGGCACAACCTGGAAACTTGGTGCCAAATTAAAATATTCAAAACATATATAAATTGTAATGTTTTAATGTTTCACCTACCACTGAACACCAAAACACTGTTTTTAATAATTATAAGAATAAAATAATCAAAGAAAGCACAGAACTTGCAGAATAGTTCATGTAATATTAATGAAAACATAATAAATATTTCAATTTAAACTTAGCAGTTGCTAACAACTCTCTTATCTTTTTTCCCCCCCCCCCCCCAATGGTTCGTCTTTGTTTAATTTTTTGAAATTAATTTGTTTTCTTACAGTAAAATTGCTTTTCTGGACTATAGATACATAGGAAAATTATATCCCTTATACATAACATTCTGAGGTTGGCTATTTCGGCTCCTCTAATAGAAATTGGTTGACATCTTTGTACCTAGATACTGCATCTGTATTCAGTAGTAGCAGGTGGGCTGCTAGATGGTTCTCACAATATTGTCCCTCAATATATCGCAAGGTGTCCTTTATTGTCCTCTATTGTCTTTGGTATAGTCAAGGGAGTGTTAAAAACAGCTGTTCCATTCTGCATTTGTGTTTTGTTCCAGTGAAGAAATATAAATGGAATTATTGGATCAGCAATGTTAAAAAATGTTAATGGTATTGTTACTCAGCATGAGATGGAACCCACAGCTAAGTATAAGTTATTAAATATGATAACCCAACCATACTGGGCGCAGTCTCCTAACAGCTTTTGGCTACCTTGAGAATAGCTTAAGCTTGGTGCCCAAAGTGATTCGCAAAATTACTCTGAATTCATTCTGACATCTTGTATCTCCTGTTGCAGTGACCATGAGGAAAATTTACTTAAATGTTCCCACATAAGAGTCAACAATTGACAAATATAAATATATAGTACTGCTGTACGTTAAAAAATGCATAGTTATCATTGTGTTACAAACATCACTCATAATACGCAACTATTTTATTTAAATTTTCCTCAGTGATTTATAAATTATCCTCCTCCTTCATGGTGATGTCTACAGCAGTTAAAAGCTTAAGTGATGTAATTGAAAAGTTGAAGATCTTGCTATTCTCCTGTACTAGACCACAATCTTGTATGGGTTTTCAATATAGGCTGAACTGATTGTTATTTACAGATGTGATTCTGTGAAGAAATTGAAGGAGGTACTAGGCTTAGATGATGAAAAGGCTGTGCAGATTTACCTTGTGTTAAATCACACAATGAAGCCACGTGGCTGATAGCGGCACCCTGTGTATTGATGGCAGGTATGTATTAATTATTGAAGAACAAATTTTTTAAACCTTTAACAAACTAAACTGATTGGATGCCTGATTCAGTGGAATATTCAAGAAAAAGAAAGGGAATAATAATTTTTAGTATTTTGTACTCTTTATAATGCTTTGCTGTAACATTAATTTTTTTAATTCAATTTTTATGAAATTTTATGGACATAGACCTGCACTGAAATGTGTAAATACTCTGTGGTTATGAGCGCTACAAGCTGAAAGGTCAAATGTTTGATTCCTTGCGAGATCATTGAGATGTTTCAAGTGACTTGATCCTTCTGGTAGCACTGTGATCCTAGGGTAAATGTGAGGAAACTAGTTGAATTTTGTTGTAGCAAGAAATGACTATGATGTGTAATCTATTATCACTATATATTTTGAGAGTATTATTTTCCTTTTGAAAATAGTTAACCACAAAATTTGCTTATTTAAAACATGAGAGTTTGTGAGTTAAGTTTTTTTAATTAATTTATTTATTTAAGGGACAAAGTACACATAAAAGAAATAGGCAAAATCCTGACTTGAAAATTCTGTAAACATAACCAGGATGTAAAGGAAGATCAGCTTATTACAAAAAGTTTGACAGAAATCGTTACATGAATATGGGAGTGTACCATTTCCACCAAGGTGAGATTTGAGAAAATGAAGAAAGAAGCTCTGAACACTGAGGAAACTTGTATTTAACATGACATAGAACAATGTATTATTTCCATATTTAGAGGAAGAAAATTGGTTTTGCAGTATATGCATATCATGGATGTGTACCTAAGGGTTCAAAATATACATTATCTCATTATTTGCAAAAAGTGAAGTTAATACACTCCAATACTCAGCTCATGAACAGTTTATGATAAAATTTCTAATTACCTTATTTTTCAAACCATAAGACACACTTTTTTACTTTGAAAACGGAGTCTTGAAAGTTGGGTGTGTGTAATGGTCCGAAGTAAACTAAAAAAGAAATTAAAATTACGGTAAATATTACCAGTAATACCATTATCATAATAGAACAGGGGTGGCCACTAACCTTAACTTGGGAGCTGCAAATTTATGAAGCTGTTTCGAAGCGAGCCACATTGTTAAGCCACTTTTTTTACTATACACATAAAATTGTTGTTCAATTACACAACAAAAAATAAGCTTTCATTTTTGAGAAGTGCTTTTTCTAATGTACTCGTACAACATTGCCATGTCGACATGCAGCTTGGCGTGTGTGCAGTCACGTTCCCAAGTACAAGAAAGTGATGCCTGAACAACGTTGTGAGGCTGGGCAGAGTTACCAAACACAAAACAAGTAATGTCAGAAATTTTTGCGCTGGAATTTTTTTTTTTTTTTAATGATTTATTTATTGTCGCTTTGACTCATAGGAGTCTAATCGCGACTGTACAGATAATAACATTACATATTACAGTACATAAAATAACCAGTAATACATTTTGACTTATAGGAGTCTAATCGCAACTGAACAGATAATAACATTACATATTACATTAAATATAATAACCAGTAATACATAATAGAACAATATTAGTGTATGGTTGCATAATTTTACAAAAGAAGATATAACATTTAAATTTTACTATAAACATGGATATCTTTTAAATATAATATAATGCTTTTGAACATTTTTACATTATTGAGAACTTGTAAATTGTCTGGTATATTGTAATTTTTCCTGATCTGGTCAAAACCGATCTCTTAGTTTAAGTACTGCATATGCGGACTCCATAAAAATTCACATATAAATGGTAACAAAAAGATAAACCATTATACCTATGTATACTATCACCATTAATTAGATTCCTAAAACTTGTAATTTCCAGCTCTTAACCCTTCGCGGGTGGAAACCCATATATGGCACGCCTGTTCGATGCCTCGAAGGTGGTAACCCATATATGGGTTTTCTGACCGACTGATAATGTAACCGGCTCTTCTCACACACGAAGTACGTAAAATTTTCAACAGATGGCAGGAGAATGTTCTCTTATCCACTGTGACGTGGGAATTCCCCAATACACGTGCCCAGGATGATTTTAGTAGAGGATTTCAGTGGCCGTGCATAACTAGTGAACAGCATGCACTTTTTGTTCTGTGTTTTTCCCTTATTTTCGGTAAAATGGCAAAAAGAAAGTTTCTTACAGGTTCTGAAACTGAAGAATTAAGTATTCAAAGTGACAGTGAAGTGTCAGAATTATCATTTAGCGATAGTAAGAGATGTTTTTCCGAGATCGCTACCGGGAGCGTTAATGAGAGTGAGAACGACGTAAGTGACACTGGAGGCAATCGTGTGCCCAGCTCAATGAAAGTGAGTAATTTTGATGCAGGCACATCATCTATTACTACAATATACAATATCCAGCAATGTCCAATTCTGCCTTCTGATTTTGAACAAAATACCGATCCAATTGAGAATCAAAGCCTACTGTAGGCCTATGTAAACTTATAATGCGCTCAGTGAGACTTGTGCCGTTTCTGCATAAACATTTTCTCGCTAAATAATAAAAATCGTTCCTAGAGCAGATTAGGGGCAGAATTCGGCAAAACTCCAAGGTATATGTTGACTTTGTGCATGAATGCATGATTTAAGTTACTTTCAATTGGTTTTTCATTAACTTATTTTTTTCTTTAAAAATGCCTTCTGCCCACAGCCATAAAACATCGCTGCCCGCAAAGGGTTAATACATTACGAAACATCTATGTTGCTATGTTGTTGGAAGTGATAGAATTATATAATCCTTTTTAAACGATCACACTGAAAATGCAAATGTTTGAATAATGAAAGCAATAAAAATGAGTTATGTTGCATGTGAGTAAAGAATTCATTTTTAAACAAACTCATTGTCTTTCTTTGCTTGTATGGTAAATTAAATGTTCTTGCTATGAATTATCTATAGTAAACAATTGTTGTCGGATATTAGTAATTTAAACAGAATGTGATTGAAAGATTTTATGAGAATTCTCACTGCATGGAGTTACTGTGCAGGCCAGAGTGTGTTAAATCATGGCGCACTTTACTCAGGCGGGAATACTACCCCTACTCCTCGGAGTTCTGCTGACGTCAGGGGGCTTCGCTTTGCACAGAAATCATTTGCTTTTGTCTGTATGTAAGCGAGGTAAAAATTCCTTCTTTTTTAACTTAAACAATAATAATAAATATGGACTGCATTATTGACCCAAAAGTATGATTACAAAATGACTTGCTTCTGTGTACGGCTAACAAATTCAAAGTGGTAACTAAGAATTACGAGATTTAAGAGCAGAAGTGACTAAAGATTATCGTTTGCTAAATGCCGTAAGATTGTGGTAAAGGTGAAATATCGTAACAGAGGCATTTTGTAAAAAAAAAGGACCTAAAACAAGATTTGAATAGGCGCCCAAGATTAACAAGGTTAATCCACAGTACTGTAAAATGTTCTAAATTATGGTACATTTAAATCTCCGCGTGTACTACTGTAAAAGGTATACAGAACATTATTTTAAATGTTAAAATGCAACATTTTATAAAATTATGCTTATAATTGTTATTTGGTCCAGGAGGCTAAAATGAAACTGAATTGCATATTCAAGGGTAGCACATGCAATTTTGTTGTTAATTTGATTTCAAATTATGTTGTCGATTAGATTTTAAAATATTTTAATCTTACAAAATTAGTTTTCTAAGCTAGATGGTAGCATCCTGGGCTCGCATTCGGGAGGTCCAGGGTTTCATTTCCGTCACCGGTTTTATTTTTATTTTTTTACTTGTTGTTTCTTCTGTCAAAAGGGCAGTTTGGATATTTACTTACCGTGACTCACCGTTCTATTTCATCTTATATCATAATCATAAAAATTCCGTCAGTTGATACACGTATAAATTAAGCTTAAAAGCCTGTACACTACTTTTTAAAAATCCTTTATCTTACAGGAATCTTGTTCACTTGAGAAAGTGAAACATTGCATGCTTCCAGAAAACAAAGTCATTCCGTTTGGGGTGATTTTCAAGGTCAGGTTTCTTTGCAACTTAAGCAACCATCAGGTCATCTCGGAATTTACAGGCTAATAAAAATGTAACAGAACAAAACGGTGTCTTCTTTCACTGTACAGAAGAAATGAAAAGAAATTACCCTGACCCAAGAATTTATATTTTAGGGTTGCCTTTACACTCCAGGCTGAGAAAATCCAGTCCTTTCTAGGAATATTTCTTACCCACTCTTTGTGTAATTCCTGTTCTTTTGGAAAACTGAAACATGTTATGTAATCACTCTTAACATCCCTTATTGTGTAATTACTCGTGCACAACAATTTTTAGGCATTTTAACTAACACGATTTAAACATAACACTGCTAGATCCCACAGCCCATGCAGTTTAAAGCACATGGAGTAAGAAGGGAAGGCCCAGTGACGTCACACCCCCTTCCACCAACCTTCCCGCCTGAGTAAAGTGCGCTGTGGTTAAATGCATGTTTAGTGAATACTGCATTAACGATAATTATGCATAAAATAGACATGGGTCACTGGCAGCCCCACATTCAAATTTCACCAGTCGACAGTGATATAGGTGTGTCTCGTTCGCAGGTAATCCTACAGTTTTAATTCAAGTTTGTCTCTACTGCTCCCACCTCTACCAAAATAAAATCCTGTCAGAAATTAGAACTAGGAGCAATCCTGGAGGTAAAGGCAGCCAGAGCACATGGTTGAGCACCTTCATGTGCCAAGTGTCCAAAAAATGTAAAAGTCTCAACCCTCTGGAACCATAAGTGCCTCCAAGACCAGTATAGAAAAAAATTCATTTTACCATTGAAATGTACAACAAAACTTGATCTTTGTTTTTGTTAGTCCTACAAGTAAATACATAATGAGGGAATAGTTGCATAATGCTCTATTTTGAGTTCTTTACTCCTACTGATATTATTACTTCCTCTGCCCACACCATAGGTACTACAGGTAGAGGAAGTATCAGTGGCGGCAGGTGGATGTTTTTAAGTGGTTGTGCTCATTTGTAAATAAGTTTTCTTTATCTACATAAATCATGAATTTCACAAAATTTATCATCTGCCCATAACAAAAGGATCCTTCTATTTGAGCAAACAATGTACATACGAAAGACTAGATATACAGTATTTTGAGAAACTGAATATTCCACAATAACTATCTCTGAAACAGATATGCTACTGTGAAGTCGTCTGACATGACCAAGATCGCCAACTTTTCTTATAGTATAGAAACTTGTGTTTTACTGTATATCTTCTTTTATTTATATGTACAGTCGGTCAAATAAAAAACGTCGGGCGGTATTTGATTAAGTATCACGAACGAGCATATGCGCATGTACAGGAAGACTTAAGGTTAGGTTCACACACGCCTCTTGTCTATCCATGTATTTTCTTGATTATTTAGTCAGTTTTGTTCCAAAACAAACATGTATAGAAGGCTGTGGCTATATGCCTCAAATCCGCCATATTCTTGGTTGCAAATTTTTATAATATTAATAATAGATTCGCGAGGAATATGTTTATTCAAGGAGCATTTTCTAAATATTTTATTTTATAATACCGATATTTGTAGTGCAAAATCAATAACTTACGTTCAACTTCTGCAACCATTCTAGCATCGAAATACGCGTTTCCTATGAAAACTTCCGATCGTATTATAGTGGAGTTCCCACCTCTGAGCTGCTCTTTCATAAATATGGAACCTTCTCGCTGCTTCAGAGGCCGAAAAATGCAGGTCAATTACAGCCCTAACTACACTTTCTCTCAAACTAGCATTTGTATGTGATGCGATGACGCAAAGCAAAATGAATTATGACAATACATTAAGTTGAATATCGTGTATTGCGCTTTCCACGTTTTTCATTTTTCCCTCGTTGTTCATTCTTTCCCTCCTGTCGCATGGCCTCATATGTTCCGAAAATGACCTGTATTTTATGTTTTTTATAGGAAACTTGTGAACTAATGCATCAAAACTTTAATTTTAACTACATACGAGTCCCGACGTTTTTTATTTGACCGACTGTAGTGGCATAATTGAAGGCCTTGCAGACCTTATCCTAGGGGGGGCCGCAAAAATGTAAAGTGTGGTGAAAACCTTTCTCCATTACACCTCCAATCTATGGTTATTGTTTTAATAGTATAATAGTGTATTTAATCTTGATTTGTAATGCCATTTTTATTTATTTATTTAATACTCCTCCCACAGTGTTGGATGCCTTAGACAAAGATTGCCAAAACTTTTTTTATGTGAGATAGCATTCTAATAGTAACAATATGGATATGACCTCTTAATCAACAAACTATAAAATTATTCTATAGCACTGAAATCTGAAATAAAACATCTTGAAGGTAAGAGTAATATCGATTCTGTTGTTGTGTTGGCTACACTGTGGGTTTTAAATCTGTCAATCGAAACAACTTCTGCTTTGATGAAGACAGAAATTATTATTCAGTGAGTTCGATCTTGAGTTTCTTGGCCATGCTTAAAGTAAAGAAATTTACGAGTGTGTTAATCAGATTTTATTTGGGTTATTTATCCTGTGGGAATGTGATCTGATGTAACTACATTCTCTCCCTTTTATTTTCTCGCAAATATGTAGTATAGAGAAAGTATTATGATCGTGACAAAAAATCGAAATCGAGATAACACCGGGAAAACATGTTTCACGATGCCTAGAAACCGAAAAAAGTGTTTTTGGAATGGCATCTGTCCGTCTGTCCGTCTGTCCATCTGTCTGTTGGCAAGCACAGCGGGTAAACGGTTGATCGTATTTACTTCATTTTTTGAATTAAGGACTTTTTCGAAATTTTGTCGAACCGCCCAGAATTTGATATTTATTACTGGAATTTTAAGAGGACTTTTCATGAAAACTTTGTACAAAATTTTGATTTTTGAAAAATTGGCTCTAACGATTTTAATACAAATTTAAAATTGGAAACTCTTTTCTATGGCTAATAAAATGGCTATATCCATATTTCTGCAAAAATTACTTAAGGGGTACTTTACTCGTATCCATTTTCAATTTTTCTAGATTATCTCCATTACAGCAGGCAATACATGAAAACCTACCACAGTAAAGTTGTAGAGAAAATTAAAATGTACGTTTTTTGTTAAATACATTTCTTTATAAAATTAATAGGTATCAAGATAAAAATGAAATAACATGACTTAAATGCGAATTTCACTACAGACGATTGTTATTTCACGTTACCCGAAGTAGAACACATCATTGTGAAACAAAATGATCTCAAAGCTCCAGGCCTCGATGGTATATCTGCTAATATTATTAGAAATGTTCACTTTGCAAGCCCTTCACTAATAATGAATATTTTTAACAAGTGCTTGAACCTTGGTGTTTTCCCAGACTGCTGGAAATCAGCTGCAGTGAAGATTATACCAAAACCTAACAATAACAATACAATTACTTTATCTTCCTACCGACCTATTAGCCTACTATCAGTTTTGGGAAAATGCCTAGAAAAACTCATTATAGACCGCATCATGTACCATTTGCAAAGCAATAACCTACTCAGTGATCTTCAGTTCGGATTCATGCTGAGGAAATCAACAGAGTTAGGAATCTGCAAAGTAGTCGACTGGATTCAAGGAGTATACTCCAAAAAACAGATTGGGGTATTAATTTCACTGGACATATCGGGCGCCTTTGACCACGCCTGGTGGCCTAAAATTCTGTACCAATTAAAGCATAAACGATGCCCCAGAAACTTATACAAAATTGTTAAAAATTATTTTGAAGCACGGAAAAGTCAGCTTACCATCAATGACGAAACGATTATAAAGGAAATTACTCGCGGGTGTCCACAAGGCTCAATCTGCAGTCCAGTCTTTTGGGTGATATTATATGATGACTTATTGCAACAAAGACTCCCAGCAGGATGTGCATTGTACACATATGCTGATGATGCCCTTCTGCTAGCTAAGTCAAATACAACTCAGCATTTGCAAACAATAGCAAATGAAGCTCTCGAAACTATACTTAATTGGGGGAAATCAAACAAGCTTGATTTTAACGCTAGCAAAACGATGGCAATGTTGACTACAAGAAGGACAAAACTCGAACCAATAACTGTCCTCATGGACGACAAAACTATCACAATGGTCGACAAACTAAGATATTTGGGAGTTGTTCTAGACAAACGACTGACCTTTCGGCCTCATCTTGAACACATTGCTGAGAGAGCCAATAAATTACTACCGGCACTGACTGCCGTCACCAGACCTACTTGGGGTCTAAACTCTAAACTACTTAAGGTAATATACCGGGGTGCAGTTGAACCTATGATACTCTACTGTGCAGCAGTACTTGAAGATACATTACATAAGCGATGGGCACAGGAGAAGCTTTCACAAATTCAACGTGGATACCTGTTAAGGATTATACGTGGACATTTACTGCAGCTTCACAAATCATAGCTGGCATCGAACCACTATTTCTCACTGGTTTATACAAGGCAAGTTTAAGTAATATGAAGCAAGGACGGAAATCTCCCCAATATATCTCACATTTGCAATTAGAAGTTCCGATGCATCCTCTTAGTGCAGGACATCCATCTCTTCACATACCTAACTTTAATGAAATATGTACTGTAAAATTCCACCACTATTCCATCTATACCGATGGGTCACGACTAGAGGAACAACCAGATAGAACAGCCAAAGTAGGATGTGCCTTTGTGGTCTACAAGGAACATACAGAATTATCTTCAACCATATATAAACTTGCTCCAGAATGCTCAGTTTTCCAGGCAGAGCTGATCGCAATAAAAGAAGCAGTGAAGTGGTGCGATAGCAACAATCACAGTGCGTGTATTCATAGTGACTCACAGTCAGCATTGTTTGCTATCAATAATAAATATAATTATAATCCCATAGCTTCAAAAATAAGAAATCTAATCCTAAACTGTACTGCTCATGTTTGTTTTTCATGGGTCAAAGGTCACATTGGTATTGAAGGAAACGAGAGAGCAGACGAATTGGCAAAGCTAGCTGCAAATTCAGACCTTCCACACTGTTATAATTTATGCCCTGTCTCACATGTTAAATTAATTATGAAATATGAAATCATTCAGAAATGGAATGAACAATGGCGGAACAACGATAAAGGTGTTCTGACAAAAGAACTGTATTTTCCTACGGTTTTTGATAGATTGAAGTGCAAATTGCTGACACCCAATTTTGTTTTGACTCAGTTTTTGACTGGACATGGTGGTTTTACAGAATATCTACATAGATTCCATCTTAAACCTAGCCCGGAATGCATCTGTGGAGAAGATACCCAAAATGTCACACATATACTATTCGACTGTCCACTATTTCATAGTGAGAGATACAAACTTAGATTGTTGTTGGAATCTGTGGACTGCACACTTTCTAAGCCACTCACAGATGTTTTAGTAAACCGTAAATCATATAAATACTTTATATCATTTTTAAATACAATATTTCCAAAGATAAAATTGTACCAATAGTTAAGTTCTATAGTTAGAAATGTATATCAGATACTGTATCAGCAACTAAGTTAACTATTAGCGTATGTTGTTAACCATTTCATACACTATTTCTAAATTTATATATTTGTTAAAACTAGACTTTAACCAAATAGTGTTAGTCATATCATGTTAAATTGTTAGCCATCTCATTACTCAATACTTTTGTACTTATATTATTTTAATATTTAGATATGTTAAATGATTATTAATAACTATAACCTTAATATACCTTCGGGTAAAATAAGGTTAAAACTTGGATAATAAATAATAATAATAATGCGAATTTCAGAACATACATCGATGGGTGAAAGGCAAAACATCTTAACCGCCACTTTTTATAAAATTGACTTTTTAACATGAATAGAAAGAGGCAACTGAGTTTTACGTCCTGGCAAAAGATCTTGCACGAACTCCTTCTGTGGCGGGAGAAAAATGCTGGTGTATTTTATCTTAAGAACCAAATAATTATTTTAATGCTCGGCAAAACAGCTTAAAGAACGAGTTGTTCCCGCATTTTTATCGTAAGTGCCAGCCCAAAGTGGCGCATAAGATAAAATGTTTGGCTCTTAAGATAATTCTTTCGGGACTAATTCTGAACATTGGCGCTTAAGATAATTTATTATTTTTATAATTAATGCTAATAGGGTGCTTAAAATCCCCTTGTTTCAGTCACAATCAATCATATTAAGAATCAGTAATAATACTATGTAGTAAATTAGTGTTATTTCTAATTATAACATTAACAATGTGACGTAACAATGGTTTGGTTCGCTATGCGGACCTCGAGCACCTTCTGCATTCCATTTAGCATTATTTTTTTAGTTGTGTGCGAGAAATTAACAGCTGCAGTTCATTTTGTTCCTGTATGTGATATTTTATTGCTTATTTGATTGAACATTACATATTGTGCAAGGAAGAATGAACTTCAGTAGAGTTTCTTTGTGTAGTGATGAAACGAAAGAAGATAATGCAACCCGTACCAGTCTGCAGACACCTAATACACAAGGTGACTTTATTTGCTTATTTATTTCTTTAAACATGCATAGTTTTAATTTGATCCAAACTATGATACACTTAATTTTAAAAGTCTAATAATTTGAAACGGACCTCCGGCATGATCTCGTGGTTAGAGTAGCTGGCTATATAGGCTATCCGCAGGGCCGGGTTATATCCCCGGTACCTCCTCGGATGTTTCTGAGTTATTGAGATCTTGAACGGGATGCACTCAGTCTCGTGATACAAACTGAGGGGCTACTTGATTGAGAACTAGAAGTTCCGGTCACCATTATTAACGGCCGTGGGTGTCGGCATGAAGTTATAGAAATGACTCATCACGACTTCCTTGATTGGAAAGACTTTTCCTTACAATTCATCCCTTCAAATGAAAGAACAGTGAAAAGAAATCCACTAAAAATTATGGACATCAAAACAGCTTTGGTTAAGAAAGGGACACATAACATTGAAATAAACTATTCCTATCAAACTGCTGAAGAAGATTACATTGACCTTGCCAATAGAAGGAGGGCGAGTATGATAGAAATGAATTTGAACCCAGCGTATCAAAGTCCCTTACCAATTTCACCATTACTCTACAAGGACTCATCTATGCTCTAAAGGTACTATACCAAATAAATATGGAGAACTCCTTTCATTGATCACCAAACACTCAGTTAGAGACTGTTTGCCAGAAACTGATGAGGACGAATAAGCAAATTTAAATAGAATTGTGATTAACTTAGTTCTGTATTCTAATTCTATTGTTACATAGGCCTACTGCATTCTATTTACAAGTTATATGTATTTTATAATTTTTGCAACGAAAAACTTTTCATTAACCACGATTGAAGAATGTTAGCCAGTAACCGATGAGGAGGATAAATAAGTAACTTTAAATTTAATTTTGATTAATTTTTCTTTCAAACATAGTAATGTACTTTATTTCTTAATATTGTCTGTATTTTGTAGCTTCTTACTTTAATGTTTTAAAATTTTTTTTATTATAAGTTCAATCACTTAAATAGTGTATAGGCTAGTTATGTGAACACTATCATTAAAAAGGGTTAATACATCTTATTTTATCCCAGAAACTTAAAATTCCTAACCAAACATCCAAGGCTATTGAAACTCATGTAAATATTTCACTAAGTTGGAAAATTATACCCTTAAGAGTACTCCAGCAGAACATCTTAAGTACTAGCCTGAAGAAAACGATGCCTGCCAGAACATCTCAAGTAACTGTAAGATAACTTACACCAACAATGTAGTTACCAACAAAACAACTTAAGAACCTTTTCAGTTTCAAGAAACAAAGCTGATGTATATGTAACTGTGCTCCTCCGAGCTGCATACAGACAAAATTTTATTCAGTTTGGCTTAATAAATATTAAGCAAAACTTTTTTGCTCCTCCTGAAAAAAATGTAAATGGCGCTTAAGATGTTCTGCCTTTCACCCATCGACATTTTGATTAAAATATATTCTTCTGTTGCCCATAGTAACAAGAATACTATAGTCTAATTATTGTTGTGAAATGTAGTCAGTTTACCACAGTCTAATGAACACATCAAAATCAATTAGAGCGAGGTGGTATAGGGTAATAGGGAAGAGGTCCTGGGTTCAAATCAAATTTTGTGGTCACCCAAATTTACCAATAGGTTCTTGTAATAACCCATTCATGTAGCATTTGGTTCTACTGTTCGGCTATATCTCATTGTATCCTGCATTTTTGCCTTTGAGATTGAGAAAACCATGCAAACCACAAGTTATTATTATCATTATTATTATTGTTATTGTTGTTATTACTACTACTACTGCTACTGCTCCTGCTCCTGCTACTGCTCCTGCTGCTACTACTACTACTACTACTACTACTACTACTACTACTACTACTACTACTACTTCTACTACTACTACTTCTACTACTACTACTTCTACTTCTACTTCTACTTCTACTTCTTCTACTTACAACTACTACTTACTACTACTACTACTACTACTACTTACAACTACTACTTACTACTACTTACTACTATTATTAACTACTAACTACTAACTACTACTTACTACTAATTACTACTTACTACTAATTACTACTTACTATCTACTAACTACTGCTCCTGCTCATGCTGCTACTATTACTACTTCACTACTAAAAGCATTGAACATAAAGATCGACCCTGATGCTTTCCATTCTAGATACTTGTTAATTATATGAAAATGTAATAAATAAAATTTAATTGTCTGTATAATTTACTTTTTTCTCTGCTAGCCTTTAACAGGTATATGCGAGAAAGTTTGTGCAACACATTTTTGCACCATTTATTTACAACCAATTTACATGAAGAGAATGTCATACATAATGTATTATACTAAGAGGCTAAATTTTATGTAGGCAGAGGAAGTTATGTGAGTTTCACATCAGATTTTTTTTTTTTTTTTTTTTTTTTTTTTTATTACTATAATCATCACCAACTATAACTGTAGTGTTGGCCCCCATAATTGTATATTATTACAGTCATCATTGATGTTGATTAATGTGTCGATATTTATCTTTTCCAGGTATAAATCAGCGCTAGTATTACCTATCTCACACCACTTCTGTGCATGGAAGAGATCGACTACAACAGGGACTTTGATCCACCTATGTTTTTTGAAGACCTTAAGGTATCATCTTTAGCTCATGATAGTCATCTCTTTATGCTGAAGCTTAGACATCTGTCAAGTGTGAAGGTGGTGCCTGGTCCCTGCATGAGGTAGGAAAGCAATTTGTCCTTCAAATACAGCCCATCACAGCGTCTTGTGCACAGCACGAATGTAAGTGCATTTTTCGAAAAAGTTTATTCAATCGAATTTTATCCCATATTTAAGTGCATAATTTCCCCTTCACATATTTTACCTCCACACCCAAGACTTTTGTTGCACATGATTGTTAGCTAGTTTTTATTTAACATCTTCCCATAAGTATTGGTTGCCTACAGAGTCAAGTAGTACAAAAGAAAGGAAAAAAAAATTGAACATTGAAAGAACTGGTAATGAAATTAAGAAATACTGTATATACTCGAATACTATCCGCATACTTTTCCCAAAAATCCCAAATGAAAACTGGGATTTAGGTATTATGTGAATACTGGATTCCTCTCATCTGAAATGTCAACATTTTGTACCATATCGGCTCAATATAGCACGATGCTTTGTAGTAGCATCACAGTATAGTATAACAATAGCAAGCTGTGATGAAAGGAAAATGCATCCTTTTGACAGATGGGTGGGATTCTAGCGATCCAGCAACAACCATTTTCAGACCGGAAAAGAAAGCAATATATTATTGTATTTCTTGTTACAAAAAAAGTACTGGTATATTTTCATAATATGTTTTAGATATTTTCCAATTTAAAACATGGAAACATATGTCAGTTATCAACACTGGCATTTCCTGGCAAAATAATTTTATATATGGGCCTATCGATTTTTTTAAAAAAATTATTTATTTTTTAAATTTATTTATTTTTTTAAATTTTTTTATTTTTATTCCTTTCCAAAAATTTAAGTGCAGGTATTATCAGAGGCAGGTAGTATTCGAGTATATAGGTAGATAACATAAAATTAGAAAACTTTAAGAATAACAAATGTCATGTTTTATATAAATTTCGCTCTGGAGGGATTAAGCAAATTTAATTCACGAATTCTGTTGGATCTCACAAATAACTAAATAAGTCAGAAATTAGGAAAATACTGAACAATGTATTGTGTGCATCACAGTACTCATCACAGATATCTGATTCCATTTTGTGAAAATAATGCAAACTAGTTTTGAACACAAACTTCAGAAAAAAGAATAACAATCATAACACTTTAAACAAAGTACAGTCAACCCTCGATATAATGCCACAGTCTGTTCTCTTTAACATTTAGTGGCACTAAAACGAAATTTGATTTTTTAAAATAAAAATGGCATAATACTGTACTGTATTATGAAAGAAAATTCAATAAAAGGCAGCTAAATTTTTCTCTGTCACTCACAATATTGCCCATGCATCTCCGACTAACAATTTTTCCCCACAATAATGAAAAATGTGATGCAAAAGCCTGCAGGGTATACTTTGAAAATCTTTCACTGTATTCACAAACTTCTCATTTCTCTTGAAGAGTAACAACAGCTCTCTTCATTTTAACAATCTTATGAGTAACTGCAGTTTAGTGTTTAACAGTTGAATAGACACTGGTCAAAGTTTGGAATGTCTTTCTACCTGCTCCACCCTCAAGCAGGCTGTCTGTCTGACTTCTTAAAATAGCTTCCTCATTCCACCGCACTACATTTACACACATTTCTTGGAAATACAGTACAGTTTCATAAATAATCTTCCTAACATTTGCACCCGTTTCAAAAGAATTCTGCAACTGAAAAAATACACTGCAGCTATATTTTGTAAAACTCTTGTCTTATGTTCAATGACACTAAATTTATTTGGCACAGTAACAGGGTTTCTTATGTATTTTACATGGGAGAAAATCCGTTCCCTTGCATTTATTGGCGCAGTGCAAAGGTGGCACTGTAAAGAGGGGCATTATATCGATGGTTGACTGTATATAGAGTCCACTGAGATGTTTATGATGTCACGCATCATGAAGCAGGTGCTCTGATTGAATAATCGAATTCGGTACGTTTTGCCTTCAAACAGTTGAAGGATTTGGCATCTTGCCATGAAACTCAACATTCAGTCATATAATAATATTATCATTTAATCATTGTTTTAAATGGGATGTGGTATTCTTTGGCAGCAATTGTCACCCAATATGTGCCACCTGTTATCTCAATTTTGATATTTTTGGATTTGATACCTTTTGGAAACAAGATTAAGTAGTTATGTTAAATTGTAAGAAATTATATACAGTTTTTTTAACTACAGAATTACGAGGGCTATTCAGAAAGTAAGGAACGTTTTGGAATTTAAAAAAACCAAGTACAAGAAAAACATTTTATTATATACATGTGAAAGAGGGACTAAAATACTACTTTCAACATAATCACCATACAAATTCAGGCATTATCATAGCGGTGGACAAGCTTTGAAATTCCTGTGTCATAGAATTCTGCCGCCACTCAGTGACGCAGCCACTCAGTACCTGGAGCTCCTCATTGTCGTCAAAACGCTGTGTTGCTAGCCAGGTCTTCACTTGGAGCAAGATCAGCAGCCCTATTCTGTAACTTCTCGATTTCGGAATCGGAATCGGAATCTGCGAAGAAACCGATTTTTCAATGTTTTGGTATTCTGTAACTCCATTCCGAATACGAGCGATCGGAATCATTCCGATAGTAATGGCAGCTGA
Organism: Ectobius pallidus; assembly: GCA_964059195.1. Taxonomy (NCBI): domain Eukaryota; kingdom Metazoa; phylum Arthropoda; class Insecta; order Blattodea; family Ectobiidae; genus Ectobius; species Ectobius pallidus. The sequence goes on along the minus strand of CAXKWD010000001.1, from coordinate 50,327,149 downwards.
TCGGAATCCTTGCCGAGAGGTCTCTCGCATTCGGTTGGGGATTTCGAAGTCAAATACATAACGAAAGAAAGTAGTTTATGTCGTTGTTTTATTACATTAGTATTATTAATCCATAAGTATAACTAATTAAAATATTTAAAACTTAATAAACTAATGAAAACATATTAAAGTAATATATGTAAAAATGTAGGGTTATGTTTGTCTTCTTTAGCAGAGAACGATTTTACAAATCATACCCAAATATTAGTTGTAGTATAAATGTATGTAGCCTACTAATTTTCTTTAACTGTAAGATAATTTATTCGTTAATAATACCGTCAACCCTAATTCACTACCAGTATAACTTAATATGTTCTTGCCATAATTATGAACATTAAGTACAGAAAACAAACTACGAATAAAACAAACAGCAGATGATATTGTATTCATTGCTAAAATGTACTGTACATGTACTTAACCTATGCCAACTAAACTCCGAAATAAAGAAAAAATTAATATAGACCAAGGGTGCCCGAACATTTCATATGAAGGTTCAATAACTATTTCAATTGTTTATGGCGTGTCATATACTAGCAGTAATTTACGTTTAAAAACTAGACTAATCTCAAAGCAAACATATATAATATTTTTAATCATTTCTGTAATCACTGTTTTTGTTAAATTAAATGCATAACTATAAAAATACTGTAATAAATAGAACAGACGTAGTACGACAAAAGACTACTTTAGCAAATATTACCCAATAAGAGTCATTTAGTAAATGCTTTTAATTAGACATAATATAGTGTACTATGTAGTCAGCTTGTGCAAAAATAGTTAGGAAAATGCATACGTAATTACCTGGCAATGAGAAGTGTATATTGAAGACTACAAACCACTGATAACTGGATTCTCTCTTGTGGAGACGATATCACTTGAAATAACACACATCACTATTTTAATGCTTTCACAGAATAATTACAGAACTGTATTCATTGCACTTTCACTGTTCATCCATTATCAAATTTGCACATACTCGATAAAAATTGAATTAGTGACAATATTACACGGAATTGTACAGCTTCTGTAGACTACAAATGCCTGACTGCCTCTGCATGGAAGAATGAGAACATAACGGTCTATAAGGGAGGAATGACCGCTGCCCTTCTAGCCTTGGCGTATTTCTTTGAAGTGCAACCCCCAAGTAAGCTCACCACATTCCTACATTAGAAATGAGATCCAATTTAGTGTAGCTGTTCATTGCAAAATTTTAAAACCACAGCAGTAGTCATTTAAGATACATAGGTTTTATTATAACTTATTTGTAAGGCCCGTCAAAAAAATAAGCGGCCTATTCATATTAAGTTCTTTTAGTACGACTCCATTTTAAAAATTGTGTGAGATATTATGAAGTCTCATGAATTTTAGGGTTAGTCAAACCATTTTCATTATGGCGGGAGTGCGATTTCAGACGACAAATCTTCCTAGTTGAGATGACGTCACTTAAAACCCTTGTCTCTCATTGGTGAACGTCACCTGTACGTCACTAATGGCTCGGCTACCTTCGAGATTTCGTTTTGAGATACGCAAAACGAGTGGATGATCTCGATTGGTGTTACAGAATACCAAACAAGCCAACATTTCGATCGACTCGGAATGGGGAGATCCCGATCGGGAACATCTCGATCCGAGCGGCTGGCAAAACGAAAAGTTACAGAATAGGGCTGCTGGACTGTAGGGGGGATGAGGAAAAACTTCCCAGTTGAACGAGTTCAAGAGTTCTTGCGTACGGTTTGCTTTTGCATGACAATGCCCGACCTCACACGGCAAACCGTACGCAAGAACTCTTGAACTCGTTCAACTGGGAAGTTTTTCCTCACCCCCCTACAGTCCTGATCTTGCTCCAAGTGATTTTCACTTGTTCCCGAAAATGAAGACCTGGCTAGCAACACAGCGTTTTGACGACAATGAGCTCCAGGTACGCGTCACTGAGTGGCGGCAGAATTCTATGACACAGGAATTTCAGAGCTTGTCCACCGCTATGATAATGCCTGAATTTGTATGGTGATTATGTTGAAAGTAGTATTTTAGTCCCTCTTTCACATGTATATAATAAAATGTTTTTCTTGTACTTGGTTTTTTTTAATTCCAAAACGTTCCTTACTTTCTGAATAGCCCTCGTAGATGAACATAAGCTTACATTATGGTTCTTCAGTCTTCATACATATTTACTAGATTGGTCACACTGACTCCTCAAGGTCAACCCAGAATTTCAGTCTATTTTTAGGCATGAAAGGGGGTAGCATTTAAAAGATGTCTCTTTCTTTTCTCGTATTCTGTCATGGTGGACCTGGGAAGGGGGACTAAGGAGCTGCCCATCCCTTTGATTCTGTGGTTCTGCTGCATCCCAAATCTTATTATATATTAGTTCCCTTTTTCAAAACTGAGTTAGTGAGGAAGTACATCATTAATTCTTTTGAATGTGCAATTGATTGATTGATTGATTCTTCATTGTCATGAGCAACAGTATGCTCCTGTGGACGTTGTCACATTACATTGTATTAAAACATGTTACTACCACATAGATTATAAAAAGATAAAACTTCTAAATATATAAATACAAAGCTTAAAATATGTGTATGTTTACAACCTTATCAAAATATTCCCTTATGTCTTAAAAAGGGTTGTCAATTAGCCACTTATGCACACTTTCCTTAAAAACAGTAAAATTAGTATCCTGGACATTTAATCGAAGTTTGTTGAACATAGAAACAGCCATGCACTCAAACCATTTCATGGTTTTAGTCAGCCTTACCCAGGGTTCCAAAATGTCATAATTAATTCTTGTTGGGTGATTATGAAGCTCTGATCTAGTTTGATAACTGTTTAGATTCTTTTTAATGTATAGTAGACAGTGATATATATAAATGTTTATAACAGTCATTATTTTCTGATCTATGAAGAGGGGTCTGTAATGAGCATCATAACAGGATCCTGATAAAATTCTAATGGCCTTCTTTTGGAGTCGTAGAATCTTGGCTATGCCAACTCCATTGCCCCATAAGCAAATACCATAAACCAGAATGCTATTAAAAATAAAATCAGGTAAACTGATGTAACAAAGTGCCAGTATCTTTTTGTTTAATCAGTTATGATTGCAATTATGATATGCAGAATATGTTTTTTTTAATTGATTTCCAAGTTAAGCTCTAGATATATTCATTAAGCAGGGCTTACTGAAGAACAAAGGTCTAGTTTTTTTAAATCAGATTAAAATCTTCCAGCATCAGCTGAACTATACAGATTTGTGATATCTTGATAATCACACACTCACATAAAAATACCAACAAAACAAAAAAAGTCAAATTTGCTGGTTTCGGGATTTAAACCATGGAACTCCAGAATGTGAGGCCAAGACGTTACTACAGGGTCTTTATTATAAGTTGAGACGGGGCGACCGGTGTTTTCACTCTTCGCTACGGAGTCCGTATTAGCCGCCGGTGATGCGCGCGCGGCTTCCCTGCTTAAAGTGTAGGCTATATAAAGTATTGCATATCTTACCTTATAACATATGTTGGAAGTGTCGTCCTTCCTGTGTTATACAGGCATTGTATCTGGAAACCACATTCTGGCTGATGCGAGTGAGTTCTTCCACTGTAATGCCCCTAATTTCATTCGTAATGTTTTCTTTCAGCTCCTCCAATGTGTGAGGATTTGTTCGATAAACCTTATCTTCATCACGTACACGTCCAGCAGACTCGTACTTAAAATAATGTTTACACACAAAAATACGATGCTGCAGCGAAATGGGTCTCACCATGTTGACACTTTAACAATAACTGCACGTGCCGATGTTGCATCAAGGTCAGACCGGCTGTGCGCGCCTTCCGTCGCCCGGTCTCAAACCTTCCGTCGCCCCCGTCTCAACTTATAATAAAGACCCTGTATCTCGGCCACCTGGGTCAGTTTAACGGTCTATTTGGATAAGCACATGTAAAGCAATAGTGTTATTTGTCATAGATAACTATATTTTAATTTCCAAAGCCTTATAAGATCACAGTAAAACAATAGGCTATGTTGTCATGATAACTGATTTGTATTTCATAAATTATTTCGAATATGTATATTACCATAAAATAGGCACTAAATTGAGCATTACTCCAAAATAGGTCAACTGATTTTATCACATATCAACAGACGTCTTCCCATGGACATTATAAATGTGTATACCAAGTTTTATAAAAATCCGGTAAAGCGTATTTGAGTTACCACGTCTTTAGAATAGACACTAAATTGGGTTTTACTCCGGTACCGGTCTACCGATTTGGTCCAATATCAGTAGATGTCTTCCCATGTACATTATAAATGGGTGTACAAAGTTTTAGGAAAATCCAATAAAGCATATTTGAGTTATCACGACTTCTTATATATTAACATAAAAGGCACTAAATTGGGCATTTTTCCGGTACTGGCCAACCGATTTGGTCGAATATCAATAGAGTCTTCCCATGGACATTATAAATTCGTATACAAAGTTTCATAAAAATCCGATAAAGCGTATTTGAGTTATTGCGCCTTTAAAATAGACACTAAATTGGGTCTTACTCTGGTACCGGTCAACAGATTAGGTTCATATTCAACAGGTAGGGGCCGTATTTTTTGGTAACAACGATAAGCGTGAAATTTTATAAAACAACCTCCCTTAGCTATATTTAGCTTCTATATGCTTAAAATACAAATATGAACCAAATTGAATCCACAAAATATCGCGAAATTTACTCGATTCCGTGAAATGTGTCTATAAGCGCGAAATACGCCCCTTCTGTCTGTAAAGTGAGAAATAAGTATGAAAATATGCCTTAAAATCACAATATTGTATTAATAAATTTCATATTTTCAGCTAGTGCTAATGAATGCTTATATCGGGTTATATTTCCACCTAAGCACTAGTATGAGATGAAAAGAATAGAGAAAGGTTGAAAAGGAATAAAAAATGCTGTAGAATATCAATTGTATAATATTGAGTGTAATTCTAAAAGAACAGTTTGTAAATTATGAAAGAATTGAGATATTTTAGGTTAGGTACAGTTTTGGTATGTATAAGCATTACACAAAGTCAATGCTAATAACTAACAGATAACTTAAGTTTAACATTAAAAGACAAATACAAATATGTTGTAATAAGTACAATAATTTAAGAGAGTAAAAAATGTCCTTGTGGAATAAAACAATAGAAGTTTTCTATATTGTTTGTTAGGAACTGATAAAATTATGTTCGTATATATTTGCAGCTGGTTAAAACTAGGAAATTGTTAAGTTATAGAAGATACGTCAGTATATAAAAAAACAAGTATAAATCGTTATAGATGATACGTCAATATAAAAAATTAAGTATACAATCTGTAGAATAATCTTCTATAATGGAGCTGCAAAACTGTAATTTGTAGATATCAGTGTCAGGTTAGAAATCTTCTTATAGTTGTCTATATCTTCTTTTTATTGTAGTTATTGGTTGTAAAAATTAGTTATAAGGAGTATAAAGCGTGACGTTATTTCAATTTTGATTCCCTGTCAGCGTAGTCTATTCAAATTTCAGTATTGGAAATGCATTTCGAAGCGTGACGCTTCATCTTCAGTCCATAAGTACACTAAAAGAAAACGAAAAATAAAAATAGTTTTTATTATATGTGACAATATTATAAGTTTATGTGGATTAGCACTCGTAAGAAACGGCATAATATATGTATGAAATACTTACAATCTTCTATGTACTAGTTGAAGTAGATGAGTTAGTGCCATGAGCAGGCTGACTACTAACTTGAGAAATCTTATGTGCGTTGTGTGTGAGCTTAAGGCACGTTTCGAAAAGTTTGTTGTGTTCAATGTTGTTTTCATTAACAACCAGATGTTTGTGTTTATAAATTTCGTACTGTTCTAATGTGTTTAGTTTTATGCTCTTTTTATGATTATGAAGGATTTCTAAAGTGTTGTCAATTGTGTTTAAGCTATGTGCATTATCTATTAAGTGGTTAGCAAAAGCAGACTTTCTACGATTGTATTTAAAGTCACTTATATGTTCTAAGAATCTTTTTCTAAAAGTTCTGCCAGTCTGTCCAATATAGACAGCGTTACAATCGGTACAATTTAATTTATAAACTCCACATTTTTCGAATTGGTCTTTTTTAGTGTTTGTTGTATGTTGTAATAGGTTTTTGATGTTGTTGTTAGTTTTGTAAGTTATGTGATATTTGTCAGATTTTAGTGGTTTTAAAATTTTGTGTATGTCTGGATCAGTATATGTAAAAGCTATGTATTTCTTATTTTTGCTATTATTATTAATGGGAAATAGTTTTGATGTTGGATTTTTTTGTTTGTGTAGTTGCTTCTTGCTTTTATTAAGTTATTTATAGATCATAGATTTTGTGTAACCATTGTTAGTAGCAATTTGGATAATGGTTTGTAATTCAATGTTATAGTCTTTTTTGCTTAAAGGGATTTGAAGTAATCTATGAATCATACTTCTAAAAGCGACTATTTTTTGTGATTGGGGGTGGTTTGAAGAGCTGTTGATGAAAATATCGGAAAAAGTTTGTTTCCTGTATATATTAAATTTTATTTGTTTTCTATTAAAAGTAATGTTTAGGTCTAGGAAATTGATGGATCTGTTATTAGCTTCTTCTAGAGTGAATGTTAAGTTATTATATAGTTTGTTGAAGCATTGTAAGATATCTTGTACATTTCTGGTTTCGCAAATTAAGCACAGATCGTCTACGTATCTTCCATAGAATTTTAGTTTAAATTTAGATATGATATTAGGTAAAAGTTTCTCTTAGATATTTTGTAGAAAAACTTCAGATAAGATACCAGATAAGGGAGAGCCCATGGCTAGACCTTCGTTTTGAAGATATATTTTCTTGTTGAATTCGAAATAATTTTGGCTTAATATAGTTTTGAGTATATTAGTAAGTTGTTCGGCATAGAGTTGGCTATCTCCACTATTAATTAGGCGTTGTTTAATAATGTCTATTGTTTCTTGTATTGGAATATTTGTGTAAAGATTTTTAATATCAAGAGAGATAAAGGTTTCATTATCGTTGATTTGTAAGTTTTTAATTTTATTAGCTAAATCAGATGAACTTTTTATGTTGAACGTGTTACTTAAATTTAATCTCTCATTTAGCATTTTTGCTAGAGTTTTCGAAATTTTGTAAGCTGGAGCGTTGGTGAAGTTAACAATGGGTCTAATAGGTTTGTCGTTTTTGTGTAGTTTAATCTGGCTTTTTAGGTTTGGAGGTTTTGGGTGAATATTTAGGTTATATTTGTTATCATTGTTGTTGAAGATAAGATCGCTGGTTTTTAAAAGTTTTTTGATTTGGTTTTGAAATTTTTCTGTTGGGTCATTATTAATCTCTATTATGTTATTTTCGTTGAAGAAGTTAACAGTTTTTTTAGTATAATCATCTTTGTTGAGTAAAACTATGGAGTTACCTTTATCTGCCTTGGTATTTACAATGTTATTCTGTTTTAATTTTTGGCTTAGCTTTTTTATTAATGTTTTATCTGTTTTTTGTTCTTTGGAAATATTTTTATTCTGAATAGCGTAAGATTTTTCTAAGTTATTAGCTATTTGTTTGCGTAAAGTTTCTTGCTCAGAAGGGTCAAACTTAGCAATGGCCGTTTCTGCTTCTATGGTAATTGATTTAATTTTGTCATTATGATTTGAAACAAAATTGTGTTTTTAGCCTTTTTGTGGTAGTGTATTTTCATCAGGAGAAAGTTTTATAGATGAGAGGTTAACAACTCTGGGGTAGAATTTAGAAGTAGATTTAGCGTTTGTTTTGGTGTTTACAGGTATAGACTTTTGGTTTTGAGTTAATTTTAGTTTTTCTATTTTCTTTTTTAGGGTTGCATATTTATCATATATTCTAGGTTTTAGTTTAAGTTGTATGTCATTATATAAGGAAGGCCATTCATCTTTGAAATAAGAAGAAGCTTCTAGACGTACGCGATAAAGTTGTTCATTAATACAGTATTTCTTTGCGTAAAGAAATTTGATCTCTTTGTTTAGGCAACTTCTTTGGGCAACTTTTACCCTTTGTTTAGCGTTGAGAGTGTTTGTATTAGACTTGATATTTATATAGTTAGGTATTAGATTGTTTTCTTTACATGTTTTATTGAAGAAGACATTAGCGTTTGTCACATATAATTTTCTACTGAGATTTGTAAATTTGTTCAAGATTTTGGCCTGGTTAGCCCATAATGTATTAATAAATTTCATATTTTCAGCTAGTGCTAATGAATGCTTATATCGGGTTATATTTCCACCTAAGCCCTAGTATGAGATGAAAAGAATAGAGAAAGGTTGAAAAGGAATAAAAAATGCTGTAGAATATCAATTGTATAATATTGAGTGTAATTCTAAAAGAACAGTTTGTAAATTATGAAAGAATTGAGATATTTTAGGTTAGGTACAGTTTTGGTATGTATAAGCTTTACACAAAGTCAATGCTAATAACTAACAGATAACTTAAGTTTAACATTAAAAGACAAATACAAATATGTTGTAATAAGTACAATAATTTAAGAGAGTAAAAAATGTCCTTGTGGAATAAAACAATAGAAGTTTTCTATATTGTTGTTAGGAACTGATAAAATTATGTTCGTATATATTTGCAGCTGGTTAAAACTAGGAAATTATTAAGTTATAGAAGATACGTCAGTATATAAAAAACAAGTATAAAATCGTTATAGATGATACGTCAATATATAAAAATCAAGTATACAATCTGTAGAATAATCTTCTATAATGGAGCTGCAAAACTGTAATTTGTAGATATCAGTGTCAGGTTAGAAATCTTCTTATAGTTGTCTATATCTTCTTTTTATTATAGTTATTGGTTGTAAAAATTAGTTATAAGGAATATAAAGCGTGACGTTATTTCAATTTTGATTCCCTGTCAGCGTAGTCTATTCAAATTTCAGTATTGGAAATGCATTTCGAAGCGTGACGCTTCATCTTCAGTCCATAAGTACACTAAAAGAAAACGAAAAATAAAAATAGTTTTTATTATATGTGACAATATTATAAGTTTATGTGGATTAGCACTCGTAAGAAACGGCATAATATATGTATGAAATACTTACAATCTTCTATGTACTAGTTGAAGTAGATGAGTTAGTGCCATGAGCAGGCTGACTACTAACTTGAGAAATCTTATGTGCGTTGTGTGTGAGCTAAAGGCACGTTTCGAAAAGTTTGTTGTGTTCAATGTTGTTTTCATTAACAACCAGATGTTTGTGTTTATAAATTTCGTACTGTTCTAATGTGTTTAGTTTCATGCTCTTTTTATGATTATGAAGGATTTCTAAAGTGTTGTCAATTGTGTTTAAGCTATGTGCATTATCTATTAAGTGGTTAGCAAAAGCAGACTTTCTACGATTGTATTTAAAGTCACTTATATGTTCTGACCACTCACAAAAAATAGCCGCTTTTAGAAGTACGATTCACAGATTACTTCAAATCCCTTTAAGCAAAAAAGACTATAACATTGAATTACAAACCATTATCCAAATTGCTACTAACAATGGTTACACAAAATCTATGATCTATAAATTACTTAATAAAAGCAAGAAGCAACTACACAAACAAAAAATCCAACATCAAAACTATTTCCCATTAATAATAATAGCAAAAATAAGAAATACATAGCTTTTACATATACTGATCCAGACATACACAAAATTTTAAAACCACTAAAATCTGACAAATATCACATAACTTACAAAACTAACAACAACATCAAAAACCTATTACAACATACAACAAACACTAAAAAAGACCAATTCGAAAAATGTGGAGTTTATAAATTAAATTGTACCGATTGTAACGCTGTCTAAATTGGACAGACTGGCAGAACTTTTAGAAAAAGATTCTCAGAACATATAAGTGACTTTAAATACAATCGTAGAAAGTCTGCTTTTGCTAACCACTTAATAGATAATGCACATAGCTTAAACACAATTGACAACACTTTAGAAATCCTTCATAATCATAAAAAGAGCATAAAACTAAACACATTAGAACAGTACGAAATTTATAAACACAAACATCTGGTTGTTAATGAAAACAACATTGAACACAACAAACTTTTCGAAACGTGCCTTAAGCTCACACACAACGCACATAAGATTTCTCAAGTTATAGTCAGCCTGCTCATGGCACTAACTCATCTACTTCAACTAGTACATAGAAGATTGTAAGTATTTCCTACATATATTATGCCGTTTCTTACGAGTGCTAATCCACATAAACTTATAATATTGTCACATATAATAAAAACTATTTTTATTTTTCGTTTTCTTTTAGTGTACTTATGGACTGAAGATGAAGCGTCATGCTTCGAAATGCATTTCCAATACTGAAATTTGAATAGACTACGCTGACAGGGAATCAAAATTGAAATAACGTCACGCTTTATATTCCTTATAACTAATTTTTACAACCAATAACTACAATAAAAAGAAGATATAGACAACTATAAGAAGATTTCTAACCTGACACTGATATCTACAAATTACAGTTTTGCAGCTCCATTATAGAAGATTATTCTACAGATTGTATACTTGATTTTTATATATTGACGTATCATCTATAACGATTTTATACTTGTTTTTTTATATACTGACGTATCTTCTATAACTTAATAATTTCCTAGTTTTAACCAGCTGCAAATATATACGAACATAATTTTATCAGTTCCTAACAAACAATATAGAAAACTTCTATTGTTTTATTCCACAAGGACATTTTTTACTCTCTTAAATTATTGTACTTATTACAACATATTTGTATTTGTCTTTTAATGTTAAACTTAAGTTATCTGTTAGTTATTAGCATTGACTTTGTGTAAAGCTTATACATACCAAAACTGTACCTAACCTAAAATATCTCAATTCTTTCATAATTTACAAACTGTTCTTTTAGAATTACACTCAATATTATACAATTGATATTCTACAGCATTTTTGATTCCTTTTCAACCTTTCTCTATTCTTTTCATCTCATACTAGTGCTTAGGTGGAAATATAACCCGATATAAGCACAATATTGTGTTTTGGTGTACTATATTTTTTATTTCTTAGCAGCATGCTTTTTTCTGCTGTTTCTGTGGCTGTCGAAGATTTACCAATATATCTTTATTTGAGATCGATTACAAAGATTGCAGAATTTACGCAAAGATTGTCTGTGACCTGGTTTGTACTGTTGAGTACACTCCTTTCCTGCTATCTCTTAGCCAAGTTAGCGATGCCTATGATCGATTAAAGCAGAAGAGTGTAGAATGTTTGTTACTTGTATTCAACAGATTTCGTCTTTTATCCACAGTGATATGGTTGGCACTTCTGTTTGCAAATGGCTGTCTGATGGTGTTTAGTAGAAATTACGATAGTATTTCTCGTCATTATCTTATTTGAACATTAACTCTAATCATGCCTAAATCGAAAGTTACTTCAGTTCATCCAAGGGCAGAAGAATATAGAAATGGGGGATGTTAGTTCATGTAAATAAAGAAGCAAAGTTTATCATTGAACAATGTTCCCATTGTAGTCAAGTAATTTATTTCACAAAATACCCATCAAAATAGAAGGAAGTTAACACCGAAATCAGCCAATTTATTTCACCAATAAATGAGGGCCCTATCAATAAGGTACTTCCCATGGACATCATAAATGCATACACCGAGTTTCATGGAAATCCGGTACAGCGTATTAGAGTTATGGCGCCTTTTTAATATAATCTATTAAAATTGGCACTAAATTGGGCATTACTCCGGTACTGGTGAACCGATTTGGTTCAATATCAATAGGGTTCTTCCCATGAACGTTATAAATGCATACAGCAAGTTTCATGAAAATCTGATAAAGCGTATTTGAGTTATGGCGCGTACAGACACACGGACAGACAGACAGACGGACAGACATTTTTTCGTCCCCCACACATTCTCATAAAGTACCATACTGGCACTTAAAAAGAGCAATATGTGTTCTTCAAGTAACTGTATGGTATAAGACATTTTATTTTAATAAATAGATCACCGAAGACAATCTAACACAGATATTATCAATATGTGGAGCCCAGGTCAGTCTAATGTCCAATGTAATGCCTAAGAGTTTGACCTCTTTCTGATCATCAGTACCTTGGACAACCAGATAGAGAGAAGCACATATGTTGTGTTTTATTCATATTTAAACAGAAACAATTTTTCTGGAACCAGATTTTGTTCTCTTCCATTGAAGTAGTAATAATTTGGTTTCATGTATCAGAATGCATTGTATCAGATTTGTATGATGCAGAGTGGTATCATCAGCAAATAACACAGAATCGCAACTAATATTGGCAGGAAGATCATTCATCATAACCAGGAACAAAAAAGGGCCAAAGACAGACCCTTGAGGAACACCACAATTAACATGTAAAACTTCAGAATAATTGCCATTTAAGCATACAGTTTGACTACGGTTTGACAAGTAGGTAGAGAAAAGTTCTAATTCGACGCCAGTAACTCCATAATAATGCAACTTTGAAATTAAAATAGAATGAGTGATGCAATCAAATGTGTTGGACAAATCACATAAACAACTGAAGCACTGCTATGATTTTCAAAACCATGAGTGGCTGATGATACCAATCTAGCAACAGCGTCTACTGTTGACAAATCACTCCTGAAGCCAAACTGGGCTGTACTAAATAATGCGTTGGATTCAAAATAGTCTGATAACTGGTGATGAATGACTGTTCTCATTATTAAAAAAAAAAAAAAATAGGCACAATTGATATTGGTCGGTAATTTTCTACTTTAGATTGGTCACCTTTTTTTAAAAAATGGGAACTGTTTTAGATTTCTTCAAAGACTGAGGAAACTTCCCGACAAGAAGATACTGATTGATACACTGCATTAAAGGTTTAATAATATAGTCAACCATCCATTCTCTAACAATTAGTGGCACAATGCGAGGGTGACACTAAAACGAAATGGCATAATACAGTGCTGTATTAATTTACTGTACTCTATTATGAAAGTTAAATTAAATAAAAGGCAAATAGAGAACTTTATCGCAAAATAAAATACTGTACAATAACTCAGTCTATTACAGTATATTATATCCAGTGCTACAGTACACAAAGGGGTTGAAAATCATTTGGGTTCATGTAAGTGATTATCTATAACTGAGTAACTGTAGTGTAGTGTTCAACAGCTGAATGGACACTGGACTAAAAGAAGTGAAAGTTTGAAATGTCTCATTGTACGAAGGGCTTTTTCTATCTGTTCCACCCTCACACAGAGTGTCTGTCCGACTTCTTAACATAACTTCCTCATTCCACCGCACTACATTTACACTCACTTCTTGGAAATACAGTGCAGTATGGTTCTTAAATAAAATTCCTAACATTCACACCAGTTTTAAAAGAATTCTGCAACTGAAAAAAATCACTGCAAACTATATTTTCTAAAACTCTTGTCTTATATTCACTGGCACTAAATGAATTGACACGGTAACGAGGTTTCTTATATATTTTATATTTTGCATTTATTGGTGCAGTGGAGGGTAGCACTGTAAAGAGGGGCATTATATCGAGGGTTGACTGTATATGGTATAACCTGTTGAAGGAATTCACTGCTTAGATTGTAAATGTCAGAAACTAACTTCCGTTTAAAACTTCTCTGTGGCATCTGGATATTTCTTAAGAGATTCAAACTTGAAGAATTGCAACAACCAGTATTTTCCCTAATCTTTATAACTAGGTTTATAAAATATTCATTAAATTTGTTTGCAGTTAATACTGAATCTGGTAAATTTGTGTTTGTGCTTCTAGCATTATTAATGATCTTCCAGGCTTCTTTGCACTTGTTTGTCGAGTTATTAAGAAATACAGCATTATGTGATAGCTTGGCCTGTTGTAAACGTAATTTGTATTAATTTTTTGCTCGGATATATAGAGCCATACTACCATATCGCAAAGACCATTCTGGAAGATTATGCAGAGAGTTAATAGTATTTCTCAATTACCTAAGTTTGTTATTAAACCAATTAACCCGTGCATAAGAAATAACACAATTTCTCTTAATTTTCTTAACTGGGAAACAAATGTTAAAATATTTATAAAAAGCTGACATAAATGTATCAAATAAACGAAAGTTAGGATTTAGTATTAATTCCCATATGAGAGTAGATAAATAATTTATAAAAGCATTAAAATTATTAACATTAAAATTATGAGAATTAACCATTTCACAGTGTTTCCCACTAGAAGTATTTCCATTGAAAGCAACAATTGTTGACAGTGCATCATTATCAGACAATGGAATTTTATTACTTCACTATATATCATCACGTTGCCTCTGGCAGGAGCACTATTAGTATAATAGCAGTTCATTGACCTCAGTGTGTTTTCAAACTGGGCTGTAATGGTTTGTCTTCTTGTTGACATCAAGGTTAATATCACCACTTAGAATGTATGGCATATTATTGACTGCCCTATTTGATTCCAAAGCTTGTACACTTTCCGCCAAGGGATCATTTCCTGTTATCTCATTTATCTTTCCTTTTGGGCTTCTTTCATTTAGCAACTCTGTTAAAATGTTATTCTTATCCCGCAAAGCTTCAATAACACAATCTTTCTGCTGTAATAAATACTTAACCAAATGAATGTCTATTTTCTTTTCACTTAGAGCATCACATAGCTCATCATTCACATTACCTTTCAGTGTATCTTCACTGTTACAACATTTCACAGTGTTATCAATTATTTCAGTATTAATCATTAATTTAGCACAGCTTAGTGGAATAAATGATGGCATACATTACATTTGATGCTGTTAACCACTTTTGATTTACGTTTACACGTTGAGGCAGCCATGATAGTCCTTAGGACAAATCAGAGAGTTCACCACAGGAACGTCCGCTCAGGGCAGCGTCTACCACTCCAATATGTATAATTTACCTCTATGATAATTATGCATTACAGAAAATGTTCAATATCTTATGTAAAACTAGGGACAGACAAGATAATGTGTAAGCAATAGATAACATGGACTACCGGTACAAAGACCAATAGCACTTTGCTGCTGTATTGTGCTTAATTGCTGTAAATATCATTAAAATTCTGAAAAACACAAAGCTTAGTTTGAAAAATTTTAAATCGACAGCCCTAAAATGTGTGTGTTTTACTTCTTTCTTCCTTTTTTTTTTAAATTAAAAAAGCAATTAGCAATCAGCAAGCTCTTAAGGACAATTCAAAGAATGCTGCTTTTGTGGGGGAACTTAATGTGGCTTTTAGGTTGTAGACCATTGAGTGCCCATGTTGAAGGATGTTTGCTCAATTCTAAAATACTCGATGTGAGTTTAGAATATACTAAATATGCCAGTTTTTTTTATTTTATTATTATTTTTTTAAATTTTAAATTTGTATTTATTTTATTGACCATAGTAATACAACATGTTCCATTACATGTGTGTAATACTACATGTCTTATGTTCTGCTGTATACATATGATTTCTTTTACTTACTTTTTTTTTACTATTATATAATACCGTATAAATCTGTACTTTCTGATTTATATCTATAAATTCTTGTGCTCACCTAGTTTATATTGACGTTTATAAATTATTAAAATTAATTTCATTTACAAAGTTTATAAATTCACTTTTATATTTACTTAATAGATCTGTTTTTTCAGGTGGCCAAACACACTCTGCTGCTAATACTGCATTCTTAATTTCCTGTCTTTTGTTATTTAGTAGGTGACATTCAAAAATTAAATGTTCCACCGTTTGTTCTGTTTAGTTGCACTTACAATTAGGATTTTCACTGATTCTAAAACGATGATAATATTTACTTTCCCGTGACCTGTTAAGATTGTTGTCAGATTCGGTGTTAACTTCAATTTTATTCGCATTCTGTCTTTCAGTGTAGGGAAAAATGATTTTGTTGTCTGTGCCTTTGTTGTTGTTTGCCATTCTTGTTCCCATTTTTCATAGCTTAACTACTTAAGATAGCTTTTTATTTCACTCTTAGGAATTTTATTGTAACAAGGTGTTAATTCACTAGAAGTCGCTGCCTCTTTCACCAGTTGATCTGCTTTTTCATTACCATAATTAAAGGATAGCTTTTATGCATTGAAAGTAGATCCTCCAATCACGATCCTCTAGTGTTTTTACTAGTAGTTGTATCTTGTGGATGAGTGGTTTGTGGTTCGCCGGGTTTTTAATCGAGTCCAGAGATATTTGGCTGCCTATACCGTATATAGTTGCAGTTTGGTGTTCACAATTCTTATATTATCCATATCGTTAAGTAGTTCTAAAGCTTTAATTATTCCTAATTGTTCTGCTTGATTATTTGTACATTTATTATTGAGCTTAAATATCTTCTTTTTGAGTAGCTCTTTTCCAGTAAATATTGCTATTCCTGATCCTACTCCTTTCTCACTTTTACTTCCGTCTGTAAATATATCAAAAAATGGAGTCGGGTCTATTTTCACTGATCCTTAATACATCTGCCGGGTGTGACCAATGTTTTGGTTCTACTTCTGAGTAAATATATTCCATGTCGATCTTCTTTTTTATAATCTACTCTTATACAATTTAACGGCCCTAAATAGCGTGCTTGCTCGCTCGCTCGCTTCGTGAGACATCGGGTATACTCGGCGATGTTCGTCTCTCGCAGTGTAAACTTTCATTATATAAGGCCTAAGTGAAATGAACACAATGAACAAATATTCTAATTTTATTTTTATTTACAATTTTCATAGCTCTGAACCACAAACATTTTTAATAATCTACCAGTGTAAATTTCTTTAAAATCCTGGAGTCAATTTATAATGACGGGGAAAGCCGGGGGCACCAGCAGTAAAATTTTGATGGTTTAACTCTTGAAATATCGCTGATAATAAAAATTCCAAACAAACTATTCCTTCCCTTGAAAAATTATGTAATTTCTGAAAATTACACTGAATTTATCAAATAAAATTCACATCATATTCATCTGTCAACAAACAGTTGAGAAACGATACGTATTATTCACCGCCGTCTCGAGAATTACGCACGAGAATTATACAGTTTAGAAGGCAGTGGTTCACAGTTATCTTTGGAACTGCATAATCGAATCTGAGATCGTATTCCCAGGTGGCGATTTCTAATCGTGGAATGTCTCTAAAGCCGGAATTTTAGCTGTTTCATTAATTATTAATGGTTTATTTTAAGAATGATTCCCGTGCAAGTGTTAATAAATATAATGCTTAAATAATTATTATACTATTAATTTTTAATTTTTCAATTAATTATCGTGGGCGAAGCCGCGGGCACCTCCTAGTATGAGGGATGTTCTGAAAGTAAGTTTCGTCATTTTTTTTTCACATGGAAACTTTATTACCAAAACAAATACACCATGCAATCATGAAATATACCCCTTGCACTATTTTTCAACATAGTCTCCACCGACATTGAGACATTTGTCATAGCTTGCAATCAGTTTGAAGAAACCACTCTGGTAAAACTCGGTGCCCTGCTATGCAAGGAATTGTCGCACAGCCTTCTCCACCTCAGCATTGTTTTGGAAGTGACGTCCCGAGAGTGCGGCTTTCATTGCATGGAACAGGTGCCTTCCTTCACTGAACATGCAACACCAGCGACCAACAATTTGATGAGACATGACCTCTTCACCATACACAGTCTGTAGGCGTCCATGGATGATGGACACACTAGTCCTACATGCCCATTCATACCGGATAACAGCATGTACTTCCATTGTCGACCACGTTTTCAGTACACGTCCATCTGCCATCGTGATTTGTACTCAAATAACCTCGGGCACGCCAGTCTACTGCTACTCTCTCTTCTTCGGGACTCTACTCATGCATCGTTTCTCCTCTGCTGACGCTCTTTCCGTCGTTGAACCAGCAATAGGTGTCGATTCTTATGGCAGTTGTTTGCTTCATCTGCTTTACCATCTTCACTTTTTAAAAAAACAACGATACTTACTTTTGGAACATCCCTCGTATTATACATCTCAGCTTCTTCTTCTGCCTTAAGGATTACTGGTGTTATCCCTGCTAGAACGCAGAGTGCTTCCGTGGAGGTAGTGCGAAAAGCCTTGGTGATTCTTATGTTTATTAATCTCTGAATTCTTGTATATTTGATTATGTTGTATTTTTTTCTTAGCGCCTCAATCCATACAGGTGCCCCGTATAACATGAGGGGTAGTATAGCACCTTTGTTTATAGTTTTGAGAGCTTCGCTTTTTAATCCCCAGCTTATTTTGGCTGACCTCGATAGTGAGTGAATTAATTTAGTGCATTTTTCTACAACATAGTTAATGTGATCTTAGAAATTAAACTTATTGTCCATAATTATACAAGATATTTGATTTTGTCAACTTGTTCCAATTGTTTATTTCTTAGATATATTTTTAGTTCATTTGATTCTTATCTTTTACGTCTGGATATGAATGGCACCTTCGATTTTGATTCATTGAACCTTATCTTGTTGTTTTCGGCCCATTTTGTTACCTTATACATTTCCATATTCATAATATTTTGGATTTGCATTGAGTTTTCTCCTTTCACAGCAACCATCAAGTCATCAGCAAAAGCCACTGTTCTTGTACACTTTGTATAATTAATATGTAACAGTGAACTATACATTATATTCCACAGACCAGGTGCGCAACATGACCCTTGAGGACATCCCTTTGTTACATGTTTTACTTTTTCTACTGTGTTAACAGCCAGTTTTGCTGTTCTATCATTTAGATAACTTCTAACTAATTCATATAAATTCTTTGGACATTCAAAATTCCTGAGTGCTTTCATAATGCAGGACCACCAAGCGGCATCGAATGCTCCCTTAATGCCCAGACTTGATAGCGCTACAACCTGCCCTTCATTCATAGCCTCGATTACAAATTCTTCGATAGCCATGGCGGCATCTACTGTGTTTTTTTGTGGAGTGAAGCTGTATTGAACTGTATTTAGAGGATTATTTTTATTTAGGTGATGCATGATACAATTTATCAACAACTTTTCTAACATTTTACCTCCTGTATTAAGTAAACTTATCGGTCTGAACTTGGAGGCTTCAAGACTGTTTTCTCTTCCAGCCTTTATAATTGGAGTTATTTTTGCTACTTTCCAGCATCTTGGGAACTTTCCCTCACGCAGGCAGCCGTTGTATATTTCTGTTATGAAGGCTGGGAAGATATTAACAGCTCGTGCTAATAAATCGCTCGTAATGCCATCTACCCCTGGTATTTTGTTGTTGTCAAAGGTTTCAATGATGTCTTTCACTTCTTTTGTAAATTCGTTATCATCGCTTGTAGTTATGGGTTTTTCAGCCTCTTTCCTTAAGTATTTGTGATGCTCCGTATTGTCATCCTTATTGTCATTTGGTATTAACTCTTCTAGTATGCTGTTCAGCGTATCTTCTATACTTGTGGTTAAGGATCCATCTGGTTTTTTAGTTGTTGACATTATTGTAGTATTTTTTATTCTACCAGAAGCTAGTTTATAAACTTCGCTCCAAGGATTGATTGATGCAGTTACGCTGCAGTACTGCTTCCATGAGTTTATCTTTTGTCGTTTCATTTTTGTCCAGATAAAAATTTTTTCTTTGCTCTCTGAGTACCTTGTTATTTTTTGTTTTTTGGAACCGTCTCCTTAGAGCATTAACTTTCTTTCTGAGAACTTTGAGTTCGTCTGACCACCATGGAATGGAGTTTCTCTCTGACGATATCATGTTCTTACATATAACAAATGTTTTCTTGCTTCCTTCAGTTAATGTTTCTTGTAGTTTTTGTACTACAGTGTCTGTACTTCCAGTGTCTTTTGTCTTTGTTACCAACTCTGTGTCCAATCCTTTTATATCTGTTTCATTTGTAATGCAATCCATATTATGTATAAATCCTTGAATGAAATTTTTGCGAACAATTCTAGCTTACAGTCACTTATTTTGTATCAAATGCCATGTGTTGTTAGTGGTCTGTTATTGTTGTTGCACTGCCCTATTTTATATGAAATAAAGTTATGGTCAGAACAGCTTTCCTCTTGGCTAATAGTCCATCCTTGAATATTTGTAAGAAGTTTGCTATTGGTTATTGTTAAGTCATTAAGTTCCATTATCATATGTTGTGGATTCACATTCTTCGTTTACTCAATATAAATGTTTACTCAATATAAGATCTTCTAATATTCTGCCTTGTTGATTTGTCAGTCGTCATGCCAGCTCATAGACCTAGCATTAGAATCAGCTGCAATCAGTACATCTTTGCCTTGCATGAAGGTTATGATTTTCTCTATGGCTTCCAAGTCCTCATTTATGTCCCTTTCAATGTCAAAGTACATACTTGATGCGTAAAATTTTGAGTTGCCAAAAATTATTTCCAGTACCACTATATCGTCATTAGAAACTTGTTCTATTAAAAGAGCGTCTATGCTTTTGTTTGTATCTACTATTGCCACTCTGCTTTTTCCTCTACCGGATATAAAAGTTCTGTATTTTCTTGGTATTCCTGCCTTTTGTTATATAAAATATATCGTCGGTATACTGCCAAAATTGACCAAGTCAAAAATGCTAGATTGTGGGAAATTAACATTAAAGTTATTCGAGCATACCAAAAATCAGGTTTTCTATTTAATGTGAATCTAACGATTTTTTAAACTTTCATACTGTATGTTTAAAAGGATTACGGGTGATTATCAATTAATTATTGCTAATTGTAATTATTATGATATAACTTTTGACTTGGTCATGGACACATTTTTAATAATATGTGACTTGGTCACTTTTTGCCTTTATACCTGTTGACAGAAATTATGCACTGCAGGTCACAGTTTTTTATTATCTACGAAAGATAAAAGGAGAACAATGAACTGAAGAAGTTTATTACTACAAAAGCTTATTATTTCCGTGCCATAAGAAATAACAACTCTTAAAAGTCTTGCATTTTTTAGTTATTATTAAATCAATACCAGGTTTATAAAACCAAATCGATAAAAATTACTTGCAGTCATTCTAATACTATGCAGGAAATGATGGATCAAAACACAAAAAATCCCAACAGAATTTAACACGCATTGTCTTGTGCTGTCAGTTCCGGAAGAAAACTAAGGACTGGTTATCCATGAAGGAACTTGTCTAAACCATTCACTCATCATCTGATTCTTCAGAGTCAAAAATTGCTGGCTCAGGAGCACAGTCACTCTTTTTCTTGTCAACTGGTAATGAGGCATACCATCCATGAAGTTCCTGGGGGATAACTTTGGCAGCACACAGCTTTAAGAGATCTTTTTTCTTTGCCTCTGAAATTGGTAGCTGCGTTCGGTACAAGGAAGGGAGTTCTCTTGGCATGCGAACAGGTCGACCACGTCCAGCAGTACGAATGTATCTGAACTCCGGATCGCTGTGGTTATACTTGAACAGTATAAGACCTGGTTTGTCTTTCTCATAGCGCAGTACCTTGATTGTAAGCCACTTTACTCTTTCACCCTCATTGTCAATGGTTCGGTTTTTAATAATACTTGCTGTGACAACCTTCAAGTCAATCATGTCTGAATGAAATAGTTCTTTAACAAAGTAGTTGCCACTCGTTTTATTCTTTCCCCTTGTAGAACGAGCCAGACGAAATACATTCAGCCAATCATTCATTGTATAAATCTTAACATTCTTCTTCGCAGTCTCAATTGCACTATGCATGGAGTCTACTTCCATGTAGGAATGCCCTTTCTCCATAAAATTGTGTTCAACTATTTGCAAGTGAGTATTTTCTGTAACATACAGAAAAAGGGCTGCAATGAACTGGTTTCTATTCTGACCACTGCACATGTCTGAGAACAGTGAGATTTCAGTCACAGTTTCAGGTAATTGTCGTATCCACTCAAGTAGTGCAGTACCAATTTCACAACTTCCTCTTTGCCCATTGAGCTCAGTCCATGCAAAACAGTATGCCTTGTGAGGGGCAGCCTGCTCATACACTGTAAGATTGTAAACAGAAAGTTTTCTGCTATAGTACATTTGTGAGTCATTGGTTGCTGGAATTTGCAAAAGACTTTGTAGATCGAATGTTGCACTTATAAATGTTTTGTCCTGAATTGCACGCTGTTTATGAGCTTCTTTGGCACTGTTTGCTTCGTCTCTTCTCTTTATGTGTGCTTCATATTCTGTTTTCATTTCCTCTTTATGTTTTGGGTCTGAATAATTGTTGCAGATTATGCATTGGTCCTTCTTTGGCTTGAAGAATGAGAGGTTATAATTTTGGCAAAAAATACGCCTATATGTAATTTGTGACACAATTGGTTCTTCTATTCCCGTTTCTCTTTCCTTCTCTCTACAACGTCCAATGTACAACTCGTACATTTTGTTAATAGAAAGGAGAGGATCAAGATACTCTCTTTGTGTTGACTTCCGGCAGTAGTGTGATTGCATTTTGGGGAAGCTTTCTATGTGCGATTTTACTGTCTCAATTACTTCTGATCTTGTCTTATTTTGGGGTTCGTGTCGGCCACGCTGATCATTACCACTAAACACATTAAGATCCCCGATTCCTGACAAAGCCGTTTCAACTGGGCCATGGCTGATGCAAAGTGTTTTAAAAAGAACTCTTTGCAAACACGTAATTTCCCACTGTCTTTTACAAGAGAGTAGACCCTACTACTGTGCCAGTTCTTATTCTTTGGGTTTTAGTCACCACACTTGAAACATTATGAATAATGAAGTCTTTCTGTCGACAGTAATCCAGTTTCCAATATTCTGAACACAGTTGCTTCCTAGTATTCTCATCAAAGTTCGCAGTACATTTCCATCTACACTTGCTGCAGTCAACTGCCCTAGGAATTTTGCCTCGCTGAATACCCTTTTTTGTAGCATAAGGTTGCCCTGATTTTCTTTTTACCTTAGCTTTAGTTTTCTTCCAGTTCGTGGGGTCTGACTTCCTCCAACGGTTTGGTTTTTTCTTCTTCTGAGGTGCATCATCTTCAGAAGAGCTTTCACCAGAGGGTCTGTACTCATCACTACCACTGTCAGCTAAGATAGAGATGTCTTCTGCTGTATCTACAGCATCGTGCTTGTCCAAATCACCATTTTCCATTGCAGGAGTAGATCGTTCTTTATTTGCAGTCTCAATGTACGAACCATTAGGATTACAATTGTTGTCACGTGGAATGTGGGAAATATGTACTTGATTTGTAGTAACAGCATCTGCAACAAAATAAGCCCTAGCTTAGAGAATGCAATGGTAAGTGACGGTATTCCAAAATCTGTGTGTATTTATTTTGTTACTTTATGGTCGTCTAGATAAAATTTTAAAATCTATGAATTGGTTGAATTTGTATAAAATTGTTACTGGTATAAATATTGCCAGAAGAGACGAAGATTTATGGAAATAATACAATCTTTGACCCACTGCCTTCTAAACTGTATTTACTCGTGTATACACTGCCTGTCCTATACGGCTAATTTCGCGTACTCGGCGACATTACAGATGGCAGCACCTTTCACACCCAGATTGCTTCTTTGTTTTTGCTACGACATTGTTGATTATGTAGTGCTGTCTCGTAATATAGCATAAACTGAATGTTTAAACTTGTATTATTCTAGGTACCGGTACTTAATTACTATGAATAAAATTTTGTAAAATAATAATTATGAAGTTTACTATCAATACGTCTAATTAATTTATATTTATTTTAATTATTGCTCCAAAATTCCATTTCAAGGTAAGTGTCATATACTGGAATAATATTATGTTCTAAACAAATAACACAAGTATCTGTGTCTGTTTAATGCTTATTTTGACGCAGCAAACGCATAGAAGCAATGTACGGTAATTTATAGGGCAATGCCTTCTAGACTCTGTTACTCGTGTATTCTTGAGACGGGGGTTGTATAGGTGGCGGTGATTGCTGCAATCTGGGTGTGAACTGTGTCGCCTCTACTGGAGAAATTATGCAGTTGAGCAATACTCTAAACTACATGTTAAAATAAAGCATAGGACAGGCAGTGTAATTCTCGAGACAGCGGTGCTTTGACCATAAAGATAGGCTTAGGTCTTACATCTCTGAGCCAACAATAAGTCCGATTTGCTAAACAATGTACGAAAAAAAATACACGACAAATTCATACTTAATATTGTTTTCTTACATACCTTCAGTACGTCTTTCGCCTTCTTTCATTCCCCTTGTTGCTAGTTGTACCATCAATAATCCTCTGTAGTTCATGATGATACTACAGCTATTACACACACTAGTTTAATTAATCCGTATGAATATGAATTATTGTGTCACAGTTTCATAACACAACACATTCTGACTTAATACTTGCCTACCAACTGTAAAATGCTAAACTTCTTACTGTGAATGACCAAGTCATTGTTGCCAATTTCCAAAGCAGTGAGTTTATGCCTTACAAGAGAATGTGACCAAGTGGACTTGATCATTTCTGCTTGTAAACTACATATCCTGTACCATAAAACACACAAAACTGACTAAGTACACTTGGTCATTATTTGCTGTACAGCATTACTGTTTAGTGAATTGGTCACATTGGAGACATAAACATACTCATCAAAATACTCAACATTATACCTGGGGAATTTTTCCTGTACAAAATACATGTATTTGTAGGAAGTTGGTCAATTTTTCTCATTTTCACCATTTTTTGACTTGGTCACTTTTGGCAGTATACCGACGATATAGTTCTTGCACAAATATTAAGTCTATATTCTTTTCTGCCACTAATTGTATAAGATTATCAATTGCTAATTGTTTATGTTTAACGTTTATTTGTATACAATTTAGTTCTGTATTTGAAAAACCTCGATTCACTTTAATAGTCTGATTATTTTTGTCAGATGCAACAGTAACCATTTTCAATACTCTGTGTTCTGTTTGTATTTTCTAATTACAGCGAGGCGGCATGGACACCTTTTATCTAAAGATGAATGATTTTCTAGAACTTCATCTTTTTGATTATATCTGTTATAATGGATGTAATTTATGCATTTAAATTGTGTACTTTGGGCTAGACATTCTTGTAATTTATGATTAGCGGCACATAAGGGACATGTTTCTACTCCTTTGCACTCTTGTGCCCTATGACCATATTTGGAGCACTTAAAACATCTTGTAACTGATATATAATTATCTACGTTACAGATGTTGAACCCCCCTTACGGGAATTGTGGAAGGAAGTGCAAGGTTCCCGCCCAAGGAAAGCTAACCTAAATTGAATAATGGACCCGCCCAGAGGATAATTGGGTTTCCCGGGGGGGAACAAGTTAAAAAACTGAGTCCAACATCCAGTTTTAGTTTCTCTTTGATATAATTTTGGAAATGTCTTTTGTTTATCTTTTCCTTATTTTTCCATTCAAATAAAAATATAATACATAAAAATTTATAATACAATTTACAGCTAGATATCAGGTACAAGTTTTTATTTACACTAATTAAAATTGATAGATTCTTTCTTTAAATTAATTGATACAATTTGTTTAATAATCTAGAAATGTTAAAACATGAGCCAGAAGGGCCTCAAATATAAATAAATTCATTTAAGTAAGCAATTTCTTAACTTTGATTTAATTACAACAAAATGATAAATCCTGAAAAGTAAAATTTCATTAGTTAGAGGTAACAGCCGAAATACTATTTTTGGAGTACCTCTTCGCCCCAAAACATAGGTTCTTCCAAAGGCCAATAAGAGGTAGGCAAATAGTAAATAAATTAATTCATTAGAAACAGTATAAGGCTAACCGGAAATGAATAAGTAAAACTTTAAGTTAAAGTATTAAAACGCGGCAAGAATGTTTGGGACGATGCCTCGCCAATGCGCGCAAAAGGGACCCAAGAAACAGACGCTATATTACAGCTTGGCGGGAAATACTATAAAGAACTTATTACAGAGAAAATCTACATAAAGCCAAAAAGAAAGAAAGAAAGAAAGAATTACTAAAACTACCTACAAGACAGACTGAAAGAAAAGAAAAGACAAGGAAATAACTAATACTCAAAAAAAAATGAAGAATTAAGCACAGCGGGAAAAGCGTCCCCCACGCTATGTGTATTTTTCCATTTTGGAAGGAAACTACGTTAGCCTAGGTGTCACAAACATTTGTGCCAGCGTTGAATCAAACAACAAAGAGATTACTGCATTAATTAAGGCATTCGCGAACAAAGGGACAAAACTAGACTGATTTGTCTGACAAGGCCATAAGCCGAGCACTAACCTCTGTTGACAGCCATATTGGAAGAGGAAGATGACGGAAATCACGTGACCATAAAACCGGGAACGGCACTTTACTAAACTACCGCCAGATAGCGGCAAAGTAAAGACAACCAAACACTTGAAGCTAAGGAAACTGCCACCTATTGCCGCGAGGCAGCGCCACCCGGCGTAAACAAACAAAATGGCGGACAGTAAGTAAAAACAATTGAGACGGGGATAATGCCGGCTCAATGTGCCATCCAATTTTTAGTTTCTTCTGTGAAATCTTCCTCCAAGCTTCAGACGACACTTCCCGCTACTAGGTTCCGATATTGTTTCTTATTTCTAAAGATGAATTTTGCTTTCAGAGAATCTTCACCTAAATTGAGTTCCGAGTTTTGAATAGTACTGTTTCAATAAAGTTTTCTAATGATATGTCATCTGGAATATTGTAGATAATTACATTAGGATTCCTCAGTTTAGGGACATTGATGTCCAGATGTTGGCGACAGTGCTTTTCAATTTTTTTGCTCAAGATATCTATGTCTTTTTTTTTCTCTCACTCTCTCTCAGTTTACAGTTTCTAAGAGCTTTCAGATTACTCACTCCGACTTTTAGTTTTGCAGGATTTATACTATGCTTCAACAAAATCTTCATGGCGTCAGTGCTTTCATTCTGTTTTGATAACATGATTATTTTGTATTTCTTTTCGTTCGAGTTATTAGGAACCTCCCCTCATACCACATTAGCATAGTTCCACGTCTTTAGCTCCTGACCTGGTTGACTTTGGGCTGCTTCTCTTTCATCATTTTTTTAAAAACTTTTAAACTCTTCTTCCAATGATCTGTTTTCTTCATTCTTTTTTGATAACTCCGATAATAGCGTAACAAAACACTTTCTGATATCACTTACTGATTTATGAATTTCTCCTTTCAGTTCTTTACGCAGGTTTACACCCTTTACCTTTATATTTGTTAACAGTTTGAGAGCACTTTCGACACACAATTCCACATTGTTTCTTTTGGCATCTGCTTTAGAGAGAAGTTCATTCGTTGCAATTGTCTGAATCGTAATAGATTTCCTCCCTCTGGGAGCTTTAGTTTTGGATGTAGTGGGATTATCATCAATATGCAAGCCATCATGTTGGTTAACCGTCTCAATTACACAAATTTTATTTCTCGGTTGCCATAGTTCCTTTTAAATATTCTTTGTAGAATATTTTCACTTCAGTTATTAAACTGCCATAAGACAAAATTATAGTTTATAATGCCTGTTGCTCACGGTCAAATTTTTATTTAAATTTATTGCACAACTATCACTTTTCAACAAATTGGTATTGCTAACGATCAAATTCGCCTTTTGGCAAACGTTTGGTTATTCACGTCGGCATATAGGACTTGGACGAAGGAAGCGGTATGCGTCTTGCTGGACGAATACCAGAAGAACCCCTGTCTCTATGAGGTCAAGATGCCTCTATATCATAATCGCAACGCGCGTCCAACTCTTCCTAGTTTTTTTTTAATTGCTACACAAGCAAGAATTGCAGCAACAGCAATTATAAGCCCCGATTTCTTTACTGGAGGCACACAAAACAAATTTTTCACTTTAGTACACAGAGTCCAGTTCAAGAATCAGCCACCAGGTAGGAGGTTAAGATGGAGTACAAGAATTTAACACCAGGTGGCAGGGTAAATCAATGGTGGTGTGAAATTTACCCACTAGAGGGAACATAATTTGAATTTCGTGAATCATTTGATCGTTGACAAGGTACGCGTTTGACAACGTGTTTGGCGAAATTAGTTGTGCAATAAATTTAACGAAAATTTTGACCATGAGCAACAGGCATTATAAACAAGAAAATAACCAGAAATTGTGTAACAAACAAAAAGAAATTGACCAAAACGTAATCAATCACACGCCATTAAACACAAGTTCAAGAACCAACAAAATTAAGTAGTGAATATGTCTGTATTAGAAGTGCAACACACTAATTGTAATGTTTATAAATAGTAATATCCACTTAATTTCCTATTCACATAATTGCATTAACTCCACTTATAGCTGTATTTAAATAACACAGGTCTACAAAAAAGAAATTTTTTTGCTTTTTTTATTTTTCCAACTGTATATATATAATATGAATGCTCTAAATTCAAATCTGTTTTCAGTTTTTCTCTATCGGGCTAGGTTTTCATACAATCAAATATAATAATGTACTTAAGTTTTCAATGAAATAGTACAAATATAATGATCACACAAAGATAATACAAAACTGTTTCTGTAGGTTAAATCAACTGAAATACTAGTGAATATCCTGAAAAAAGGGAACTACTTGTCATTTATTATGAATTTCTTTACTTTTTTCATTGGTGGGGAGAAGAGAACTTCATTCTTTTCGTAGCTCTCATATGTCCTTCACTAGTGTCTCTCTTCAAACACCAACAATAGTCAGCCATCATTGACATATCCCAATGGCCTTGGTAGCAGGTTTCCATTGTTTTAATGTCTTTGTGAAATCGCTCACCTTGTTCTTCACTTGTTGCACCAAGATTTGCTTGTGCAACTCCTCCATCCACTCTTATAGTGCTGGAATGAATGTCTACTTCAGACTTTAATGCCTCGTACAGCTGCAATAGTCTGAACACAATGCTTTCAAGAATTGCTCGTATCATGTGATCCTGTGTAGTTGTTGGCTTGATGCCGATAAAACCAGTGCTGGCTAGTGGGTTGTTAACAGGTGCCTGTAGACCACTGAATGCCGGAACAAAATACACGCCATCAGAATCTTCTACTCTATCTGCCATGGCTGAGGATTCAGATGGCTCTTTTACCAGGCCAATTTGCTTGGCCCATCTCAGCAATGTGCCGGTGTCGTGCGATGACTCCTCGAGTACATACGTGATTTCGTTGCCTATTTTCCAGGCCACTTGAGGGTACAACCCTTTTATAGATGCCCTTGGAATGCTTCCTGTGTTTATGTTAAGAAATGTGCCGGTGCCAAGCGTTACTTTCAAATTGTCCTGTTCAAAGCAACAGGATCCGAATGAAGATGCAGCCTGGTCTGCCACCAGGCTTTGAATTGGTATGGATGTCCCTAAAATCTCTGCATCCATCACCCCAAAATTGCCAGCTGTATCACATACTTCTGGTAACATCTCCATTGGAATCAATATGGCTGTTGAGAAAATGCACTTTAACACTCATTCTACACCCTAGATTTCTAAAATGTTGTAACATTTCCTCCACAATTTCCTTATAACACCACCTAACAGCACAACTTGTAACTAGAAAGCATTCGCGCACAACAGTTCGGTTTCAGTATTTTTTGGGTCCCCCCTCGTATTAGCATGGCATCTTCAATGGACTGGAGAGTGGGTGGAGCTTGCTGCATGGCATAGGGCTATCTTATCCCAAACTTTCTTGCACAAGGAAAAGTGTGAAAACAAAAAATGAAAGAGGTATACCTTGGACATGTTTTTTTTTTCCAAAAAAAAGCTAGAAGAATAGTGGGGGTCACATATATACACCTCGACCTTGTAAATAGCTAAATAAGCTTCAATAATATTAATGTTATTATATCATAGGGTACTCACGGTCTCGTGTTCTGCTCTCTCACTTTTGTGAGGAACAGGAGATTCTCAAAGAGAGGCCACCTCCGTCCCTCAGGGGCACCTGAGCCAGAGGGCATCTTCTTATTAATCCTCCAGAAATTATCTCGTAACCTTTTCCACGTCCTTTTGGCTTTGTCAGTCGCTGTCTCACCGGTGGTATCTGAAATAAATTAAGATTTATTTTTGATTATTTTGAACTATCATTGCAATATGTTCAAGAATCTGCAAAGGTACAACTCAAACAACTCACCTGTCCAGCCCATGGCCTCCACTATGAGCGACCACGTCTGCTCCTTGAACATAATGTTCTTATACCTTGGGTCAGACATGTCGTAAAGCCATCTCCTCTCTCTGACAAGATCTATGAAGACTTCGTCTTCCACAACAGATAAATCATCAATAGGGTCTGCCATTTTTTGAAGAAAGAGACGCCAAGCCAGAGCACTGCTTGTTGGATAAATTTTGTGAGTGAAAATATAGTAGCTTCCATTGGGCTGTGACCCGCTTTCAGTCGAGCAGTTGGTAGACGAAGATGAATTTTCCGTCTGCCGACTACAGGACGAATGCCTGCTGTACACTGCAACTGCACATTGTGAATGGCGTCCATTGCTCACCACACGTTATAGTTCCACTACAAGCTACCGTCTACCGACTAACAACTGACGACTGCGCATTGTGGATAGAGCTTAACAGAAGTTCCAGGTGCTAACATGTTTCTTTCCTTCAATCTCGATGCAAGAAGATCCGAGCTGCTCTTTGATAAGTACAAATCTCTTACCAGATCGTTTAACTCAGCCTGTGTAAAGTGTTGAATCTGCTTCGAGTCTTGGAGTTCAATAGTTTCAAAGTCCATGTCTGCTGAAGACCGTGGCTCATCTTCTTCAAAGCTGGAGGTTGAACTGCTTTCACCAAGATTTTCAGGCCGCGAAGGAATAGGCACTTCCTCACTGTGTGGAACGGGACGAATTGCAGAGTCCAAATTGGTGGGATATTTTAAAGCTCGTTTATTCTTTCTTGTTATACCAGCAACGTTGCACAAACAAAAATAGTAGTCTGTAATATGGTCTTTAGGTTCACGCCACACCATTGGTATACCAAACGCCAAAGACTTCCGTTTTCCATAAACCCACTGTCTTATATTTTCGGTACATGAAGAACATACGTAATGGGGAGCCCACTTTTTATCCAAATCACCAAGAGGCATGCCAAAGTAAGCTTTATACGCATCTTTATAAAAGTCTGTTATATTTCTTCTCTGCTTTTGTGGAGTATAACTTTCACACGTGTAACAAAATGAATCAGGGCTATTTACGCACCGACGTCGATCAGACATTTTTCATGTATGCATCCAAACTAGCTGGAATTGAAAGCTCGACTGGTGTAATGATGACCCCACACGTTTGCACCACTATATTATATAATTGCATCAGATTGCGTAAGAAGCTTGTACACTCTGAGAAGAAAGTGAAGGACCGACAGTCATGCAGACTCAGGTCGGTAATCCCTCCATTATCTACCTGAAAAAGCAGGTAGATAGGTAGATATCAACACAGGAAACAGAATCAACATTAATGTATATATTGAAATAAGAGAACTAAGAGTTTCTACACTTTTTTCATTGTTGGGGAGACTGTGGAAACTTGTAAGAGATAAGATTATTATAATTACTGTTATTTTCTATAACAGCGATTTCTGAAAAACTGTAGCCTGATCAAACAAAACGAGGGCTGGTTTGAAGACTTCCATCTGGCAAGGAATCAGAAAATATCAACAGTTTTCATTTAGCAAAATTTGTGTAGACCTGTGATAACATTTCAAAATTCAAGAGAAGTTAATATTATGCCAGTATTATTAAGAATTGTGTGGCAATTTTGGTATTAGATACATTTATTATATTTTATACTCAATTCGAGTCAGGGTGCAAATTCATTAAACAATGGTGGGTGGAGAAAAGTCAGAACGAAAAATTGAGTTTTGTATTTTAAAATTTAACATTTGTTTTTAAGTACATAAATTAAAGACATATACATAAAAAGTGAGAAAATTCCATTACTTGGGAACATTGTAGGTAATTCTAAATTCTTCAAAAGAAAATGTAGAGCTGAATTAAATGAAATGGGATGATAAAATATATGATGAAATAAAATTGATTACTAAGCTTAACTATACTTGTTCTATAGGTTTTGTTGCTGTTATTTTCATACATATACCCACAGAATAAAGGAATATTACATTGTTTTCAGTAATATAAGCTATGCATTATACATTTCCTTTATCATTTTATAATGCTTTGCCCCCAAGGTAAATTTTTGTGGAAGGGGCGATAAAATCGTAAGTGGGTGGGAAAACCCCCATCTCCCCGTGATTTCACATCCTGATCTCAGTCATCCTGTACTTTGGTGTCAGTGATTGACTTGTCACAGCTCTCTTTAAAAATCTTGGATCAGCTACAATGCATGGGTGCATCTTTTTAGTGTTGGAAACCCACTTCTTCACAATTAGAATATTAAGCTGGACAAAGTTATCTTCATGGTTTATTTGTAGTTCAGATTGTACTCCCCTTTTTTCTAATAATTTGTACCATTTTATTTAAGTATGGCCAAGTTTTGACATATTGATCTTTTGGAGGGAAGAAATACTTTCCGAGACTTAAGGCTTTCCCGGCAAAGGTTACTTATGATGATCTCTCAGGATTCCAACCGGGTGAAAACGTTAATGATGTCTGAGCTTTCGGCTGCTTCTAGCTCTGCAGCCATCTTCTGGGAGACAAGTGGGCTAGGGAAGGTGGTGGAGCTCTTTATATCTTGAAATTGAATTGGTAGCCAATCAAATGACAAGTTCTGCAAATTCGTCTCTCACTAGTTTTGCATCTTCTGGGCTTTTTGTGTCAGTTTTTTTTTTAATTTTAAACAAACCCCAAATTTTGAATAATGAAAATTACACGAAGAGATAGATAAATGAATATTACAGAAAATTAAATAACCCCCAAATTAACAAAAACACCCACAAATATATTTAATATTTGAATGACAAAATTTTGAAACTGGTGTAGAGTCTAGCCAAAAGGTATGAAATTTTAAACAAGAATTTTTTTATTAAAAAAAACGAGAAAAACCCTACCCTACGACTTGGGAATGTCAGCTAAGGATGGTTTGAGGTAAAATGGCGTAGTTGTGACGTGAGAAATACCACAATCAAAACAGAATTTATGAAATTATCTTGAAGTAAACTGAGTGGCATTATCACTGACCATAAAGATTGGAGGACCAAAACTAGAAAAGATGCGTGATAAACAACTGATAGTAGAGCTTGAAGTTGCCTCTCTAATTGGAAATAAATTCACAAACTTAGAGAAAGCATTATCACAAACTAGTAGAAAGGCAGTTGTCCTACATAGTCAATAAAAAGATTATCCATAGGCCGAGTGGAAATTTGACAGGCAAGAAATCCATAATGGGTATATTGGGCTGGTTTGCTAATTTTACAGAGCTAACGTATTTAGACGTGCTTGAATATCCTTTTCCACCCCCTTCCAAATAAACCTTTCACGGATTTTCCTGACTGTTTTGTACAGCCTCAGATGGCACCTAGCGGTGAGACATGGAAGTACTGAAAGATCATAGGAAAAAGCTAGTCTGGAACGACAATTATGTTCTTGCCGTCTCTGCTGGCTCTGCACATTATCTTTAACTGAATAAGGATGGCAATGTTTGCCCTGAGCTAGGTCAGTAAGAATCTGTTTCAAAGAAACGTCTTGCTCCTGATCATCTTTGATAGTAACAAATGATGCTGGCACTTCGGAAAAGAGTGCTGACAGCAAAGCTAAATTAACCCCAGGATCTGTGGGATCATCATGCTCGTCCTCCTCAGGATGCCCTTTGAACATGCGAGACAGCGTATCAACAATAACATTAGCCGAACTTCTAATATGGCTCTCTTTGAATTTAAAAGCTGAGATCCCTAAAGCCCAGCAAGCAATTTTGCCTGTTTTTCTGGGAACCCAGCTTAAAGTCTGATTGTCGTCTCAAGAAGAAACTGTACATGCTCTAGGTACATACAGTATTTCTTGACGCCAAAGAGTACAGCAAGAGCCTCATGCGCATACATGGACGGTTTCTTTTCTAATCCTGTAAGAGCATGAGACGCAAAAGCAGCATCAGTCTGAAGGGAAAAAATTGCGAGGAAAATCAGCCATAGCCAATACTAGTGGGTTTGTCACCTGTTTGAGCAAGTCAAAAGCAGCATGTTGATCTTCCCACAACTAAATCTAACATTCTTTTTCCTAAGAACATTTAAAGGCGCATAAATCTTGGCACAGTTCAGTATGGATTTGGCAAAGTAATTAATCATACCAATAAACCGAGCAATCCTTTGATTCTTAGGAACCGGGAAATCTCTGATTTTCTGCATCCTGTCTGGATCTACTGTAACACCATGAAGATTTATTAAATGGCCTAAAAAGAAAGCCTTTTAGCTATAAAATTCACCTTCACTGGCTTCACGGTGGGGTTAGCTTTTCTCAATCTAGCAAAACCCTCATTAAGATGTTCTAAGTGTTGCTCATAGGTCTCAGAATGTACGATGGGTCATCCAGGTAGTTGAAAACAAATTGAAATTTGACATTGGAAAAAATGTCCAAAGTGCGAGTGAGAACTTGTTCGCCGACAGCAATCCTGAATGGAACGCGAGTATACTCGTACAAGTTCCAATCGGTCTCAAATGCAGTCAATTGCATAAAGTGACTCGATAAGAGCAAACTGATGGTAAGCACTGTTAAGATCCAAACTTGTAGAGAACTTAGCCTTTTGGAACCAGTGAAAATTATTGTGCACATCAGGAAACAGAACTGATTCTATGGCAATTTTGCTATTCAACACCCTACATTCAACTAATGGAAAATCATCACCACCTTTCAGTACCAAAAATATGGGACTAGAATATGATGATTTAGAAGGTCTGATTATCCCTTGGTCAAGCATAGATTGGATTTTGGTTTTAAGTGCCTACATATGGGGAGGTGACAACCTATAAAGTGGCAATCTAACCGGTTGACTGTCTTTGAGAACGTCATTCAATGAGATTCGTAAGGGCAAGTTCGTCCATCAGAACATCTGGGTAAGCTCTGACAAGACGAAGAACATCACTCACATTTTCTGGTGAAAGCTGTGATAGTTGCAGATTCACTGGAAACCCTTCTTCAAACAGCAGATCTATAGTAGCCCCAAGAACCTCATAGTCGCTAGTGCAATAGTCAAAGAGAAGTGGCGCTATGGTTTCTGGGTAAACCCAAAGCGCAGAATCTCTCGACCCAAATCTAGAAAACTAAGTTTTAGATAAGAAATTAACCCCTAATATTGCTTGTACCGGTAAGCTCTTGACTAGAAGGAAATCAAAATTCCAAGTGAATTTATTAATCTTTACCCTGAAATTGGTTCTACCATGAATTATGACCGGGCTGTGATCCAAACTACAACAGACTTGAAATATCCTGCTGAATAGTAAAGCCATTACTAAAAGCAAAATCGTAATTAACCAAGAAAAAGCTACTGCCAGAGTCTATCAAAGCATCACAGTTAATTGTATTTAAGCTTATGTGTATTAAGGGGACCCTTTCGATTCCTGGCCGGGTCGGGGATTTTACAGAGATGAAAAGTTTCCTTCATGGGGTCAGGACTGGGTGTTGTATCCTCATTCCCATCCCGCGAAAGGAACTGACCACCCTACGCAGTATCCTCCAGCCTAGTGTCCCTCGATCAGGCTGTGGGTCTCCCCCATGGCTCTGTCACAGGGCAGCACCAGCCTCCAGGCTGATCACTTTAAAAAACTCCCTAGTTTAGCCGAAATGGGAAACTTGAACTTGTCAGGCCTACTAGGAGAGTGTCTTTTTTGTTGTCACATATTTTGATTTTCTCTAACCTGCTGAGCAGAAGAACCTGCTCCTCTGTTAGATTGCCTACCTCCCACCTAGTCCAACTTCTCTCTCTAGAATGCCCCACTTGATTACACCATGTACAGACAATCGGTCTACAAACTCCTTGATTAGTCAGGTTAGATGTAGGACCCGTGGTATGAAACTACTACTCAGTAACCCTAATGCGGAACGGAACACTGTTATCCCTAGAACTGGCCTCATAAGCTGCAGCAGCATCATTCAATCTAGGGGCCAGCTCTCAATTGCTTCAACGTAGTAGGTGGGAACAAACTCAGGAATAGACTCCTAACTTCTGGCAAACTACCATGGCTACCACCTCTTCCTCAGTTTGTGGAACTAGAGGAGGGTCCTTAACTACTTCGAACTTCTGCAAAGGCTAAGAATCTTTCAGTGTCTCTCTGAATCCGGTAATTATATTTACTAAGCAAAACATGAAATAACCTAGCCATAATAAACTCCCTGATAACTAATGCTTGAAACCTATGAATGGTAAGCTTAGAGTGGATGGCTTCAGTAATTAACACTCTTAATTGACCCTTAGAATGTAAAAATAGAATTTGCAGTATCTGAAAGTCACTGAGTTGGAACGCCATAACTTGTCTTAGGAAAAGAACTAGGTGTTTAAGGAACCAAAAGGCCTGGTCAGCGTCACTAATATCAAAGACTGTAAAGTCTTTAACCAGCATTTTGACCGGATTTGGAAGTTCCAACATTCTGAATTTAAAATTCCCTGAAGATTCTAAAATTGAAGAACCGGATTGTTGAGCAGAACTGTCAATAAGTAAGTTACTCAGATTCAAAAGAACCAGTTGCTGAATTACTTGAACACTGACTACTTCAATTGGCAGGTTATTCAGTAAGTCGAGAATACTCGTGGGTTGAACATCTACAGATGAGAACCTTTCCCCACTACAACCCGAAATCCTGTCTTCGATAAGCATTGTATCTGAACAGCTAGCCTTTAGTGATTTCAAATTTTCTATTAAGTCACTAAAATTTTTATCCCTACTTTGCTGTTCCAAAATAATATTATGCTCTCGGGTAGGTAAGAATTACGGTTCTTCCTTTTGAACTAGTCCATGAAATAATCTGCGAAATTGTTTATCCGTAATGCCAGTTTTTTGAAATTCTTGGACAATCTCAGTAAATTCCTGAAGGGCTAACTCTGTTCTATCATTTTCTACTTCATGGATGGTCACTATTGTACTTCGCTACAGGAGCCTGATCGAACAGTTTTACATTTCGTAAATAAGCCCAGCAAATCCAGATCAATATCATCCATGATACCCCTACACATTCCTCAATTCCTCCTTTCGTAAGGAGTTTGAAGATATGGTTCACTCTTCCATAATGAAACACAAGAAAATATTGAAAATAAGTGAAAAAAGGGTCAAAACCATGACTCGAGTGCACGCTGCTACCACTATCTGTGGCACATTACTGTCCGATGTACTGATAGTTGACACCAGAGGGATATTTGACCCTAAGAGAATGAAACAGATTTCAAAATAATTAACAGTAACAGCATAAGTTTATTGGTAGTGGTAACAATTCATTAAATCTTTACAATCGGTAATGAAATGTGGTCTGCTGGTACATATAGTGGTAACACGTAGCTATGTTCCAGCTTCAAAAATGGCTTAAGGCCCCCAGATCTTTAATTGCCATACGTGAGGTGGTCTTTCCATCACAAAGTTCATGAACAAAAACAGAACATAAATAACAAAACCGAAATCAAAAATTAAATATGACTAACCGAAGAACTGGTGGGCAAAAAATATAATCCAACGAAACATGACTATAACTGATTAACTGAATAAACCAGCAAACGAAACAAATAACTAAAATTAACAAAACATACCTGCAATCAAGTTTGCGCCCTCGTTAGGTCAACCACTGGAATGGCCACACTGGTGTTACTTCTTGAGAATCTGGATACTGTCTGCCATGCAGAAAATATCACCAACTCTCGCTATAAGAGCAAGAGGGTGCCACAACATAAATAGCGGAAATAAAAGTCCAGAGGGGATGAGATTACAATGAACAGAACAAAAACGAAACAGTGTGATGGAAGGACGTAGGCATGTAAGTACCTGATAAATACATATTAAAATATACAGGGTGTCCACATTCTGGAAAGTCAGTGAATAGTCAGGGAAGGTAAAATTGGTCAGTGAAAGTCAGGGAATTTGAGATTGGTCAGGGAAAGTCAGGGAATTCTTGCAGAAATTTCAGAAAGTTTCCCCAGTGATAGTAATTTGAGGGAAAAATTATGTGCTCCAGCCTGCCATAACCCAGGCTGTGTTAGCAAATTTGATATAAAATTTCCTGCGTAAAATGGCACACTGCGTATTGATATGTCGTCTGCATTTGCAAGTGTTCAGCTTCGGCGGTAGATGGTGTCGATGGGTCATATGGTGCAAAATCAGTGCTGCCATCTTGTAGGTCTGTAGTGGTCAGTCACTGCCTTGAATACCATTTGCATCGGGGTGCGTCTTAACATCCTCAATCCCCCTTTTTATTTATTAAACCTAACATCTCTTGTCATATAAACTTAATTATTTCTTGGGGAGATCACATGTCTTACACATACATAAACTAGTCGAAAATTGCATCATGAGCAACATTTCCTGCATGTCCCATTCAAAATATATTGTTGGCAAAACCATGAGGATAGGACCAATCACGTGCAAGGTCGTCGCCAGCCAATGAGAGCGTCAACGCCCAACCCACGGCTCGCACACCCGGCGGGAAAACATCGCGTGGACGCAAACAGTTAAGAAACTTCTAAATAGTGTTTGTATGAACTTGTGAATTTCTGTTTCCGGGTTTGAATGGATGTTAATGTTTGAGGAACAATATGGCCAAGAAGTGTATATTTAGTAAACAGTGGCTAGACAATAAATTGAATCCTGATTTTGCTGGATGGTTAGATTTGGTGCCTGAGGACTCTTCATCAGCTTACTGTAAAGTATGCTTTAAATCTTTTAGGCTTAGTAACATGGAAAGACAAG
This sequence comes from Ectobius pallidus, assembly GCA_964059195.1. Taxonomy (NCBI): domain Eukaryota; kingdom Metazoa; phylum Arthropoda; class Insecta; order Blattodea; family Ectobiidae; genus Ectobius; species Ectobius pallidus. The sequence goes on along the minus strand of CAXKWD010000001.1, from coordinate 50,288,366 downwards.
CTGTGGTGTCACATGCTAAAAGGCCAAAACGTGTGAAGAATTTGACAAGTAAATGTTTGCAGCCCAGCATTTCATATTTTGCTGAAAAAAACTATATCTGTCGAGCAGTGTGTTGTGCCTTCTACAGAAGATTCAACGTCTACAACAATAGCAGTCTCTGTTTGTACTTCAGTTCCAGTTTTGCAGCAGACAAATATCAAGACTTTCTCTGTGAATGAAGATGATGTCACATCAGCAGAGATCATGTGGGCTCTGGAGGTTGTGACAGGAAAGATGTCCTTAAATTCATGTAATGGAAGTGTTTCGGCTTTCAAGAGGATGTTTCCTGATAGCCAAATTGCGCAGAATTTCGCAATGGGAAAAACTAAAGCGTCATATATAATTAACCATGGACTATCTCCTTATTTTAGAGATTGTTTGGAAACTGACTTAAAGAATTGCAATGATTATGTGGTATGTTTTGATGAATCCTTAAATAAGGTTGTGCAGCGTGGGCAAATGGACATAGTGGTGCGGTTTTGGGATGTTAACCAGCAAAGAGTTGCTACTCGGTATTTCAACAGTGTTTTCTTAGGACGGTCGACTGCTGATCATCTGTTGGAAGGATTTGTTGAAGGCCTCTCTCTCCCTTTCGACAAAATTCTACAAGTTTCAATGGACGGGCCAAATGTAAATCTTAACTTCATAAAGAAACTTGAAAACAAATTGAAAGTTGATAACCCAGATTTACAATTACAATTTACAATTACAATTTATTGTTTCAAATTACACGAAAAATATACATAAAAAGTTGATACACCACCCGAAGAAGCAGAGCTTGTGTTCGGGGGTGGTTCAGTTCTATATATGAGAAAAACTTATACTAAATAATTACTTAAAACAATACAAAATTTAGAGAAGTATGACAGAATATTATGTATAAAAGGTTTTGAACATGTTCTTTTTACAATACAAAGATACGAGGTAATACAATATTAATACATAACAATTTATTTGTTCAAATTTTAGTAAAAAAACAAAAAAAATTAAGTTCTATCCAAATTTTAAATTTTAATATGAAAAATGTTATAACAGCAATAGTAGAAAACAGAAGTAATAATTATATGAATTTTCTAATTTTAGACCTAAATTGTTTGTTGTTTAAGCTATTTAGATCAGGATGGTTGGTAATAAATGAATTGAATAGTCTTGGGCCAAAACTTGAACAGTGCTTAGCTCCAGCAGTTGTAACATTTTTCGGTTCAAGTAATAAATTAAATTGATTCCTTCGCGTGTTATATACGTGAGATTCTGACTTGTAATTGTCACGATGTTTATGAAAATAATTCAGTATGACATACTTGTAAATTTGGTCTATGCTGAAAACGTTAAATTCAGAAAATAATAATTTGGAAGAATAGTCAGGAGGCTTAGATAAACAAATCTTTATGATGCGTTTTTGAAGACAAAGCAAAGGGCTGAGGATCGTTTTTGCAACTCCTCCCCACCCAATTATGCCATATTGAATAATAGAATGAATTAGGGCTAAATACATCGTACGTAAAACATGAGCTGGTAAACATGAATGGAGAATAACGATAAATGACTTTACGTAGCCTATTGCATAAATATTCAATGTACTTGTCCCATCTTAAATGTCGATCAATTATGATGCCTAGATATTTCACTTGATTTGATTCACTTAAGGAGGGACAAGTGCAGCCATTAATACGGCAACTTGAATTGTGTATTTTTAAGCTTAAATTTTTACTTACTTTTAATTGTTGCATACCGGTAGCTGTTAAAGCGAAAGGAACTAGCGTAGTTTTCTCAACATTTAAGGAAAGTAAATTAAAATCCAGCCAAGATTTAACAAGATTTATACCTTTGTTGGCATTTTCGTAAGTTTCACTCCATGAAGAACCACTAAAAATCACAACGGTGTCATCAGCATATGAGTAAATAGAGCCATTAAATATATTAAAATTAATCTTTAGTAGTTCATTTATGTATATTAAAAACAATATGGGGCCCAATACTGTACCTTGTGGTACACCGATATTTATTTTCCGGAAATCACTGAGATCATTATCTATTCTTGTAGCCTGAGTTCTATTACTTAAGTACGACCGAAATAAATTTAAAACATTTCCTCTAATGCCTAGAGCATGTAATTTTGTCAGAAGAATATTATGGTCTACAGTGTCAAATGCTTTTTGTAAATCTAAACATATACCTAAACATTTGTTTCCAGTATCTAATTCATTTATGATTTTCGTTGTGACCGTAAAAATGGCATCATCTGTTGACAGGTTAGGACGAAAACCGAATTGATTGTTAGATAAAAGTTTATTATTATTTAAATAATTCATCAGCCTATTCTTTATACATTTTTCTAAAATCTTTGAGATACTTGGTAGAAGGGAAATTGGCCTGTAGTTATTTAATTGGTTCTTATCCCCTGTCTTATGAATTGGTACGATTATAGCATTTTTTAAATCTGTTGGAAATATACCTTGCGAAAAACATAAATTAAAAATATGAGTCAGCGGTTTAGCTATGAAGTCAACAATTTTCTGTAGAGTTTTATTCGTAATACTATCTATACCAGGAGAAACACTAAGTTTTAATTTGTTAACAATATTAATTATCTCACTTTCGCTTATAGGATATAAAAACATTGATGAGGACACTTTATCTGGTAGAAAATTATTCAAGTTCGATGTCCTCTTTATTTTTCCGGCAATTGCAAGTCCCACCTTTGAAAAATAAGTATTAAATTCATTTGCCATTTTTTGCTTACATTTTAATACGACGCCATCATCACTTATAATTTCTTTTATGACTTTATTATTATTATTTCGTTCCATGTCAGTAGCTTCATTGATGAGCTGCCAAAATATTCTGGGATTGTTCATATTTTTATTAAATTGGTCTGCATAGTATCTAGCTTTCGTGTTTTTTATAACCAGAGTTAGCATATTTCTATAAACCTTGTAATTATTCGACAATTCTGTGTTAGATGGGATGCTTTTTAATTTTTTTGCCATTTTATCTCTTGTGCGAATTGATTTAATAATACCTATTGTAATCTACGGTTTTATTTTTCTGTATTTGGAAGGAGTGTTTCGGAAATTGTTAGAAGTATTTTTACATATATAATTCTGTAATATGTTATAAAAATTATGAAAGCTTTCATCCGAATTTTGATTGTTAAGTACATTATTCCACGTTTCTTTTTTAATATCTAAGATAAAGTCATTATAATTCAAAATGCCATTTCTACGAGCTGAAAGTTCGTTAGATATATTAGGAGTAGGGAAGCTAGCATTAGATAACACAGCAAAAATCAGATGATGATCAGTGATTGAACTACTATAAATTCCAGAAGAAAAATTCCAATGTTTGTTCAAGCTTTTAAAAAAATATATGGTCTAAACAAGAATCAGTACCGTAATTTGTGGATGGCCTTGTAGTAGCATTTAAATACTTCAGAAACCCGAACTCGTGCAAAATATTCATGTATCTATGACCATTATTGTCCATTTTATTTTCTAGGATTTGAATATTAATGTCTCCGACAATGACGTGACATTTTCTCTCTTTCGTAGCGGCAAGGTAACTCTCAAAACTGTCTAGGAAATCGCTTTCACAACAATTAGGAGATCTGTAGATTGCGGATAAAACTATATCAATATTATTGTAAGTAAGATTCAAATGCACAGAATTGCATTGAACAATGTCAACGTCTATCAATTTAACATCTGGGTCATTCCATATTAAATCAACAAATTTTAAGAAAATTTCTTGCCGCACCATTTTTGATTTTGATGAAATTTGGTAGGTGATGTGTACCAGTCTTCTGAACCCCAAAGCAAATCTTGTTATACCTCTAAAAAATTTTACTCCTGAGATATAGGCATTTGTTTGCAGCACAAACAAGCAAAAAATGTAATTTCAGACCTATTTTCTGAAAGCCGTAGAATTTCTATTTGAATCAGTAGGATGATCAAATAGGGCTCATTGGAAAGCTTAAAGAATGGACTTTCATTTGTGCATACTAAATTAGATTTAAGTTAAGTCTAAACAGACGTTTCTAGGGCTCAAATCTTCGTTCGTGAACTGTCGTTTTGCGTAACTTTAGGCATTTAAAAAACAATGAAGGACTTAGAGTAACAGGCCAATTTTTTTTCCTTGTTACACTTATGTATGAGGAGTATGTGTAGGAAAAAAACTGAGTTGTTACTGGTGGTCCTTCACCCTGAAAAATTTGCTTAAACTTCGAAAAAAATCTAAACCGGGCTTTTTCTCGGTCCCAAAAAGTAATGTGGGACAGGTGATAAAAATCTGAAAATGCCAGGATGAGAAGCCCTTATAGTGTACTTTAAAATAAAAACAAAATCATTTTGTGACCCGAAGGGATAGAGGAGCTACAAGCCTTTGAAATATCAAGAAAACAACACTTGACCGCTACTGAAAATAGGCTAAGCAGATAGGATAATTACCACAAAATTTAATTTAAATTTACATAAAATATAAAACATTTATTTACAAATGAGAATTTTCCTCAGTCATACAAATTTCTGATTTTTTGTAATTTTTCTAACAATTTTTCACATTTGACTTCTTTTTAAGCTACATTGATGGCAATTTCAAGTAGGTCTACTGTATTTTCAACTATTGTATTTAGAAACCATTCTTATCCTGGTTTTTTGGATGTAGGTAATGCATTAAACACTAAAAGCTGCCTAAAGCTCTTTAAGGTCACATCAAATTAACCTTTTCTGTATGTTAACCTTTTTCTCCATTAGGTCCTCTAACAGATACACAGTCCCTTTTCCTTGGCATCATTCTGCTGTACTCATCTTTTTCGTAGAAGTCTTGTACAGTTTTGACTGAAACTTCATCAAGTTTATTCCTAGTCCTGTTCTCCTTATTCTGTTGCAAAATCCCGTTCTTTTTCACTAAATTTCTCGACTGGCGGGCTAAGTATTGGCTGACATTAAACTCACTCTGACTTACACTAATACTCCCAACTACTCCAGGAGCTAAACTTACAATGTTCTTTAGTAGTTGAAGCAACTTTCATTTTTTTTCTTTAAGCTTGTGAATTAATTGCTTGTACTCATTTGCTAAACTGGCAGGCTGCATGTTCATTGAAAATTCCTCATTATCAGTTGAAATGTTCAAATCAAAAGACTTGCTTAACTTTCCTGTTATAGATTTGACTATCTTACTAACTTTATTTGTTAACACTGAGGGTCTAGCTTCAACTGACAGCTTCTGCACCTTAACAGGAGAAATACCAAGGACTGAACAAGCATCATTAACTGTTTCAACAAGAATGGCTTCAGGTTCATAAATGTCTGGGCATTCATCTTCACTGTCAGTACCGGTCTCTGTGCCTTGTTTTGGATTTTTAATTTTTTAAACATTTTGTGCACAATACCTTCCCTGTGATTAATTTCAGCTCAGGACTGCACATGGAAAGTGTCATTGATATTTATCTGAGAGATATTTTTAATAGGTTTTGAGTGAACACTGAAGGGGTCAGAGCAAGACCATACACAAGATTTGGAAGTATCTGTCCAAAAATTCAGCCTTGTGAAACATTTTATATCATCGCAACCAGTTCTAATTGAATATCATGTTTTTTTGTTCTTCAGTGAACTCGGAAATAGTATTGAGTACTGAAGACCTAGAGTAAGATAATTTATGAGATACCTCTCCTCTGAAGATGCCAACAGTACAAGAACACTCAATCATAGTAATATACTGGTAACAATTTCAATAGCATGTATTCAGCACAAAATAACAATAGTAATAATTTAAAAAATAAATAAACTAATCAAAAGATAATGCAGCACAAACACAACCTAGGGCCTACTTGCTGTGAGTCAGCTCAGTAAGTGCATAGTGGACAGCATTGAACAGAGGGGCTGGATCATATGAAGCTATGCATATTAAACATGACTTGGTCAGCAACCAGACTCCAATGAACAGTGCGTGTCCAGAACTTATCCTATTATAACAGTTAACATATAATTCAATATACTGTATAGAAGAGTAGAGTTTAATGCAGTACCTACACCTAATAAACCAGGATAAGAATGGTTTCTAAATTCAGTACTTGAAATTGCCATCAATGTAGCTTAAAAAGAAGTCAAATGTGAAAAATTGTTAGAAAAATTACAAAAAAATCATAAATTTGTATGACTGAGGAAAATTCTCATTTGTAAATAAATGTTTTATATTTTATGTAAATTTAAATTAAATTTTGTGGTAATTATCCTATCTGCTTAGCCTATTTTCAGTAGCGGTCAAGTGTTGTTTTCTTGATATTTCAAAGGCTTGTAGCTCCTCTATCCCTTCGGGTCACAAAATGATTTTGTTTTTATTTTAAAGTACACTATAGGGGCTTCTCATCTTGGCATTTTCAGATTTTTATCACCTGTCCCACATAACTTTTTGGGACCGAGAAAAAGCCCGATTTACATTTTTTTCGAAGTTTAAGCAAATTTTTCAGGGTGAAGGACCACCAGTAACAGCTCAGTTTTTTTCCTACACATACTCCTCATACATAAGTGTAACAGGGAAAAAAATTGGCCTGTTACTCCAAGTCCTTCATTGTTTTTTTAATATCTAAAGTTACGCAAAACGACAGTTCACGAACGAAGATTAGAGCCCTAGAAACGTCTGTTTAGACTTAACTTAAATCTAATTTAGTATGCACAAATGAAAGTCCATTCTTTAAGCTTTCCAATGAGCCCTATTTGATCATCCTACTGATTCAAATAGAAATTCTACGGCTTTCAGAAAATGGGTCTGAAATTACATTTTTTGCTTGTTCATGTCCCAAACAAATGCCTATATCTCAGGAGTAAAATTTTTTTGAGGTATAACAATATTTGTTTTGGGGCTCAGAAGACTGGTACACATCACCTACCAAATTTCATCAAAATAAAAAATGGTGCGGCAACGCCCATTTGTTGATTTAATATGGAATGACCCATCTATAGAATTTATAACATATACTACAAGGCCATTGCACTTATTGTATTTGTTAACCTTAATATATTTAGAATAGCCATCTATATCATATCCTGATTCAAAGTCAAGCCAAATTTCAGTTAAGACAATAATTTCAAATTTGGAGGAAAAGCACTGTAATAAAGCACACAATTCGGAAAAGTGTTTGTTTATACTACGTATATTTAAGTGCATTAAACTGAGGCCTGACGAAAGATGAAAAATGTAGTTATTGCATTCTACAATGTCATCGAAAAGGACTGTGTTATTGCTATTGTTGTATTGCTCAATTTCAGTTAAAACACTTTCCATTATTAAAGTTAAGTAAAAAATTTGAAAACTAACGATTAATATAATACATAATTATTTACATGTTACTCAGATCTTGGGAGTGGACAATTCTGATCACATTACTTTGTTCATTTTTTCGAACAAAGACTTTTCCATCCCGGATCCATACAAACTTGTAGTCATTCATTCTGGCTGCATCCCTTGTTCTATTTAGCAAATCCCACGTCTCCTTGGTCAACTGCTCGCCGGCTGTCACTCTCCCTGGGGGTAGGTGGGTGTTGACTTTCTTAGTAGGAATCCTGGGGCCGCTAAAATCCTTCTTCGTCTCTTGTCTCTTGTCAACATATGGAAAGACACTTCTTGACATCGGTGTCTGTGGTCTGCGTACAGTGAATGGAGCCGGGAAGACAGGCCTTCTGACTGCCAATTGGGATCTGTATCATAATTTAAGAGCCATGTATGGTCTATTCAAAGACAGCCCAGCTCGCAGCGCAAAGTACACTGAAACTACAGGCAGTACACATTTCCCCTTAAAGTTTACCTCTGTGAGATGGCTTGAAAATGGTGCGTGTGTTGATCAAGCATTGAATATATATGGTCATGTTGAGAAATTTGTTAAGGGAGCATGTATACAAGGCAACAAGAACCATGAATATCTCAAGGAGTCTATGAAGGATCCACTTCTGGAAGCAAAATTAGCTGCTTTTAAAAGTGTGATTGCAGAGTGTGAACCCTTTTTAAGGAGGTTTCAGAGTCAATAACCTTTAGTACCTTTCCTTTACACAGCACTTCAAGAAGTTATAAGGGTCATCCCGTATTAAATCAACAAATTTTAAGAAACTTTTTTGCCACACCATTTTTTATTTTGATAAAATTTGGTAGGTGATGTGTACCAATCTTCTGAACCCCAAAACAAATCTTGTTATACCTCTAAAAAATTTTACTCCTGAGATATAGGCATTTGTTTGGAGCACGAACAAGCAAAAAATGTAATTTCAGACCTATTTTCTGAAAGCCGTAGAATTTCTATTTGAATCAGTAGGATGATCAGAAAAGCTTAAAGAATGGACTTTCATTTGTGCATACTAAATTAGATTTAAGTTAAGTCTAAATAGACGTTTTTAGGGCTCTAATCTTCGTTCGTGAACTGTTGTTTTGCGTAATTTTAGGCATTAAAAAAAACAACGAAGGACTTGGAGTAACAGGCCAATTTTTTCTCCTGTTACACTTATGTATGAGGAGTATGTGTAGGAAAAAACTGAGCTGTTACTGGTGGTCCTTCACCCTGAAAAATTTTCTTAAACTTCGAAAAAAATGTAAATCGTACTTTTTCTCGGTCCCAAAAAGTAATGTGATAAAAATCTGAAAATGCCAGGATGAGAAGCCCTTATAGTGTACTTTAAAATAAAAACAAAATCATTCTGTGACTCGAAGGGATAGAGGAGCTACAAGCCTTTGAAATATCAAGAAAACAGCACTTGACCGCTACTGAAAATAGGCTAAGCAGATAGGATAATTACCACAAAATTTAATTTAAATTTACATAAAATACAAAACATTTATTTACAAATGAGAATTTTCCTCAGTTATACAAATTTCTGATTTTTTGTAATTTTTCTAGCAAATTTTCACATTTGACTTCTTTTTAAGCTACATTGATGGCAATTTCAAGTACTATATTTTCAACTTTTTTATTTAGAAACCATTCTTATCCTGGTTTTTTGGATGTAGGTAATGCATTAAACACTAAAAGCTGCATAATGCTCTTTAAGGTTGCATCAAATTAACCTTTTCTGTATGTTAACCTTTTTCTCCATTAGGTCCTCTAACAGATACACAGTACCTTTTCCTTGGCATCATTCTGCTGTACTCATCATTTTCGTAGAAGTCTTGTACAGTTTTGACTGAAACTTCATCAAGTTTATTCCTAGTCCTGTTTTCCCTATTCTGTGGCAAAATCCCGTTCTTTTTCACTAAATTTCTTGACTGGTGGGCTAAGTATTGGCTGACATTAAACTCACTCTGAACTATACTAATACTCCAACTACTAGGAGCTAAACTTACAATGTTCTTCCATTTTTTTTTCTTTAAGCTTGTGAATTAGTTGCTTGTACTCATTCGCTAAACTGGCAGGCTGCATGTTCATTGAAAATTCCTCATTATCAGTTGAAATGTTCAAATCAAAAGACTTACTTAACTTTCCTGATATACTAACCTCATTTGTTAACACTGAGGATCTAGCTTCAACTGACAGCTTCTGCGCCTTAACAGGAGAAATACCAAGGACTGAACAAGCATCATTAACTGTTTCAACAAGAATGGTTTCAGGTTCATAAATGTCTGGGCATTCATCTTCACTGTCAGTACCGGTCTCTGTGCCTTGATTTGGATTATTAATTTTTTTAACATTTTGTGCACAATACCTTCCCAGGGATTAATTTCAGCTCAGGATTGCACATGGAAAGTGTCATTGATATTTATCTGAGAGAGATTTTGAATAGGTTTTGAGTGAACACTGTAGAGGTCGGAGCAAGACCATACACAAAATTTGGAAGTATCTGTCCAAAAATTCAGCCTTGTGAAACATTTTGTATCATCGCAACCAGTTCTAATTGAAAATAATGTTTTTTGTTCTTCAGTGAACTCGGAAATAGTATTGAGTACTGATGACCTAGAGTAAGATACTTTATGACATACCTCTCCTTTATAAGATGCCAACAGAACAAGAACACTCCATCATAGTAATATACTGGTAACAATTTCAATAGCATGTATTCAGCACAAAATAACAATAGTAATAATTTAAAAAAATAAACTAATCAAAAGATAATGAAGCACAAACACAACCTACATGCTGTGAGTCAGCTCAATAAGTGAATAGTGGACAGCATTCAACAGAGGGGCTGGATCTTATGAAGCTATGCATATTCAAACATGATATGTGGATACATATCTTTCACAAATTTTTATTAAACCATTAATCTATTATGTTTGTTTCTTGTCCTTTGTGCAATGTTTGCTATGACATATATGTACTTGGGGCAGTGAAGAGGCCACTAAGTAATCTGTCTTCTGTAACATGTTGTATATGTTTTGTATTGTAATTATTTAGGAGCCTATTCTGATTTAATAAGTAAAGTTTATCTTGCATAATGTTTTGTAGAAATTTTGTATTTTACATATGTATTTTCATATAGGCCTTTATCTCGACATATCCAATATCATTACACAGTGACTAGACTGGATGAATTAAACATACTTGTTTGGCTTATAAGGGTAAGCAAACCATTGATTTTGTGATACTGACAAGTCAGGTCTTCTATAGTAAACTTTTTATCATTAAGCAATGGCATGAATAAAGGAATAATGTCCTTGCGAATAGCCTACATTGTAGTGATTTACACGTAGTGGCCATTCATACAGATATGTTTAGATTCAATAAATCCTTAAAAATTACATCACAAAAAATTATTGCAACTTTACATTAGATTTAATAAGAATGCAAGGATTGGACTAACAAATTTTGATACAAATGAAAAACATATTTTATGTAATAAGATCTCTTATGTTCTGATGATAAGAAGAACAAGCTGACACAAGTTTATTCACCTGTACCATATTAAAAAAAATATATTTATTTTTGATTCCATTTTGCTTTTGTTGAGAGCAACCATGTTCTTCATAGCAATAAACTTATGTATTTTAAAAAACATGTCGTTGTACGGGCTAAAAGTATAGCGAACTGTATGAGTATAATCCATAGAGATAAAGCCAGTACATATTCGAATGGAATAACAAATGGTTTAATGTAAACTAACTACTCGTTACAAAAAAATGAGATATATAATGATACATCAGTAAGTAGTTTGAAATTGTTCGCCCCTTGATTTAATGATAATAATTGGAGTTGTTATCTGAGAATTAAAATGCAATTGCGCTTTGAATTAAGCTGATTGAAAGTTCAAGTGTCTATCAAGGGCAATCGAACAAGGGAAGACTTACGATTCTGAATAATAAGCCTTCCGACACAAGTAAATCAATAACAAGAAGTTACAATTGTAATCTTTCTTGAGGTATGATGTTTGATGGCGATTAACAGTAGTGCACATATCACACGGCGGAGATACGGAATATGAATTGTATTTTAAACCGGAGGACCAATCCGAGTATAATACACGGATGAAAGCACTATGTGTTTAATTAACACATTGGAAATTAGAATGTTCAGCGTTTACATTAATGTCCTTCATCAAGATTAGCCGATTGTCAATTGAAACCGGCACTTCACTATAAAGCATAATGTTAAGATTTAATAATTGCAGTTCTTGCAAATAATGTCAATGATTTAAAACCTCACTTTCAGATTAAAGTTCCATGAGAATATGTGAATAATATAATCAATCTTGAATAGCTTGAGAAATGAAGAGATCCTCTCCATGAAGGATTTCCAGAATGATAATTAACCAGCTTATTTAGTCAAGGTGAAAATCACGTAAAAAGGTATCCATACCTTGTAGATTCGATGATTAGCAGAATTAAGTCAATTCTTGAGGATAAGTCTGAATTAGGAATAATTCCATAGGCTAAAACGAACTTTGTTCCAATGGAACGGATTGATGAAGGAAACGAATACGTTACAAGAAAGAATGAATATAACAATGAGGAAGAAGGATTTCTATTGGCCGAGAATAACAGAGAATTAATCATAATAGAAACTTAATATGTAGAAATGACCATAAAAGAAAATACCTTCTTGAATATAAGAAATTATAAATTAAATATGATTTTAATATTTAGTTATTAACTAATGATTATAAAAAATAAAAAGTCAAGTAAATTAATGAGTCCAGTTGAATATAATAAATTAAGAACATATTGAAGACATTTGATGAAAAAACAAAAGAACGCAGAAGGTGACAACAAAGAAAGACAAAGTCAGCCAAGAAAAGAAAACTCAAATCATGGCCAACTAGAAACGTAGAAGAAGATCATAGTATTAGAAGTGACATCTAATATATAAAATCGAAAGTGTGTATGTATGTATGTATGTATGTATGTATGTATGTATGTATGTATGTATGTATGTATGTATGTATGTTTGTTCCTTATACAAATCTACATTTCTTTACCAATTTACACAACATTTTGCACACATACCCAGTTAAGCCCGGGAAGTAAAGCTGTCAACATTAAAATTGAAACAAATCAGTCCTTCCCTTGAAAATTATATAATTTCTGTGAATATTCTACTGAAAAAAATGAATGTTGTTCAGTTCACATGGCAACTGAATTGTTTACTGTGATTACATAGGGCCTTGGCAACTGGACTTTAACGAATTATGATTCCATCGAAGTAATATATTGGCGAAAATAATTACTGAAAATGAAATCCACGAAAATATAGCACGGTGTGATGTAGTCACATAACTTTCTCTACCCTCGACATAAGAAATATTTACTCACTTCACATTTTGATGTAGAATAAGAGGGACAACTTAAGTGTGTGAGTATGCTATATCAAGATTCTGTAAATAATCCTTTCCGCTGATAAGTTATCCATACCTGTAGGCTTTGTATTAGTTGAGAAATAGGGATGTTTATCATAGGCCCTAAGCATGGGATGGAACATTTTCAGTCCTATGCTCGCAGTATATTATGTCCTGGGTTTTAGGGGAGGAAAGTACGAAAGTGATACTGCATTTCTCTTTTATTTCAGCCCCGAAACGGTTGTATGGTAACATGAGAATGAGAAATAAAATTTTCCGTCAAGTCAATACAATCTTATGTAATTTATGTTTCTTCTTATTTCAACCCCTCCCAGGCATGATGTGTAGAAGCAACGGAATGCAGCATTCGACATCCTCTATGAACCATAAAAAGCTATAGGCCTATCTAGCGTTTTCTGAGGGAATCGTTTGAGTGTGATAAATCTTTTTCAAGTTTTACATACATAAAGTCCTCCATAAGTTAATTTCAAATTAAAAAATACAAAGCCCGGGCGATGCCGGGCCTTATCAGCTAGTCAAAATATAAAAGTTTCAACATAACTGAACATATTGCCTGCGATTATTCCATTTATGGAATAATCTAACTAGAATGTGAAGATATGTTGAAAGCTTTTAAAGAAAATTTAGAAAACAAATAAGATGAGTTGAAAATTAGATTAAAATAAGAACAATAGTGATGAATGAAATGCTTGAAGCGTAAAAAAAAACTGAAACCTATTTAGTCCTTAGAATTAAGAATAGGCAAAGGTGCCAACTTTACTATAGGCCTTTTATAGGAACCAGAGGGAGTGCGAACAGTCGTCACCCTCACCAGACCATCAGGGCCTGGATGAACTTGATCTATAACACCCATTACCCATTTTGAAGGTAATGTGTTATCTTCCATAATAAGCACAAGAGTACCAACAGCAACGTTGGGCATGACCTTAGACCATTTTGATCTAAGTTGCAAGGACTGTAAATAATCGGAAGACCATTTCTTCCACAAGGTAGATACCATTTGGTTTAATGTCGACCATCGAGATCTGAGTGTATAACCACCAGATAGATCAGGACTAGGAATAGACATGATAGCTTTCCCTATTAGAAAATGTCCGGGAGAAAGATAATCACAGTTATTAACGTCTTCACTTAGAGGAGTGAGAGGACGTGAATTTAAGAAAGACTCTATCTGTATGAGTAGAGTAGACGTTTCTTCATACGTGAAATTAAATGAAGAAGTCATCTTCTTGAGATGAAGCTTTATGGAACGGACAGCTGCCTCATTCAGACCTCCCATATGAGGAGAATGCGGAGTGGAACAATACCACCAAGGTGTGGTTGGAATGAGATTACCTGGTGATGATGACGGTGACGACTTGCTGTCCTTCTGAAGTCGTGGGATGATGTCTCGGTGCGATTCCGTCTGCTCACGCTCGGATCAGCTTCCACTTCTACTCACCTTTTATTAAATTGCCCGGCTAATTGAGACTCTCTAATCTTAGGGACAACGCGTTTAAGGAACCCAACTTCAATTAATATACAAGTTTCTGGGATGAACAATTATTTATTCAAGCGATTGCAATGTCAATATTGAATACCCTTTGAACAGTTTCGTGGTGGAGATATTTTACTCTACTTTAATCAGTGTCAATTATCTGGTTTTGATCTCGTCAGTTACTTGGAGGTGACTATAACTTGTTAATTTCCCACAAACGACTTAACCTCTGGCACTACTCACAATTCCTTTAAATTAAGTAAACGCGACTTCCTTGAGCGCGATCCTATAAAATACTTCAACTGATTCTACAGTAATTTAATTCTTTAGCCCTGTTGCTCACAACCTAAGACTTTGAGAGTTTAATAACTTGCAACACCACTAAACGCAGAGCCGGCCCACATGGCCCCCAGAAGAACTTCCTTCCTAGTCGCCGTCGTAGTCAGAATGTCTCTCTCAAGTTTTCGTCACCCTCCAAGAAACCTCCTGATCCCCACCAGATACAAATTAGTCCTTAATTACCATTGGCTGTTGATTACTCTGTATCAATCCGCCGTCAACTTCCGTTTGTTTCTCATTGGTTGTACAGCTCTACACACATTTCAGTTTTCTTGGAATGAGGGTTCCGGGAAGCAGACAGCGCTTATTGTTTTCTAAAACCAAGTAGGGTTCAGGCTTTTCCTGCCCACACAATAAAATCAGCCCTTGATCTCAACTTTCATTGTCTCTGCTAGGATTTTAACACAATCCTTATACCAAGAAACTGTATACAGAGACTAACATTTGCCTTTTGTTAAACTTAATGTATTTCTCTATCCCGTTACCTTGCGCTATTGTACTCCCCAGCCGAAATTCCCATGCAATCAATTCCTCTGCCTCTACTTGAAGTTCGTATATTTTAATATCCTATGAATTATTATTCATGTTATTTGATTTAATGATTCCCATTAAATATTGTATTTTAATAAAATAGATTCTCCCTTAAATAAAATAAGATGAATACGGCCATAGGCCTATTCGCCGCAGGAGGCAAGAAATGCCACTCAATATTCAAATAGGAAGTAGCGTCTTGAACATCTGATTGATAGTCAGAAGACTTTAACATATTGATAAGATGCTGCAGATCAGCCTTAGCACCTATAAAGTTACTGCCATTGTCTGACGTGATAAGATGCACGGCTTTAGTGGACATGCATACAAAAATTGCTAAGTAAGCCTTAACAGTTATTTTGGACCGAGGACCACCATATTTGATGGAATAGGGACCAGCATAATCGATACTGACGTTGGTGAAAGCAGATATACAATTGACTCTGACAGGGGGAAGATCAGCCATTCTTTGGCTAAGTGCTTGAGCATTATAGCGGAAGCACGTAATACAACGTCTCAATAGACTTCGTATTGTCTTGCGGAGAGAAGTTATCCAAAACCTTTCTCTCAAATGGGAAATAAGTAGCTGTGGTCCAGCATGACCAAGCTTTAAATGAGTGAAATGAATGAGATGTTTTGTAAAACAATGATCAGCTGGCAATAGCATTTGATGGCGAGCTTCAAATGGTAAACTTGAATGTTCAAGGCGACCACCAACACGAAGAATGCCGTCCTGGTGGATGAAAGGACTAAGCTGATTCAATTTGCTTGAAGTTGGAATTTCAAGACCAGAAGATAAAGGTTGAATTTCCTTAAAGTATGTCTGCCGTTGAATTATTCTGACACAACTATGCAATGCATTAGATATCTCAGAAGGTAATAAGGCACCTTTAATCTGAGCTTGACAATTTCTGCAATTATATATTGATGAATCTCAAAATATATGACATAATCCGAACAGACTTCAGATAGTCGAACTTGGATAACAAATCGCTTACAGCTGAAGTATTAGATTCAATCAAAGCTACCACCTTCAATTCAGGAAGAGGGTGAGGTTGAGAAGGAATATATTTATCAGGCCACTTCGCAACGAAAGTTTTTAAGGTGACAGGCGAATGGGTTAACCAACCTAAAACCACTTTAGAATCGCTACAGAGATGAATTGATTCTAAGTTCAAATGAAGTATAGGCAATACCTTGCTAACTAAGACAGACAATAATTGAGCTAGGGATAGTAATTGCCTTTATTGGGGCAACTCGAGACCTTCCGCATAATAAAGAACATTTAGTATTACCAGCATGATTAATAGAGTGCAAATAGATACAAGCGCCATATGCGCCCTCACTGGCATCGCAAAAACCATGAAGTTGGATAGAAATTGCATCTTGTACCAAAGCCAAGCGAGGAATTGCTATGTTGGAAATGGAATTCAATTGGCTGTGAACCTTGATCCATTTGCTGGCAATTGAAGGAGGAATGGGATCATCTCAAGCAGTGGTCTCTTTCCATAAGGATTGAAAAATTATCTTGCAATGCGAAACAATTGGACAAATCAATCCTAGAGGGTGAAAAATAGACGCTATGCAAGACAATAAGTTGCGCCTAGTACAGAGAGAAAAAGGCTTTGAGAAATCAATTGAAGTTTCTATTCTCAAAACGTCAGCTGACGGTTGCCAAATTAAACCCAAGGCCTTTAAAGAGTTGGCATCAGAATCGCCAAAGGTACGAAAGTCAAGAGATTCTTGATCTTCAAGAGGAATTTCTTGAAGTAGCTCGGGGGTATTCAAACTCCATTTGCGAGGTTGAAAACCTCCCAAAGGCAGAAGTTGTCTTATCTGAGAAATTATTTCTCTAGCTTCAGAAATGCTAGAAGCCGTAGCAACAATGTCATCGACGTAAACAGAGTCATTAACTACCATAGCTGCCAATGGAAATCTATCTCCTTCATCGACAGTGAGCTGTTTAAGAGCCCTGGTAGCTAAGAATGAAGCTGAAGCTGTACCATAAGTAACAGTCTTCAGATCATACAATGTAATAGGCTCTGATTGAGAGCTTCTCCAGAAGATCTGTTGAAAAGGCTGACGGTCATTATGTATCATGACCTGTCTGTACATTTTAGCGATATCAGCCGTAAATGCGAAAGATTTCAACCGAAATCCGAGAAGAATCGAAAATAGATCCGGTTGGACCACAGGACCAACAGCAAGTATATCATTTAACGATTTGCCGTTTGAAGATTTGGCAGACGCATCGAATACTACCCTTAACTTGGTGGTGGTACTCGATGGTTTGAGAACAGGATGATGCGGGATTATTTACTCATAATGAATACGATGATCTTGAGTAGCAGGCTCCATATGGCCTAAAATCATATACTCAGCCATGAACTTGATGTATTCTTCGCAAAGAGAAAGATTAGAAGCTAGACGCTTCTCCTCATCAGAAGTCAGGAAAGCTGAGTAATTCATGTCGACTTTCTGAGAATTGATAGGCTCATAGATGGAGGAATTATTAGATTGACATAATCGCCTGCGAACCTTTTTAGGTCTTTGAGAAATAGGAATGGGATGCAGTTTGCCTGAAATATACCAACCCACTTTCGAATTCTGGATCATTGGCATGTTGGGTGCTGAAATCTGACCAGTGCAAATTATCTGAGAGCAAATCTCAGCTCCAAGTAACAAGTCTATATATTTTGGATTATTAAAATCAGGATCTGCAAGCGTAAGATTAGGAGGAACATTCCAGTTCTCGATATCAATTGAAGTTCGAGGGAATGTTGAAGCAGAGATCTGAGGGACGACTATAGCCTGAGTATTAAGCCCACGGCGTGACTCGAGATCTGATAGTTACATTCCTAAGTTTGTGAGCGCTTGCATTAGTGGACAGAATCCCTGCCAATGAAGTACGTTGCGATAGAGGACGTAACTTGAGATGCTTGAACAGGCTATTGGTAATCAGATTACAGTCTGAACCGCTGTCAAGTAGGGCTACGACTTCTACAGGATGACCACTACTATCCAATATCGACACAGTAGCAGTGGGTAGTAAACACTTCTGTTTACATTGGTCTGAAGACATCACGTTCACTATATTATTAGCCTGAGAAGATTCTGAACGTGACGGATCGTGTAAGAAAGTGCTATGTTTGCCATTGCATTTGTTGCAGCGATATGTGTTGCAATTATATGCATGATGAAACGCCCCCCCACTCCTTTAAGCCAGCAACTCCTCTTCTTCAGCTTACTTCTTCATACTTGACTGTTGTGGAAACGTGCTTCTTGCTTAGGGCTCCCAGATTAAATAAAAATGGCTTTAATGGGGAGCGGAAAGGATCACTTCGTAACGAAGGGGATCTAAAATGAATTTAGATGCCCTTCGCGAAAGTGTTGAGAAAACACAACACTACCGTATGTGGAAACAAGAGAGTAGGGTTTATTTTAGAAAATCATAAATTCTAAGGCTGAGGGCCGATCAAAAAAACACTGAAGAAACACAGGCTCATGCCCTGCGGAAAATTAGTTACAAGTTAAATAGGCTGAGGCCTATACAGAAATAAAATACATTACAGTTAAAATATGCTGATGGCATATTTTAAAATAACATAACATCATATAGATTGATTAACATTCAAATAGCTGATGGCTATAAAATAAATTCATAAAACTATTTACAAAGGTGCAAGTATATACATTTTGAAGATATCTCTGAGAGAGCTATCATTTAATGCTTTTAAAACAATTCATTAGTTTGATAAATTTCTATTCTCAAACATGAAGTATCCTGAAGTGACATAATAATTCATAATCTTTAAAATAACATATGGTGCCAGAAGGGCTAAATTAATTAAAATATATACACATGTGAATGTCTGAAGGACTACAAATAAATTTTAGGACTTACCCAAACTATTCCACCCGGAATAGGCCCTCTGCTTACTTCGTCCGAATGAGAGGAGAGGACGAAAGCATGGTGCCAAAATAAAATCTTACAGAGGAGAAAAATAACAAATCAACCCAAGAAAAATCCCCAAGTAAGGCGGCTGGCCTGGCACAAAATAAATTAAGAGTTACATTCTCTATATTAATCTTTCATAAGGTCAGACCAAGACGAACACGATAACACAAGCTTTGGTGTCGCCCACACCACGTTACAATAAATCCAACTTCATCAATACTGACTTTGATAGCGCATTACCCCGCCCCACACACGCAGATTAAGAAACGAAACCAGGCCACCAAATAATATATTCTTATTATTTCACATCACTAATTATTTATGAACAAAACAGGACTGATGGCCCAGCTAAACGAAGATGACGCTTACCTTATAGCAGGCCTGCACAACTTATTTCACTCTTAGGGCCAAACTCATCTATTGCCACCCGACCAAGGGCCACATCACTGCGGACCTTGTATCTTACATTAGGCCACTGCAGGTAAATTTATAAATGTTGTTATTAGGTCTACAGTAAAGGCAAATTAATATGCATGTTTAAATTTTAAGAGTTGCAACTAAAATCATATTAACATTATTTACTTACAGATGATGTTACAAGATTTCACAATAAATACCATTTAAACACACACGAGGTTTACTAATAATTGCACTGGCATCTATCCTTAGCAGTTCAATGTGACACATTACATTTCTTTGTTGCAACTATTTTATCAAAGTTTGGTGTCATATTTGAAGTGGCCATTCTTAATATGGCCTCTAAATTTGCATCAGTTAAAGATGAACGCTGTTTGTTTTTGTTCAAGTTCATGACAGAAAATGTTTGTTCACAGGTATACTGTATGTACTCCCAAAAATAAGTTACAAAATACCTGTTAGGCAGTATCCAACAAATTTATAAATTTATTCTGATCCAGAACAGAATAAAATTCTTGTAAACTACTCTCTCTATGGTTGACCCGATAGTTTTCAGAACACTGGAGATCAATGACTTCCATTTGGAGATCGACAGGTAGATTTCCTGCATCGACAGAAAATTGATCCTGAATCACTTTAATGCGGACTTCGTCTTCATTACTCAATGGCATTCTTTTCTGAAACTCCTCTCTTAGAAGTGATATATGCTTCTTATATTTTCCACCCACCACCGAATGATATTCAGAAGGAATATTCTGTCACAAGTGTTAAAGTGCGACCTTTCCCCTTTAGCAAGTTGATTTTCAAACAGGTTTAGTTTAATTTTGAAGGCCTTTATATGAGAAATTAATTTAATTGAAAAACAAATTTACTTTTTCCTTGAAGTTAAGGTCATTCAAGTGACCTAAAATGTCACACAGGAAAAACAGATCTTGATTCCATTCTTCATTCATTATATCTGGAAATTTTTCCTCATCTCCTTCAGATTCCAAAACTTCAACTACTTCATTTTTTAGAAGGTCAAAGCGCACCAAAACTTTACCGCTGCTTAACCAACGTACATCAGTGTGGTATGGTAGATCCCCATAGTCGGCATCATTTTCTTCTAGAAACGCCTGGAACATTCTGTGCTTCAATCCCCGAGCTCGAATATAGTTGACCAGAGCAAATACTATTTTCATCACATGATCAAACTGCAAAACCTTTGAACATAATACCTGCTGATGAATTAGGCATTGAAATTTTGCCAGTGGTTTACCTGCGTACTGTTCAATAATTATTAAAGCATCAACATTTTCCCCCCGCATAGATGGGACACCATCCGTGCAAATTGCTACTAAATTTTCGAAATTTCAATATAGTTTTTCTCTTACACACTTCTTAATTTTTGTTTTAAATTAGAGCTGGATGAAAAAGTCTTATTCCCCTATCCTATATATTAAATAAAATAATTTTAATCAGTCAGACGGGCCAGAATAAATAGCAATGCGGGCCGCATGCGGCCCGCGGGCCGTATGTTGTGCAGGCCTGCCTTATAGGCTGTGTGCAAGCGGCAACGCCGCCATATTGTGTTACCCATGCTTCACGACGTCACATTACGGATTCCATAAACAGAGAGAAAGAGGATTACCAGCTCCTCTGCTTAAATAGGGCTTACCCCTACTCTTTTTCATGATGCCGAAATCAATATCCAATCAGTATCGTTAATATAAAAACATAAAACAAAAGAAGAACGGATTGAATTTCTAACGTATTAAAAATGAGAAAACAAACAGCTAGGGAACTGCACTCTGACAGCGCGTGCGCCGGACTGAGGGACCGGAGCACAGCTACAGACAAAGCCCCTCCACTCCACTGCCTCGAGAGAGACAAGGACCCGGACTACTCTCGCACCAGGCACAAGAGCAGACCAGAGACCTGCCCAGCCTCAACAAACTGCGGAGTGCAGAATGACTTTATCGCTAATTACAACAAGACGTGATGTAACAATGTTCTAAAGAATATTGTTTAACATACATTAGGGAGTATTTATACTATATACCAATAGTTTTACATTTATTCTCCCCCATTAATAAATTATGAACTGTCGTGGCAATGTAATATGCTAAAAGAACACAAATTAACTGAAATATTGCCACAATGACCTCTAGAGAATAAACAAACACGACAGAGTTTGTGTGTTTTGACAAATTGATCGCGTTGAGAATAATTCTTTGCCTTGAAATTATCGCAATGAAATAAATCGTGGTTTGTGTTACCACAGCAAACACAATTTCTTTTATTACCAGAAGACTTAGTGTTAAATGGGACAGATGAAGACATTGTTGTCCTAGCAGACTGACTTTTAATGACTGCCTCAGTCATCTGAAGGACACGAACTCTGGACTCTAAGAAATCGAACAAATCTTTGAGAGTAGGCAATTTTCCAGCCTTGAT
This sequence comes from Ectobius pallidus, assembly GCA_964059195.1. Lineage (NCBI taxonomy): Eukaryota > Metazoa > Arthropoda > Insecta > Blattodea > Ectobiidae > Ectobius > Ectobius pallidus. The sequence continues at coordinate 50,266,402 of CAXKWD010000001.1, read as the reverse complement.
TGAAGATTCCCAGTCTTTGATGTTCACAGGAAGTTTGTCAACTATGATTCTTGATATAATCAAGTCGGACAACGAAACTTCTGTGTCCAGAGAATTCAGCGCATGAATAGTGCTTACAAAATGGTCAAGATACTTGCGCAGTGATTCCGCCGAATTATTTAGAAGAGAAGGCGGAGAAATCAATTTCTCAAGGTGAGTGTTGGCTAGTAGCCTCTCATTGTTGAATCTATCCGATAATGTGTGCCAGGCAATATCAAAGGTGGCAGAAGAAACGAATATTTTGAATTACTGTCATTACATCAGGTGTAAGACAGGATTTCAGGTATTGAAATTTCTCCATGCTAGAAACTTGTCCTGGCTGGATAACAAGAGAAGTGAATGTATCTCTAAATTCAATCCAAGCCGCAGGATCCCCTGAAAATTGAGGAAGCCTAATTTCAGGGAGTTTAGGCAAATTCGATAAAGGAGCGGACAAAGGAGAGTTGTGATTAGAGTTCTGCGATTGATTCGGTTCATATAGGAGTCTTCCGTCAGCAATTGAGGAATTGATGAAAGCTAAAGCCCTTGAACATTCGGACTGAAGCTGACGCTCTCGAAACTCAGCCTCTTCATCATAAATGTTACGATGCTGAAGACTTTCAACCTCATATCTATCGGACAATTTTTCTAGCTTTGCCTTGTGCACAATAGCTTCTTGATAGGATATCTTATCCAGAATTTCAAATTCAGATACCGTTTGAATTTGAATCATGAATTGATTCTTCAGAAGATTAAAACTGGCTTCGGCTTCGCCTTGGCTCTAACTTCAGCTTCGTCAGCTTTAGCTCTATATCTAGTTTCATCTTCGGCTGCTTCAGCTCTAGCTTCAGCCGCTTCAGCTTTGGCCTCAGCCTTGGCTTCGGCAGCTTGAGCCTTATTGAAAGCATTAATCTGCTTGCTAATATGGGAGATGGCCTTTTGTATGGTTTTCTCAATTTCTGCCATATAAGCATCTTCAGATTCAGAAAAGTAAAAAGTAAAAAGGTATCCATACCTTGTAGATTCGATGATTAGCAGAATTAAGTCAATTCTTGAGGATAAGTCTGAATTAGGAATAATTCCATAGGATAAAACGAACTTTGTTCCAATGGAACGGATTGATGAAGGAAAAAAATACGTTACAAGAAAGAATGAATATAACAATGAGGAAGAAGGATTTCTATTGGCCGAGAATAACAGAGAATTAATCATAATATAGGGTCTTTCATTAAGCGCTTCCTATCTTTAAATTTAAATAAAACAAAGTATGTGTGAGATGTCATCGAAATTTTTTATTCGTTTGAAAGGCCTATCGATGCCATTATGTATGGAATATAACATCCTGCAAATGTCCGCCGCGGCTTCGCTGGGTGGCGCGCATCCGAAAAGTCAAATTTTTCATGACTCTGGCGCATAAATTAGGCTGAATTTGACCGATGGCAAGGGTTATGTTGTCTTTTAGGGCCGCTGTGGTTTGTGGCTTATTCGCATAGACCTGCGACTTAAGAAAACCCCACAAGAAAAAGTCTAACGGGGTCAAATCGCACGATCTCGGTGGCCAATTCACATCACCTCCACGTGACATGACCATGCCCTCAAATCGCTCGTGCAGAATGTCCAATGTGGCTTGAGCTGTGTGGTACGAAGCACCCTCCTATTGAAACCACATCTCGTTGGTGTCCATATCATCCAATTTAGGCCAAAAGAAGTTGGTAATCATCGACCTACAGCGCTCGCCGTTGACGGTGAAATAAATATGGACCGATGAGGCCGCCAGCCCAAAATCCACACCAAACAGTGACTTTTTCGGGATGCATTGGACGCTCTTGGATCTCATTATTATTATTATTCTGTTTATTTATTCTGGCAGAGCTAAGGCCATTTGGCCTTCTCTTCCGCTCTACCAGTAAAAAAAAAAAACTACATTACAATTACATAACACAAATACATAATATTACAGATAATTAATTAATACTTAATACTTAAATACCAAGAACTAAACATAGTTATAATTTATAAACTAGAGTGCTATAAAACATTAAAGTACAAAAGAAAATTACAAAATTAAATTACAAAATTAAATTACAAAATATAAAAATACTAAAGAAAATAATTAGGATTATAGCCTAAGATATCTAAAATTATACTAACGAATACTAAAGAGAAAAACGTATAGTTTAATATAAAAAAATAGCTCCAATTAAGATTTCTAGTTACTACGATGAAAAACAAAACTAAATTACATGGTTAAAATTAATATGTTAACTTCTCTCTGAAATTTACCAAGAGTTCGACAGCCTTAGTTATTAACTAATGATTATAAAAAATAAAAAAGTAAAATAAATTAATGAGTCCAGTTGAATATAATAAATTAAGAACACATTGAAGACATTTGATGAAAAACAAAAGAACGCAGAAGGTGACAACAAAGAAAGACAAAGTCAGCCAAGAAAAGAAAACTCAAGAAATCTCATGTGGACTGGTATCGTCCCAAATTCGACAGCGTTGTTTGTTGACGTACCCATTCATCCAGAAATGGGCATATTATGGCGACCGTAAAATGGGCGAAGCGCGCGGAACGTTGCCCGAACAGAACAAAAATTTTGATAAAACAATGTTATCATTTGCACGTGTTGTTGAACGCTATATCCGTCCATGGTGATTTGGCAAAGCAGACTGAATAAATGACAGCCAATTCGACAGATGTAGCTTCAACAGTATGACCGCTAGCAACTGTCAAAGTTCGGAAGTCCCTATTGGAAGACCCTATAGAAACTTAATATGTAGAAATGACCATAAAAGAAAATACCTTCTTGAAAGAAATGATAAATTAAATATGATTTTAATATTTAGTTATTAACTAATGATTATAAAAAATAAAAAAGTAAAGTAAATTAATGAGTCCAGTTGAATATAATAAATTAAGAACACATTGAAGACATTTGATGAAAAACAAAAGAATGCAGAAGGTGACAACAAAGAAAGACAAAGTCAGCCAAGAAAAGAAAACTCAAATCATGGCCAACTAGAAACGTAGTAGAAGATCATAGTTGTAACGTGGAATTAAAAATTCCGCGCTTCTCCTTCACTGATCTCTGGTTGTGACGTCGCTAGTACTGTGTCGCCCTCATGTGAGAGACCGTGGTAGTTCACTGTCAGCCGGCCTGAGCCAGACTTACCGAGTGCTTACAAGAGTGTGGTTGTACGAGGGTTGCCTTGGAGAATTTCCCTGGTTTTCTCACGTGAGTTGCAATATACATTACTATGGAGTGACAAGAAATATAATATGTGCTTTATGCATATTTCTAGCTAGGAAATTTGATATCTTACAAAGAGAAAGGTAATTGCTTGAAACACAATATGGAATTAGCAGATTTTGTGTGCTTGAAGCACGTAATCTTTAATGTAACGAGAATTGGGCATTTTTTAATATGGAAACCCAATACATTAAGTAATAACAAGAGTAAGCTTTATTATACAGTTAGGATTTGTGCTTCAAATGCATTATGTCAGTCATTCTACGAAGTAAATTTAACCATGCATCAAGAAGGGTGTTTTCTAGTTAAGTGCTTTTCTATCTTGCTAAATGGACATGCTAACTTATACTACGAGTTCGTAAGCGTTATTGTGCGCCAGGTCACATTCCATTGTACTCTGTCATATGGCAACGCCTTCTTCCCAGATTTCATATATTATGTCCTTCTATAGGTTTTTCTTGGATTCACGTACTGAGTAAATCTTATATGCAGTATTTCTTATGTATCTTGCTTATGTGCAAAAATTCAGTAATTGTAATTTCTGTGCGTTTTCTTCTCTGTCCATTTTTTGTGGGTGTTTCCCACTTAACTTTAATGGTAGCCATTTTGGATATTTTCCTGGCTATAAATAGTTTGTTGTTCCTATTGAGTTACTATTGTGCCTATAACTACTGATGTTTGGTACCAAGAATTCTATACAGTGTGCTGTACTATTACTTTCTTATTAAGTATGTATTGTTAGTTTCAAAATTTCACTAATCATATTTTGGCTAGTAGCTGATGCCGAAACTTACATAATATTGGCAAATTTGTATTCATTTAAAGTTATATAACTTATATGATATTGGCAAACTTGTATTCACTTCACGCAAATTAAAAGTTATATATTCTGGACTATTTTCAGCACCCATTGTTAGAGTTAGAATTCTCCATCACTAACTTAACTTATGTTTGGACTTATGTTTAAATAAATTTTGGTCCTGTGAAATTTATGATTACTTAGCCTTTCTTAGGTTTGAAATTTATGGTCTGAATATTGTAGAGGCTCCCCTTCATTTTTGCATAGTTAATCTCTCATAAATATATTATAAAAAAAAGGCTAGGTCTTGTAGGCCTAATTTCTCTAGGTTAAAGCATATTAGGAATAATTATTAGAGAGTCTGTGTTATTTATTTATATCTATTTTATATTGGTAAATAGCATTTACATAGATATTGTGACAGTTACTATTAGCTGTTATTCAGTTTTACTGACATTTATGATAGTTGTTGATGCTTTCTTATGAAATTTATTTATTAAACTTGTTACTACCATTCTGAATTATTGATAGTTTTCCATGGTGCATTATTATCCTGCCTCCTATATTGCCCTGTTCTGTGAGAAATCGTTCTGCGCCCTCTTGGGATTGTCCGCTCGCTCCTTTTGAGTTTTTTAATTTAAGCTTCCTGAAAACAAATAAGTGTTCTAGTTAGCATCTAGATTTATATATAAATATATATATTCCAAACTACATTTTTTATATTTAATCAAGTTTAATCTGAGATATAAAATTAAAGTATCTACTTATTCAAAGTTATAAGATTATACTTTTTCAGTTTCTCTATATTAGCAACCATTATAAATTAACTCACTTACCCTAAAACTGTCGTTGCATAGTATTAGAAGTGACATCAAAATATAAAAGTTTCAACATAACTGAACAGTCGTATAATGTCATTATTGTCTTTTCCTGTTTGTATGTTGTTCTTTTGGAACAACATGCTAGAAGCACAGTGTATAATTTAGATTTCATAGCAAACTTTCCAACTAGAATTCAAAACAACTCGAGAACAATCATAGATAATATTTTCAGGAGGAAAATCTTGTCAGGATAACTGCCTTAAATTAAGGGTGCCAATAGGTCTCAGCTAAATCAAAATAATTCTAAGAACTGTATTTTTTAAGATGAGAATTATTTTCCTAAGTTTCAATATTCATATATTTTTATGTAGATTTTTAAAGCAGTAATCAATACAAGAATACAAAATCATGAAAAGTACAAAGAAGATTAAGGTCATTACTATATTATACAATTAGTATGAACACACGTAGTAATAATAGGGGGCAGTAACAATATAAGTCAAGGGGAAACAAATAAGATTATCCCAATTTTGGAAGAGTCACTAAATAAGTTAACTCAGTCTAATGTCGTAGTTGTAAAGCTTCCACAAAGATTTGATCAACATCCCAACTCATGGGGAAATCAACAAGTTAGGCAGGTGAACTCCGATATAACTGAACTGTGTAAGAACTTCAGGAATGTTAAGATCGTTAACACCCAAAGTGCAGAAAGAGGAATGCACACAAGACATGGTTTGCATTTCAACGGATGGGGGAAACGTGTGTTGAGTAATGTGATAAGCAAAGTAGTGCTAGATTTAGTGGAAGGTTACTCTAATATTTCTCAACCTGTTGTAGTGTGTAATTCTAACCCATCTGAGCCCTGACTAAATTATCATAGTATAAATGTCTATAGGCCTAAGCATGATACAATAGCCACCTTTAATTTTGGACACACCGAACAAGCAAATGAAGTATTAAGGCCTAATCTTATTCATAATATAGAACATAATGTTGAAAAAAGCAGAAATCATAGTACATGCCATAGCAATACTCCTCTGTTTTCTAGCTCTATTAATAGTAGTGTGCTAAAAATAATACATCAGAATATTCAATATATGGCACAGAAGATGGAAGCATTTAGCCTATTCTTAGCTGAAGTACAAGCCGACATAGTTATAATCACAGAACACGGTCTGAATGCAGATCAAATAGAATTATGTCAACTTACTGATTACAAGCTGGTTCATGCTTGCAATAGAAGGGAGCACAAAGGTGGTGGAGTAGCAATCTTTACAAGATGCAATGTTAGTACTAAGATAGTTAAGGATATAGAAGTTTTTTTCATAGAGATGATTTTTGAAGTTTCTGGATCAATCATTAAAGTAAATAACATGAAGTTAATAATTTTTGGAATATACAGATCACCCAGTTCTGATATTACCCAGTTTTTTACACAGTTGGATAAGCTATTGAGTAGATATGCTGTAAATAGCTATAAAATAATTTTACTAGGAGATTTTAATATTAACTTAGACAATAATGATGTAGATTATAAGTCATTATGTTACATATTAAATACTTACAATATTAGAGATACCATTTTTGTCCCCACAAGAGTAACTGCGCAATCCTCCACAGTAATAGATCACATAGTGACCAATCTTGAGAAAGGATGTTTTGATACTGGTGTCATTGATAACTATTTATCTGACCACAATGTTCAGTATATAAATATAACGCTCAATAACACAATAGCAGCAAGTACTTATGAGAGAGAATTTCGTGATTTGTCGACACAGAACATGGATAGACTTAGAAAATCTCTTGGGGTAGAAACTCGGGAATTAATATACAGGGTAAATGACATAAATGAAAAATGGGACAAATTCTATAATATATTTAATCATCACTTTAACTTGAATTGCCCAGTGAGGAAAAAGAAAATAAAAACTAGTTCTAGTAACAAAATTAATCTTCCTGCTGATATCAGGAAATTAAAAGATAAAATGAAAGATATGTACATATTCTATAAATCAACTGGATTGGAATATTATAAAAATAAATATAACAAGAGCAAAAAGGAGTACTTCACAGCGTTAAACAAATGTAAGTCAGAACAGTATAATAATAAAATTACTAACTCCACCAATACTACGAAGACAGCTTGGGAGATAATTAATTCCAATAAGAAAAATAGGCAACAAGTTGAAAATATTGAAATAACAATAAATGGGAAGAACGAGAAGGACCCAATTTTGGTTAGTAATACATTCAATAATTTCTTTATAAATGTAGCAGAATCCTTAACAAGTACAGTCGATATTCACCCATATACGGATAACAACTTCCCACATATCAGTAAAACAGTATACTTGTATGATGTAACAGTCTCTGAGCTTTTGAATATTATTAGAAATCTCACAAACAAAAATTCTAGTGGCTGGGATAATATCTCCCCTACCCTACTCAAACACTGTAAAGATGTAATTGTTTATCCTTTAGTATATCTAATTAATGAATCAATGAACAAAGGAATTTTTCCAGATTGCCTAAAAATTTCCACAGTCAGACCAATGTTTAAAAAAAATGACAAGAAGGATGTCAACAATTACCGACCAATTACGCTAACATCCACTCTAGGTAAAATTTTTGAAAAGGTGATATACATAAGCCACCATTAACGGCCGTGGCCACCATTAACGGCCGTGGGTGTCGGCATGCTGACCACATGCCCCCCCAATCCTGCCATCTGCCTACGGGAGATGATGCAGCGGTCGGGTGGTAGGCCAAGTCCTTCCGGGGATGTAGCGCCACGGAGTTTAGTTTAGTTTAGATATACATAAGAATTACAAAATTTTTAGATGCAAATAATATATTCAACTCCAGTCAACATGGCTTCAGAAGAGGGTATTCAACAATCACTGCTGCGGTGGAATATATACATGATGTTTTAAACCAGTTAGAGAAGAGGAACAAAGTAGTCAGCCTATTTCTAGATCTGTCTAAAGCTTTCGACTGCGTTAGGCATAACCTGCTGGTAGAAAAAATAGAAAAATATGGAATTAGGGGTCTAAGTAATAAGTTAATAAGTTCATACTTAAATAAATGAGTTCAATATACAGAAATACCTCACAATAATGAGAATAAATTAAGCAAAATAAGATCACAGGAAGACATAGTAAAAAATGGAGTTCCACAAGGAACAGTATTAGGCCCATTACTCTTCATACTTTACATCAATGACAGAAATAAAATAAACAATAGCAAAATTATATCTTATGCAGATGACACCACTTTAACTAGTTGGAACAGTAGTAATGCTTTACTGGAATGGAATACAGCTATAGCTGCAGAGAGCTTATTTGAATATTTTAAATCTAATTACCTCATTAATAATGTAAATAAAACTAAAATGATAAAATTTGAGTTACCACATACCCCTGTAGAAAATATAATGAGATTACGATTAAGTAGTGGATACTTAGAAGAAAGTAATAGTCACCTATTTTTGGGGATATATATAGATAAACATCTATCGTGGAAAACTCATGTCGAATATGTTTGCAAGAGAGTTAGTAAGGGTATATACCAGATCAAATGCTTAACACCATTACTGGAAAAGAACATACTAAAAATGGCCTATTTTGGAATAATCTATCCACATTTAGTATATGGGATCGAATTATGGGGTGCATGCAGCTATACCTACATGAAAAGGATATTGATACTAGGGGAGAGTGGGTAGGATTGGGACTTTTTTTAAATATTTCCAATATCAGACAACATAAGTAAAACATTATTACTGTTTATGTCAGAAAAGGATGTTTACTTTATTGTCATCTCTGAAACAAAGTTTGAATCACCTAACTTCACAAATAATATATGAAAGTGGATGTTATTTTCTCTATTGCATGTCGTCCCATTCCTCCTACTCTGTGGGAGGAATGGGACAGACTGCAGGAGCTTTGGGACATCGCCTAATAAACATCAGTAAACATCTGAAAACTTAATTCAAATGAGTACAGCGACCTAGTTCTTTGAGTTCCACCACTCTTCAAAGGAGGTGGTAGCTTTAGAACTACATCAGTCACTGGCACGCTACTGATATCTGCTGTCTCGGGGAATATGAAGTCCCTAGAGTCCAGCTTTCTCCTCATGAAATTGACTACTAACTCCCCATCTGCTTCTACTTCTTCAACCCTGCCAACATAATGACGACAGGACTTTTTTCCCTGAAATCTAACTAATAAGAAGTCACCTCTTTCAAAAACTTTAGGATTAAAATCAAAGTCCTCCACATTCTCGACTTCAAAATCTTCATCATTGGAAGAATTTCCAGAGCTGCTTGAACTACTTTCCACATTAAGAAACTTCCTTGAACTTTTTCCAATTGGTTTTCTTCTTTTCTTCTTCAGTTCCGCTGCTTCTTCAATGGATTTCTTTTCAGGTGTATCTGTTAGAATTCTTGTCCTAGCCCGTTTTCGTCCACGAGCAGAGTCATTTTTCCTGTTGCCTGCTTTTGGGTAGGGGCGAATATCCTCAGGTGTCTGTGTCTGAAATTAAATTAGACCTAATGAGGAAGTTGCTGTCCATTAAAATAAAATATTCAGATATTTTAATATTAGATACGAATCCCTACCTTGTTTGAAGTGACAGATGACAATGCCAGGGTAGATGAAGTAGATGGCATCGAGAAATCGTTTGCTGTAGGAAGTTGATTCTCTGTTGGTGGTGGAATTTCAGGTCTAACTTCTCCAATTGGACGGTCTGTTACAGATGACATAAGAAAATCATCTTCAGAAAAGGCATCTGGATTGAATGGCCATATGCCTGTTTTTTGAAAACCTTTTATAATGTTGGTTTTAGACATTGCAATGTCAAATGCAGTAGAAACAAGTTCTGCGATGTTATATATGGTCAATGTTTTCCCTGGATTATTGACCATCCAATTGTCACAAGCTTGGTTATACCTGGCTTTAAATGGTCCATACACACTAACATCGAGAGGTTGGAGACGATGACTCGTGTGAGGGGGAAAAGTTATCATGTGAATTCCGTTTTCCCTTGCCAGATTTATTGCATCAATATTCACATGACTGTCATGGTTGTCTAGATATAAGACAACTGGGTCAACCTTTGAGCAATTAACGTGACTGATGAAATGTTGCATGACTGCAACAAAGTTTTCCCTTGTCATCCATCCACTTGGGTGAGCCAGTCCAACACTGTCACAAGGAGCTTTGTTTAGCATATGGTCCTTGAAGTTCTTCCTTGGAAAAACAAACGCTGGTGGAGCTGTGTTACCAGATGCATTGACAAAGCATAAAATTGTGACCAGAGTGCCACGCTCTGCAGACGTTACCTGACCCACCTGTTTGGAACCTTTTTCTGCGATAACCTTGGGAGGTGTATGTACTGTGGTAACAGCAGTCTCGTCACAATTCCAGACTCTATCTGCTCGGAAGTTATGTCTACTATATATATTTCTAGCATTCTGGAAAAAAGTATCAACATTGTGCTTATTAAAGCTTGTGGATCTACTGAGACTAGTCGCTTCTGGAGAGCGAATTTACAAATCTTGAATTCGTCTTAAGAAACCAAATAACCATTCTCTTCCTGCTTGTCTTGTAACATTCCAGGTATCTGGGAATGTATTTCCAAGTGCAACAGCATACTCATACGCCAGTTTCCTAGTTTGCACAGTTGTTAGGCCATAATGCATTTTTGCACACGTTATTATGTATTTTGCCAGTTGTAATTCTTGTTCTTGAGAAAACACTTGTCGCACTGTCGTGTTCGCATTATATTTATAGTCTGTCCGTGTCGGTAATGATTTGAAAGCATTCACATGCCGAGCAAGAGCAGATTTTGAAATGTCCATTTTTGCAGCTACAGTTCTAATTGATCTACCTTCGTCTATGACTTGCTTAAGAGCAATTTTTATCTTATTCTCATCATTTCTCACTCTGTCAGTCTTCTTTTTCCAAACTCTTGGCATTATGTACACCTAGTGTAAAAAAAATATAATCATAAGTTTAAATTGTACTGCAGTATATTCATAATTATATAAATAAAGTATACATTTCGTAATAAAAATATAGCAGGAGGTTTGGGACATGTCCCATACCTCCTGCATCATACTGTCCCATTCCTCCCACACAGACACAAAATGGCTAAAGGGATCACACAGGAAAACTGGCTGTCAGGTTATCTTAAACTTATCCATAAATATACAAGTAATCCTTGTGTCATTTTATATAATAACTATAAAACACTTACCTTTAACTATCTGGCAACGAGGAGAAATTAAATGTTCCACTCTAAAAAAACTTTGAACACACAAAACACAAAATATTAAACAACTGGAGTATAAACAGCTCACATGCTTCCACACAACATGGAAGAGAAGGATGTCACTAGAGACATCTGTGAGTGGGCTTAAGAAGTTCTAACTTGCGCCAAATTCAAATTAAAGCAGGTGTCCCATTCCTCCTGTGTCCCATCCCTACCCACTCTCCCCTACAGAAAAAATGTCTACGATTAATGTTCAGACTAAATGTAAGGACATCATGTAGAGAAGTGTTTATTAGAGAAAATATTTTGACTGTTTTCGCACTGTATATATACAAACTAATACTATTAGTTAGAAGTAAACCAGAACTCTCCGTCACCAATAATCAATTGCATTCCTATGAAACAAGGACAAATCGAAACTTACATAGAATAAACTTTAATACTAGTGCCGCTGAAAAAGATCCATATTCAAAGGGTGCAATATTTTACAATAAACTGCCAAACCATATAAAAGAATTAACAGGAATGAGATTCAAAAAGCAACTGCAGATACACCTTTGTAATTTAGCACTGTACAGAGTAGAAGAATTTTAGATTTTAACCTAATAATTGCAAATAGGTAGATAATCCTACATTGCCATAAGCCTTAGAACTACATTTTTTTTTGTATTAATTTATTAATGATAAAATGCAAATTTTGGTATATATATCCAATAGTTTGTATGTATGTATCTTTGTATATGTGTAGGCCTATATGACATTATCTGATAGTCTAGAAAATTAATTATATCTTAGCCTATAGTTGTGTATGGCCTCAGTTTCTGAAATGTATCTCTTAACATTAGAGGATATAATGTAGATATTTAAATGTGTATAACTGTATTTCTGTGTATCTTTGACAATGTCCGAAAGACTTAATGAGTCTCTATGGATGGCAAATAAATATTATTATTATTATTATTATTATTACACTTGTTACAATTTTTACTACATACGAATAAAAGACCAAACTTGAAACATGTTAATAAACAACTATTACATTTAACAACATGCAATACAGAATTATGAACTAGCCTAGGTAACAATCACTATGCGAATTGATATGAAAGTTTTCACAATAACGTATACTATATGGATGGAAATCTTTATTTTCAGGGTAATAAGATTTGTTTTTGAACGTATGGATTAATACTTAAAAAATTTATATACCCGGTAGGGTCATTATTTTGCTATGTTCACACTTTTATTTTATGAAATCGTGGATATTTTGTTATGAAGTGCTTAATGGAACATAAAACGATCTAGAAGAATTCTCCCGCACATTCATAATAGAAAATTTTAATTTAGGCCTAAGTTATAGGCACATTTTCTTCTTCCTTGAATAGATTCTGTATTTAATATGAAATAATCAAGAGAAATCTACATGTGCTTATTTAGAAAACTGATGAAAATAAGAGAGATATTAGAACAGTAATCAGAATTAAATTAGGCCTAGGCGAGATTCATGGCAGATAATGTGTCCGTGAAGATCCTTAAGCAGATTTTCTATGAAGGTATCAAATATGTTGTAAATGAAGGATCAGCACCTCTAGCACCACTTATAACCAGTTTAAGCAGAGTAGTATACAATTTTAATAATGATTATACTATTATTTTGCAAGATTAAACAAACCCTTTCTATATCGACTGCAATGAATCAAAGTTATCTGTTATTGCTTATTGCTGTGTTACCTGCTGGCAGCTTGATTCCGAGGCTCCGCGCTCATAAAACACACTTCGCTAAAGAATGTTAAAAAAGTTTGAATTGCAAAATATTATACGACCAAACACAGCTTTAAAGCTGAAATATCAGTGTTTAATAAACCATTCTTACCGTAAAATTCAAAATTAAAAATACCGACTGCCCAGATAAATATAAATCTCCGCTCTTTAACGGCCGATTAATGTAAAGCTTGGAAGATTTAATCAGCATAAGCACAGTAGGCCTATAATATTGACATTTTCTTCTGCTAGTTGAGTGTTTGCAACAGATTCCTCAGTGTGAACGTAGCTCATCTATGACTCATGCTTTAATTACTTTAATTGTCTCAGTAATTTCCTCTTTTTCTTTTAACATGTATATGTGAGCAAGTTTGTGCAACATATTTTGCACCATTTATTGTAAATTGTTATTATATCATGCATGTTTATTCTGATCTGACGTGTTCTATATCCTTGAGCCTCGCTCAACATAAGGATCTACAGAACAAAAACTACAAAAACAAAGTCTACATCTACATTAGGCCTAATTTTCCCTCCCCCCTTCAAGTTAATCTACATTTTCACTGTCCAGCATTTCATTTAATAACTGTTGAACTTTCAACTTGAAAGTTTTTCCATGCCAACATGCAAACTTTCTAAAAACAACATCGACGAACTCTTCTTTGCAGTCTTCAGTTTTTGTTTCAGATATTCATCCAAAACATCACCCCCCTCATATTCAACACTCGTTGGTCCATATTTTCCACTGAAAATGTATTATGAAATTCATAAAAGAACAGATAAAATAGAATTTATTGTCAGTAGATAAAACACACACATTTACTATCACAACGTACCCCCAGGCCTTCATCAGGCGACTGAAAATTAGAAGAAGGTTTTGATGTATTTAACACCTCCACTTGCTCGTAGATGTTATTGCTGTTAAACTGGGGTGTATTCGGAAAACCGTGTTCGTCCAATCCTTGTCCGTTGAACATGTTGTTGTTGAGAAACTCGGTGTTCCTATAATGTTCGTTAATCCATTCTCTTGGTATATCATATGTGTTCTCTTCGTGAAAAACTATTGGCAATGGAAATTTTACCGTGGATTTCCCCTTAGTCAGCCTTTTGATAACACCCAGCCACTCATCACCTAAATCACCTTCATAGTTGTTGAGTCATATTTCCTTATTATTAATGATGTTACATGCTTCATTTATTTTTCTCCTTAAAGGGTCCCTTATAGTTTTTAAAATCCTGGTTTCACCGATATGATGTTTATCCTTTATCATGTGTTGACTCAAACCAGTGCTCATCTTACTGTTCCTTATATCCCTTTCATGCTAAAAAATGTGTCAATGAAGGATGTACAACACCAAGGTGTAAGGTTATTTAATAAATTGCCAGCTGAAATTAAATTAATTGCAGGTGTCTCAAAACGACAGTTTCAATCTAAATTAAAAGGGTTCTTAGTAACAAAATGTCTGTATAGTTTAGATGAATTGTAAAAATTGTAATTCTTGCAGTGTAACTTATAACTTTTAAAGATATACCCTTGCTTAGATTAATCTCCTTAATTTTATTTTTATGTGACATGTCCATGTGTCTAATTATTAATCTTCTAATGTAATATTTGTAGTAATTTTATGTTTATGTTGCTTATTGTGTTTACAATAGATATAGGATAAGTAAGTTACTGTGTTATGACGAAGCCAAGGATCTTGTATCCCTAAGGTGAATAAAGAATTATATGAATTGAATTGAATCGACCTTAAACCAACTGTTCTACCCGTTTCACCAATATATACACCACCGCAGTCTCTGCAAGCTATCGAATACACTCCTGGTTTGTCCATGCTCTCTTTCGTCTTTCCGAGTCTCTTATATCGTGAAAAAATGTTTTTTATGGTTCTTTCCACCCTGAACGCTGGTGTTAATTCATACTTATTTAGGACAATACACCCCGGTTCTTCTGATGTATGGGAAATTGACCTGTACACTTTATTTTTTATGTTTCCCCATAAATAATAGTCACATTCTGTTAGAAGAACTTAAGAGACAATATCACAAGAGAAATTAACTCTGTCTCGGAAGCTGAACTTATGCGCATGAAAGAAAATTTCCTAAAAATGTGCCATTATTGTGTGAATGCAAGAGGAGAACATTTCCAACATCTCTGTGATGAGGTACATGGTTATTTTCATTGTAATTCCAACTATAAATGTGAGAACCTGAATCATTACACCGATCGCAGCTTTATTAGCATACATATTTCACTTGTTCGCTTGGGAGTTGGAGCTGTGCCCAACGTAAAACAGAAACCCGCGTCATTGGCCAACTCTTGCATGGGACTCACTGTATTTATTTATGTTGGTATATGACCTCCACCTGAATTTTAGAATTGATTTAACTTACTGGTACACAATAATGTCGTTTTAGACTCACATTTGAATGAAACATTTGCACGAATCGATTAAGGCACTTGAAGTAAACAGATGCAGCCTGAGAAAGTAGTCCTAATATTAAATCCTACATTCCAACATAGTGCCGGAGAAAAGCAGACGTAGGCCTAATAAGGTTATATATTATTAGTTATTCCTCAGGTTCGCGAGCGACCCCTGGTGATCCCGTAAGGGGATATTCTCAGCGTATTTGTTACCGGGGTGCGCCAGTCCCCTACCTACTTAAACCTAAGGACACACACACACCCAGTCCTGAACCCGGGAAAGGAATTTTTCACTACTGAAAAATTCCTGACCCGACCGGGAATCGAACCCGGGCCGCCGGAGTGGAAGGCAGGCGCGCTACCAAGGTTATATACTTTACCTCTAATATACAGTGATAAGTTGACTTAGTAAAATCCTTATGGGTACATAACCTATAATACTTCCGTTGATCGATGATGCTCAATGCTGTGTGACAAGGAACAGAAATGTAGTCGAGAGAGCTTGATGGCACTCAATTGATCTTGGTCAATCAAAGCTCTATGTGACAGCCCGCTGTACATAATTTTTAGAGGATTATAATTAAAAATTTGGGAAAAAATAGTTTTATGCTGCACACTAGGCTCCTCTCTAATGGGGGCCACCTGGGAAGGTAGGGTTTAGGGTTTCATCACAGAAGAAATTCAATGTGAGACATAATAAACCTCGTACTATTCAGTATATTACTCTTAAACTAACATAAACGTTCCTAACCTAACAAAACTGCGGAGCTTGGCTGGTGCGCAGCATAAATCTATCTTTTGCCAAAAATGTTGATGTACAGTATAAAATACACCAGCCTTCTACAGTGAGTCTCAGACAGATTGGTGCCGCTTGTCACGCGCGACGTGTTTCTCTTGTGATGACTCAACACTACCTGCATCGTGGCCAGCTGTGGCCCCGCAGATAAGTAAACAATTCCTGCATAGCCTGCAGTTGAGCATTGTTCTCGTGCTGTACAGACGTGAAAGTGTTATTCTATAGTTTGTCACAACTAAAAGAAAACATTAGGATAGAAACAAACTCAACAACGGAAGAACAATTAATGCGTATTAATCGGAATTTCCTATCACAACGCCAAAAATGTGTGGATGTAGGAGGAGGACACTTCCAGCATCTCCTGTAATAAGATAGGTGCCTATATTCGTTATTTTCAAACTTATATCATTTATTTTCATTGTCACGCACAGACAAGTCAGTCAACTGCCGGGCAGTTCCTTTGCCGCATACCGGGGATAGGAGCGTCATCTGGGGGGAACCCAACGCGCGGCGGCACCAATCTGCCTGAGACTCACTGTACTTCCACCACAGAAGGAGTTCGTGCAAGATCTTTTGCCAGGACATAAAACTCGGTTGCCTCTTTCTATTCACGTTAAAAATTTAGTAAGTTATTAGAAAAAGTGGCGGTTAAGATGGTTTGCCTTTCACCCATCAACATAAGCACCTTATATTTGTATGAAGATTCTAAATGTAAGTAAAATCGTGAAGAAGTGTTTTGTTGTCGGGCTGGGAGAGAGTTTGGGTCATGTGGCTACCTAACGGTGAAAACGTGGTCTCAATGGCTCAGGTGCTATCAAGGCTTACAGAAACTTGATATTGGCACCTACGGGTCACGTAACTGCTCAGACCACCTCATGCAGAAATGGAGCAGAATGTCGTACTAATCCCCAAATAAAGGAACATATAAATACCTTTTTCCAGCCAGAAATGGCTCCAAGAAACACAAGGAGTCAAAGTAGACCCACTTCTTCACACCAGATGCTCCAGATCCAGAAGGAAGCATATTATTCCTCCTACTTCTGTAGCCAGCTCTTAGGACCTGCCACTTTTTGACACATGATTTTGCTGAAATGAAAAATTGCATTCTTATGAGAAACAAACACTTCATACACAAAAGATACTTTTTATGAGGAAACCTAGCATATGTTGACTATGTATAAGGAAGGGCTGATAACCCGAGAAGCCATCTTAAATATGTTGACTATATAAGAGGAAAGGAGTGATGATGATAATAATAATAATAATAATAAATTTATTCACCATTGGTATTTAAAAAAATACAGGGTTTCGTCATCATTTCCTAAGATTAAGTCTAAACCTAGTTATAATACAGAGCAGAAAATACTACAGGACAAAATATAAATTAATTATATATGTTGCAGCTGTGAAAAGAAACTAAAATTAAGCTAGCCTAGGAGATTTTCTGCACATACACTAAATAAAAGAAATATGCGAGAAACAAGGTAATTGAGGTAGAAATGAGATTGAATAGTCACATGGCAGTTTAGGACTATGCATCACAATCACAAGGCATACATAGAGACTAACAAGAGAAATTGGAGTAGAGAGAGAGAAGGAGTGATATCCTGTAACGGAGGAGAAATTAATCAAATTATAAATCTTTAAAGGAGGACTGAAAAAATTTGTTTACATTATAGAATGAGAAATCCTTTAATAGGGAGCTTACTTTGCGTTTAAATTTCTTAGGATCTAACTTCTTGAATGAGTTGGGCAATTTGTTATACAGTTTAATGCCTTGATGTGCAATGCTTTTTAGGAATTTAGTGGTTCTATGGTTATTGAGATGTAGATCATTAGAGATTCTTGTGTTGTACTTATGAAGATCATGGTTATATTTGAAAAGTTGTTGATTACAATGAATGAAATGAACAGTCTCCAAAATATATAAACATGGTAAAGGCATTATATTAAGCTTTTTAAAAATTGGTTTACTGCTGGTTCTAGTAGGAACATTAACCATGATTTTTAAAATGTTTTTTTGAATTCTAAAAACCTCGATCATTTTTGGAGAGTTACCCCAAAAAATTATACCATAGTTTAGTACCGATTGAATACAACCGAAATAATATGTTTTAAGTATTCCTATATTTGAGATGTAGTCCGCTGGCATGGTCTTGTGGTTAGCATCGCTGACTACAGATCCGTCGGCCCGGGTTCGATTCTCGGTACCTCCTCGGATTTTTCTGAGGTAGGGAGGTCTGGTAGGGGTGCACTCAGCCTCGTGATTCCAAATTGAGGAGCTACTTGATAGAGAAGTAGCGGCTCCGGTCAAGAAAACCACCATTAACGGCCGTGGGTGTCGGCATGCTGACCACATGCCCCCCAATCCTGCCATCTGCCTACGGGAGATGACGCAGCGGTCGGGTGGTAGGCCAAGTCCCTCCAGGGATGTAGCGCCACGGAGTTTAGTTTATATTTGAGATGTTGCTTAAAATACGAAAGGCATAACACAAAGAAGATAGTTTCCCTTTTAAATGAGAGATATGATCATCCCATGAGAGATTTTTATTTATATAGATACCTAGAAATTTAATTTTGTCGATTTCGGATATCTTTGAGTTTCCAATGCTTACTTCAAGAGAATTATCATTGTCTGTATGACTGTTGAAGTTGATAAAAAAGGTTTTATCCGAATTTAGAAACAGTTTACTATGGTTAAGCCAATTAAATAGATTTAGATTTGTTTTGCTTATTTCAGCTTTTAGTTGCATTATATGCTTGTTTATGAAAATTACGTTGGTGTCATCTGCATAGAGAATTGTTTTAAAAGGTGACAGAGAGACAGGTAAATCATTAATGAAGATTAGGAAAAGAAGGGGTCCGAGAATTGAACCTTGAGGGACACCGTGTTCTAATGTAGGCCTAACTTCGTTTGAATAGGAGGAATTTATTTTGACTACCTGTTTTCTGTTGGTCAAATAAGAGGCAAACCATTTATTAGCATGCCCTCTAATTCCGTATTTATCTAATTTATGTAACAAAATTTTATGATTGACTGTGTCTTAGGCTTTCCGAAGGTCAAGAAAAAGTCCAATTACATTAGACTTTTGATCTTTAGCCGATAAGATATCTGTTAAGAAAGAATATATGGCTCCATTGATTGACAAACCTTTCCTAAAATCAAACTGTGAGGCAGAGAAAATATCACATTTTTCAAGGAAGGGTACTATCCTGTTATACATTGACTTCTCTAAAACTCTTGAAAAAACAGATAAGAGAGAAATTGGTCTGTAATTTTCAATATTATTTCTTTCTCCTTTTTTGAATAAGGGTTTGACTATTGCTTGTTTGAAAATCTCAGGGAAGCAACCCGAGGAAAGTGATGAATTACATAATATAGTAATAGGTTTAATTAAATTTTTTGAACAATATTTTAGGACAGTTGAAGGAATTTCTTCAAAACCATAAGAGAATTTGTTTTTTAAATCTTTTATTAAACATGATAGGCCTACTTCATTTTCAGTGACTGGCTTTATGAATATTGATTTAGAGTTTAGTAGTGATTCAGGAAAAGATAGAGGGTAATTATTAGCATTTTTTATTAATTCTTTAGTTACTTCTGAGAAGTATGAATTGAATAAATTTGCTATTTGTAGGCTATTATTGATTTCATTATTATTGTGTAATATTTTGAGTGGTTCCTTCCTGTTTTTAAGAACTCCAGTTTCTCTCTTTACTGTTTGCCAAAGAGCTTTGTTAATATTTTCCGATTGGATGATAACATTTGCATTATGCATGTTTTTGGCTTGGAAGATAACTTTTTTCAAGATTTTGCAGTAAGTGTTGTAATATTCTTTAAAGTGAATGTCGTTTGTAGTCTTATAATAGTGATGTTCTGCTATTGTGTTCTCACCATGTAGGGAGGTTAGAAATGACATTTTGTTGGTTCCATATTAGAGGTTAGGAACACTATTAATATAGCCTATTATGTGCATATGCTGCATGTTAGAGGTTAGGTACAATATTACTTGATTTGATTACATATGTTTACTATGTTAGAAGTTATTTGTAGGCCTACTTATATATTTGTTTCACGTTTGTGGTTAGGTATGATATTTACTAGGGAAGTTCTGTTTGCATATGTTACATGTTAGAGTGATTTTACTTTATAATCTTCATGTTTACTAGAGGTTACATGCATTGACCGTGTGACATGTCAAATACGATATTACCTTACTACATGTGTTGGCTTTGTGAGAGATTGGGGGTACACTTCGATCTGTTTACATGATGTTAGAGGTTATGTACGAATACATTACTTTATTTGCAAATAACTTTTACATGGATGATTAATATTGTTAGTGTAACTTTGGATGTTGGTGTTTTGTGCCATTTAGTGTTAATACGCACCCATCCTGTATAATGTGTAATTTATGTCCCAATTATTTGAAACGGTAGATTTGGGCGCGCCCGAGTTTTCCTTCCACTGAATAATAAAAGACCCTTGCACCAAACATAATTTGTCACAACTAAAAACAACAAAATAATATTTCATCATTTAAAAAAAATACCCTTACACCAAAAATCATATTTCACAATTATAGGAGTGGGAGTAAAAACTCGGGCACGCCCGATTCTACCGTCTTCCCGAAATAATATAATATATATTCTTACCGTTTTTCATAATCCTTGACCCGATGGCATTCGGTACAAGGTCAATTGTGTCTCTATTGCTGTACCCTGGCAGCTTAGGATTGTACAAAACCTCATTTTCCTGAGCCAAGAATATCAATTTTTCAATCTCATCAGGCGTCCAGCAAGCTTCCCCTGCCATATTGTATCGACTGCCGCTAGAAAAAAACAGACAGGTTTGATTTCACCAACCAGTCGGTCGCCGTCGCTCATTGTTGGTAGCTGACGATCGATGCTATGTGACTGGTAACACTGCTCTCTGTTGGTTGGTTATATCAGTCGGTCGGTCGCTGTCGCTCGATCGATCCAGTGTGACAGCCCCCTTAGGCCCAAGACTGATTGGTTTTGTCCTACGTCATTTGTGCTTCCAATCACTATCACCTTGTACTTAAACTGTGCTGATTTTGTTATATTGTAGAGTTGATTCTGGGTTCACAAATCCACAAACATCGTAGTCCTTACCTAGTTCAGTCTTCAGTTCCAACACGAATCACCTGGCGTGGCCATCTCTGGTCACTCCATGTTTTCTGTTTCAATGGCCAAAGAAGAAAATCTGTTTTTAATTTCAATGCCTTGTGAGATGTGCTGTTGTTGGTGTTTACTCCCTCGCCATTTCTTAACTTTTGTTAAGCTTGTTCTGGTACTACAGTAGGCTGGGTGGGTGTGGCTTCGTCTGAAGCACTAGATCTTCTTTCTTCTTGCAGTATTCTAATATTCTCTCATGCCATCTTTATTTTTTCATTCTTCCTGGAATCTGATACACTTTTCACAATTACAAGTACTTTCATCTGTTTTCCCCCCATTTTCCCAAATTTGACTAAGAGGTACTTACAGTGTGCACTGAAGCAGGTGCCATCTTGGTTGATTATACACTACTTTTCTCCTTTCACTATAATCAGCAAATTAATACTACAAGTGTTCTTTCCTTCTGATGATACACTACTTTTCTCCTTTATCTATAATCAGACCATTAACATCAAGTGTTCTTTCTTTCTGATTATACACTAATTTTCTCCTTTGACTATAATCAGCTCATTAACACTGCAAGTGTTCTTTCCTTCTGATTATACACTACTTTACACAGTTAAACTTCACCAGGTACCAGAAGTTTCCCTGTTCTTTATCGCGTATCACAAACTTGTTATACTTAAAAGATTTGAAGCTTTCACGGCACTGATTACTCAGGATGGCTTCACGGGTTATCAGCCGTTCAAGATTCAAGCTTTCGGCCATCTTCCCTCTGTGGCCTTCCTCAGGAATGTGTTTGAGTGGAGAAAGCATGTTCATATTTCTAGGAGGCTGGACGAATATAAGGACGGAATGCGAAATCTCATTGGCCGGTGCACCAGCCAATCAGAAGTCAGGTATAAAATTTTTGTTGTGTCTTCAAAAGGACTGAATATGCTGTGCTGCAATGGAGTCAATCTTGTCGGTTGATGGTAGCTGATGTCACCGGTGTTGTGTTCAAGGCTCCCCGACATCCGCTTAAAAATTTTGTTGTGTCTTCAAAAGGACCGATTATGCTGTGCTGTCGATGGAGTCAATCTTGTCGGTGCTGGTGGCTGTTGTCGCCGGTGTTGTGTTCAAGGCTTCCTGACGTCCATTTAAACAATTTGTTGTGTCTTCAAAAGGACCGATTATGCTGTGCTGTCGATGGAGTCAATCTTGTTGGTTGCTGGTATCTGTTGTCGCCGGTGTTGTGTTGAAGGCTTCCCGACGTCCGTTTTTTAGTGCTGGTGCCCACGCATTGCTGAGCTGGAGACCTCCGTCCCTGTTGAGATTGTCAGTGTGTAGTTGGATTTCAAAGGCTTCCTTTATAAGCTGGTCCCAGTATTTATTGGATTGATGGAGGGTCTTTATATTTTGAAAGAGAATTCTACCGTCGGAGTTTATGGAATGTTCGGCAATGGCTGATTTTTTCGGTTGGAATAGTCTCGGGTGTCGTTTGTGTTCCTTGCATCTGTCTTCTATTGTGCCTTCGCTTTGTCCAATGTACACCTGCCCACATTCTCACGGAATACTGTATACACCTGGTGTCCTGAGCTGTAGGTCATCCTTCACAGGCCTTAAGTATTGCCTGATCTTTTTAGGGGGAAGAAAGATGGTTTTGATATTGTGTTTCCCCAAAGTACGGGCTATTTGATTGGACAAACTTCTGTAAAAGGGGATGTAAGCTTTGGTCTTGGAGTCTGGTCCTTCTTCTATGCTCGTTGGTGTTCTGCTGTTGTTTGCTCGTGCTTTCTGGATAGTTTCATCTGTTTCAGTTTTCTTGTAACCATTTTCTGATAGTGTAATTTTAAGATGTTTTATTTAATTGTCTAGATTTTCACTGTCTGAAATTTTGAAGGCTCGGTTGAAGAGGGTGGTTAGTACAGTTTTCTTCTGAGATGGATGGTGATGGTTCTGGGCATCCAGATACCGGTCCGTGTGTGTCGGTTTCCTATAGACACCATGCCCCATGATTTTTTTTACGGATTAGAATGTCAAGAAACGGCAGAGTCCCATCCTTTTCAACCTCCATGGTAAATCTGATGCTGGGGTGTATGCTTTTGAATAGATCGAAAAATTCTTGAAGCTTTTCTGCTCCATGTGGTCATGCGATGAATGTGTCATCAACGTACCTGAAGAAAGCTTTCTGTTTCTGCGGTGCTAAGTCCAGGGCTTTATGTTCAAAATATTCCATAAAGAAATTAGCAACAGCAGGTGTTATACTTAAGTGATTGTCTTGCTCTTTCAGACCTTTAGGAAATTCTCTGAGTAATGGTACATGAACTCCATTGCAGATCTGTGTTTGGGAGGGATCTGGGTGAAATTACCCCTTTCTTTTTACACTGTCATATCCATGTGGCATCTTTTACATTTTGAGCCCTGTACAGCTCATAGCTTTTGCCAAAGAGCCACTGCATTTAGAAGGACTAATCCAATGGGATGATCAGGGGATGCTTTCATATATTTGGCATCTTTTGAAATAAAGTCCCTTGCCAAACAGATCGCCATTTGCTGGGGCTCCAGCCAACCTTTCTCAACAAAGTTGGTGATCCTGGAACCATGCCAAAGCAATATTCTGCCGCTTAGCTTTTTAAGTCGTTCGTACCAGTTCTCTCCATACCGGCTTATGGTAAAGATCTCCAGTATTTCTAGAGCTTATTTATCGTGCGCTGATTAAAGCCAAAGGAGAAAGGTAGTGTAACTTATAATCAAACTTCTGAATATTGTTCCGTGACATTGATGTCTGTTCTAAATCTCTTGTAAAGTGCATTGATGGGGTTTATATCACAGTCTTCTTGTTCTAATTGCTGGATGTCTATTGCAACCCATATATGGAATAAATCCTTTAGAACATTCTTTTTCTTGATGCGCTCTGGTGTGTTCATGAATGTGCAATGTTTGTGAGGGATTTAAGGCTAGTTTACGCAATGACACTAGGTTTCATAATCACTTTCATGAAAGTGATTTCATGAAACTAATTACACCCATTTTCTTTATAACTAATTCCATTGCAACTGCACATTTCATCTTATTTCTGAATTTCAAGTTGTTGAAATCCTACATACACGTTTGAAATACGTATGAATCCAGGCATTTCACAATTTCCTCACTTCCCCACTTCATTTTACAAAATGCAAACAAGCTAAATGTGAGTAAAATATCAAAATTACCATTATAGTTTTGTGAAAAGTTGGAATCAGCCGAAACTGCATAGTGTCGTAACTCATTGTCATCAGTACATCTCATGCCCATTCAAATAAAAAAAATTGGAAAACTTAGTTACGCAACCTAATTTCATTGTGTAAACTAGCCTTACGTTATATAACTTGTCACATCTAATATATAAAGTCGAAAGTGTGTATGTGGGTGGGTGGGTGGATGTGTTGAGTGTGTGGATATTTGTGTTCCCTATACACTGTGACGGGCTTTTCTTACTTTATGCTATAAAGTTCCTTAACTTCTTGGATTAAATCCTCGCCAAAATTCTTCGCCAAAATCTGTGACGACTAATATGTGATTATTCTCAATCGTAGTATATAAGTTTACTGAACTCCTACAAAACAAGGTCACTCATACACCTGTCGTGTCATCACAACACTGCCTGCATAGTCCACATTCCAACGTTCAGTACAACTACCTTTGACACCGGGTGATTGCAAACTTCCTACTCTCAGTCTACTTTCTCTCTCTTTTAACAATTTACCCAGTCTTGATAATATTGATGAAAATTTATATTAACGGGCGCCATCATCAATACGCTTCCTCTTTTCTTTTTGTTATGTATCAGCCCAGACACAAATTAAATTATAGATACACAGGCTATGTACCTACATGCCCCTCGACTAGCTTTTAAGTTAACAGTGGAGACGGGAGTTGGGTTCGGATTTACCTTTCTTTTTTTTATTCTGCTTCTTCTTTTTCTCCTTTTTCAATACTCACTACCAAAGTATGTAACTTAGCACAAAAACCAGCTACTCTCAAACCATTACAAGGATAAGGGTCAAAAATCTGAACTTCACGTTAATTTACTTTGCATAACAATAACCATAATTTATTTAATATATTATTTTTTTTTCTTTTTTCAACAATAACAATCTTATATACAATAAATTACATTTACACTACATTAACCATTCAACACTTTTATTGGTAGGATAATATTTGATTATTCAAGGTTAGTATACCCAATTTTAACTATATAAGTACGTTCTCTGTTCAACAATAACAAATCCTTAATTAATTACTTTAATTTTCTTTCTTTGTTTTTCAGGTATCTACTAGAACGTCTTGTATTATTCTTCTAATTTACTACTGACTTGTGTAGTCATTTACATTTGCAACTTCAGGATAGTTCAATATATATATTATACTGGGTTTTTTTTTTCTTGAATAAATAAAGGTTTTCAATTCATAATCCAGTCCTTACTCTACAGATTACACTCAATAATCCCACCTATGTCTCCTATATTAGTCTATTTGTCAGCTTAGTCCATGAAGAATTGTATTTAAAGATAGATAGAAAAGACAGTCTCACGAAGAAAGAAATCGAAGTTTAGGCCTATACCCACAGAGTGACTGTGGCGATAGACCACCGATACAGGAGCGACGTCTAGATCTTGAGTTACAAACAATCTGACTCCTCTCCTGCAACCGGGAAAATATTAATGGGCCGCAAACAAAAATAAAATTTTGTAAATCGATGTCAGAGGTCCCTGACACTCTCTCCTAGAGGCACGTGGGGCCGTTGTTCGCCTCCAACCTCGATGGCTTTCACAATCTCTCATAAATTTCTTTTCTTTATATGTTACTAGTATAGGCCTTGCCTACTACCAGATTTTATTTGTTTGATTCGGGATACTTCCGGCGTTCCCTCACCTCACCCTTACAATCTCTAGTACTGTACATAAACTACTTATCAGTACACTACTCGTAATTACCTTTTCTCCTCTTTCTAACCTGACCAATCCTTAGCTATTATCTTTTAACCCCTTTCTTTCTTTAAGTAGAGTTCCCTTCAGCTTATACCATTGATTTAATTCACTCGGTGGTTATTCTAGTTTTCCTACTTCTTACGTTACTACTCTTTAGCATGGGCACCCAATCTTCTTTTGTCTCTAAATTCCCTAGAATTCTAACTGAAACTAATTCACGCCCAGATTAGTAAGCTTCTCTATAACCCCTTTAGTGACTTCTACTTCTACCCTAACATGTAAATTTTCCAATGGTACACACCTAATGCACTACCACTCGTAGGCCTTCTTTTGCCCTTCAATCTTTCCACTTCTTATCCCCCTCTACCATGTTCCATACACCTTCGCTTGTAGATAAATCTCTATAAAAAAACATAACTTAACATTACAGGCCAGCATGAAATCTATTTATAGATAGTCACCCGTCACCTGAAAGAAACCCAAGAGGGAGGGGCCCTCGTAAGAAGTACTAAGCATGCCCCTTAATTACTTTTCTTCCTTACTCCCCTCGCGTCCTGTCTCAAAAATAACAAAGTTTCTATGAGCATCACCAATTGCCCCTAGCTATGTATTCATTCGTGGAACAATCACCCATGAAACCCTAAAGTGAAGAGATCTATCTGTATCCTTCAGCGGTTAGGCTCTTGACTGCTCTTTTATAATTAACTTAGACCAGAAATAGAAAGTAGTTGGATTACTGGATTTCATCACTTTACTTCTAGAATTCTCACTTCTATATTTCTATTCTATTCTTCTATCATACCCTACGGCGTCTGATTGCCATACATGACTTAGAAACCATCCTTAAAAAAGGAATATCTCAGTTTTCTCACTCCTCAAACAATAAGAAAAAGTCTAGACTATTATACTCAACCAGTGATGTCCAACTTATCCTCCGATCCTGAGTTGTCTCCCATTACTTCCTGATGTCCATATCTGCTCTTATTCAGAGCGAGCAGTCACGACTCACTCTCACAGCTGATGTTCGCTGTAGCGGTGTCTCGTACTGGCCGACTTGGTGTATTCTTCTGATTAATGACTATCTCCATATAGCCGTGTCAAGGAAGTTCACAACCAGAATTTCCTTTAGATGAAAGTCTGACACACCATTATGCCAGACCGCCTCTACCGCTGTCACACATCCCAATCTCGTCTTCTCCCTTCTGCCTTTTCAACTTCTCTCTCTCGTGGTCAGGCACGTACTCCTTACTGTCTTTTTCGGATCAGCTCTTCTCCCGTCGACTCACCGTCGGCGCATGCGCACTTCTCTTTTTTCTGTAATTCAAAATAAATTCAGGGCAGTATCGATAGTCATAACAGGGTTCAATATCGATTAATCGAAGTCTCCCCAACCCTTCCTTTGTTTAGAAATGGTTTCTTATCGTCTATTATGCACGCAGCCATTCGCTACGTGACATTCTTCCCCCACTCACCATAAAAAAAAATAATGTTAACACTGTTCACATTTTTTTTTTTTTTTTTTTTTTTTTTTTTTTGTTTAGTTTACCAGCCTTAAAGAATGTTTATCCAGGAACAAAGGGTTTCAAGTCTTTGACGTGCCACTTCCCCAACTTTTTACCAAAACGGTTTGTCAGTTCGTAGCTATTTTCACTGAACTTTTTCTTTATAATATAGGGCCCGACAAACTTTGCACTTAAACCTGCTGTATAAGCTTGTGAGGCATCACTTAATTTAAAGTTTCTTCTTAACACTAGATCTCCTGGACGAAATTTCACCTCTCTCCTCCGAAGATTATAATAATGACTCGAATTCTTATAGGCGGTTTCTAAGTTATGTCTAACCATCAAACGTACCGTTTTCAATTTATTGAGTTTTTCCACCCAAAGTTTTGGGATTTCTTTATGAATCGGTTGGTTTTCCACCTTTTCAATCCTACTGATAATTTCAGGCTCCTTCCCATAATTTAGCATATAAGGAGTGCATCCAGTGGAACTATGCTTAGCCGTATTTATAGCAAAATTAAATTCTCTCAAATACACGTCCCAAACTGTCTGATCCTTTTGAATATAACTAGAAATCATTGTCTTCAATACTCTATTGACTCTTTCTACTGGATTTCCTTGTGGCGAATATACAGGTAAATAACAAGGAGTTATATTAAAAGCTTTAGCTATCTCTCGCATTAATTTACTAGTATATTGCGGTCCATTATCCATCAGCAAATATCCCGGAATTCCCCATTTAAGGATAATCAATTCATAAAATGCTTCCGTAACTGCTCTACTGGTTGCTTTCCTTAACGCTTTACATTCTACATACTTGGTAAAGGTGTCCTGAAATACAATCACATATCGGTTCCCTTTTTTGGAACGTGGGTAAGGTCCCAACAAATCTGTAGCTACAGTCATCCAAGGTTTCTCTTTCTGGTAAAAATGCATTGGTCCTGCTTGAGCCGTTTGTAACACCTTCTGTCTCTGACATATTTCACAAGCAGTAACATACTTAGCAACATCTCTAAACATTCCCGGCCAATAATACTTGTTTGCTATTCTAAAGAAAGTTTTAGCTATCCCCATATGCCCTGCAGTCGGTGCATCATGACATTCCTGCAATACTTTAATCCTAAAATCTTGCGGAATAACTAATTTCCACCTATTTACTGTTCCCTCTAAAGTTTGTTCTAACTGATCTAATCTTAAATGGTACAACTTCTCATCTACGACCTTCCAATCTGGCCAAAATTTAGGTTTACTTTGTACTTGCTCCTTCCGCTTAATATACCAAGCATCTTGTATATTTTCCCATTCCACTACTTCAGAGTTATCAGTCAACAAGAGGCAAAATTCTTCCTCTACCGTTTTCTCTTGAACTTTCCCTTCGTGTATTCTAGATAAAGCATCCGGAACTTTTTGTAATCTACCAGGCCTATGTATTACTTCAAAATCATACTCCTGGAGCAATAAACTCCACCTAGCTAATCGTCCGGTCGGATTCTGTAATGTATTTAACCATTTCAGAGCAAAGTGATCAGTATATACTTTAAAATGATAACCTTCCAAATAAGGACGAAACTTTTGAACTGCCCATAATATAGCTAACAATTCTTTCTCGACTATTGCCCACTTTTGCTCGCCTACCGTTAAAGTTCTACTAGCATAAGCTATTACTTTTTCCTCTCCTTCCTCTCCTGTCTGAATTAATGCTGCTCCTAGTCCTGAAAAACTAGCGTCGGTCTGTAACACTAGGGGTTTAGTATAATCTGGACAAGTTAATATAGGACTACTAGATAATTTCGATTTTAATTCATCAAAAGATTCCTGACATTCCTTAGTCCAACGCCATTTCTGATTCTTTTTCAGAAGTGCAGTGAGGGGCTTTACAACTTCAGAAAAAAATGGAATGAATCGTCGGTACCAAGAAGCCAATCCTAAAAATGCTCGTACTTCCTTGACTTTTGTAGGGGCTGGATACTCAAGGATACACGAGATTTTATCTGAATCTACAGCAATTCCTAATGGAGTAATGATATGACCCAAATATTTTAATTCACTTCTACAAAATTTTGATTTTTCCCTATTAATTTTCAGGTTAGCTTTTCTTAATTTCTCTAAGACTTTTTCTAACAAGGACAAATGTTCTTCAAATGTCTCGCTAATAAGTACTATATCATCCAAATAACAAAAGCATTTCTCTCCTATCTCTTCTCTTAATATAGTATCAACTAATCTTTGAAACGAGGCTGGTGCGTTATGGATTCCAAAAGGCATAACTCGAAACTGATACAATCCTCTACCAGGTACGGTAAATGCTGTTTTTTCTTTACTTGCTTCATCTAATGGAACTTGCCAATACCCATTT
The DNA here is from genome assembly GCA_964059195.1 of Ectobius pallidus. NCBI lineage: Eukaryota > Metazoa > Arthropoda > Insecta > Blattodea > Ectobiidae > Ectobius > Ectobius pallidus. The sequence continues at coordinate 50,236,297 of CAXKWD010000001.1, read as the reverse complement.
TTCAAATCTATTGTACTGATATACCTAGCATGTCGTAATTTACTCAAAACATGTTCAATGTATGGCAAAGGATAACTATCTCTTTTAGTACAATTGTTTACTTTTCTGAAATCTACGCAGAACCTCCATGTTCTATCTGGTTTCTTTACCATAACTACCGGAGACGACCAAGGTGAATTTGAAGGCTCTATAACTTTTTCCAATAACATTTTATCTATTTCCGCGTGTATAACTTTTTCCAAAATGGGTGATACTGGATAATATCTTTGTTTTATAGGTTTTGCATCGCCTGTATCAATAACATGAGAAATCAGATCGGTAAGTCCAGTACACTGATCAAATTTCTGTAACTGATTTTCCAAAAACATATTTAATTTGTCCCTTTCCTGAGGTGTAGGTAAAGTAAGAATATTATGTAGTTGATCTTCTTCTTTCAAATCTATAGCCTTAACGAATTGAAAAATTTTTGCTGGTTCATCTTTGAAATACCAAGTCCCATCTTGCAAATCTACTACTAACCCAATTTGTTTCAAAACGTCCATGCCCAGAATCATATCTACTGCTAAATTTGGCATAATTTTACATTTTATCGGAAAAATCCTGTCCTGCAATTTCATCTCAAAAGTTCTCTCTCCTGTTATAGAACTATAAGTTTTATCTGCTAGTTGCACCACCCTAACTTCAGATTCTTCTACTGCTAAATCTAACATTTTACATAAAAAGTCACCCTTCTCTCCCACATAAGTTTTATCTGAACCTGAATCTATTAAAGCAATAAATGTAATATCCTCCAGCAAAATTTCAACAAAACATCTATCTCCATTAACTAAATCTGTAGGATTTATATTTAACATCACACAAGCCTGATTTTTAGTTAATTGTCTTAAAGAATTTGTAGGCCTAACTTTTCTTTCTTGGGGCATCCTACAATCAATAGACCTATGTCCAAGCTTATTACAACTATAACATTTAATCGTAGCGCGTGGAGTAACTCTACGAGGTGCCTTACACTCGAACTGCCTATGTCCTGTTTTATCACAATTCCAACATCGCTGATTATTTGAAAAACGCAAAGTGGTGTTTTTACCATTATCCCTCGACTCATCCTGTCTCTCTTTATTTTCTATTACTTTAACCATTCTAGAATCATTTACAGGACTTGAATTCCGTTCCTTATCCCACGTCTTTGCAGAAAAACTAACATTGGGTTTCTTTTGTAACTCGGACGATGGAAGTTCCTGTTTTCCCTGAATTCCTAGCGCTGTATGAACTGAAGGTATAACAACTTGTCTCTGAGGTTTATAAGCCGTTTCTTTAATTGTAGCTCTAACCTGCGTTGGAGGAGGAATATATCTCTCAGAATCTAACAATATTTGTTCATACTGTCTACCTACACGTATTAAATCTGTTATAGTTTGAATCTCTGCAGGTCTAATGTACAATTTTACGTCAGGACGCAAATTTTTGATAACAGTCTTCATCATTTGTTGAGGACTCATTGGAGTACTCAGCCTCCTCATTAACGTTTGAATAGCATTAACATAATCAAAAATCGATTCTTTGGGACCTTGCGTTCTCTGTCTAATCTCATCCAAAAGCGAGTCTTCCTCATCAATAGGCAAATAATATTCTCTAAATTCTTTCAAAAAAGCTTCCCATGTAGGCCAATCTGTTAATCTGTTCCTGTACCAAAGTAAAGCTGAATCTTGTAAAATTTCGGGTAATACTGACAATAACTCTACACCCTGTAACTTAGAACTTTGTTTTAAATCTTCCAATCTCTCCAAAAATAAGTAAATACTATCCCCAGGTTTGAATTTAATGTTCCATTTACGAACCAGATCCAAAGTATTTGGTTTATGTGGCTCTAACTGAATTGTAAACGATGGTACTACTGGTACAACTTCTTCTGAATCAGCTACCGCCATGGCCTTCCTACGCATTAACTTAACCCATGTATACACTACATCTCCATATGAATCTTGTGGTACCGTTATATTATGTTCAACTAAATCTTCTTCCAAAACTTCCTGACTCAGAGCAAAAGCCGTAATTAACACTTGAAATGACTGAGGGTTCTTACGGGCATAATCTAACAAGCGTTGTCTTAACTCATCCCTTGTACCTGTGGTCGGTAACTTTACTCTATCACATTCTGCTTCTAAATCCGCCTTCCTCAACTTCCTAATAGCTTGGGTTAACTCAGCTGCTCTTATTTGTGCATACGGATCAACATAAGTAGCCATATTTATATATTAACAATACCACTGGAAAAAAAGATTAGAACACACAATAGTTCAGTCGTCTGTCTTAGTCATCTATAGAAGTCCTTACTTGTCAATAGTCATTATTCTTTTCCCAAAAATATGTTATTATTATTATTATTATTATTTGTTTTTGAGAATAAATTTCAGTTATACTAACCTAACTCCCAAAATTCTTTTAACCCTATCTCGCCTCACGTTAGGATATCAAACTATCACTGCCTCACGCTATGGGCTATCATAATATGGAACTTCAACTGAATAAAGGTTTCTTTTTTTTTTTTTTTTTTTTTTTTTTAACAATTTTAACTAAATTAAGTTGCAACAATTAGCAATACTGTTTTGTTTTAACACTACTCAGCCCCACGATATGGGCGCCAAACTTTTGAAGGGGACTTCACGTTAACTTTGCTTTAAGTAACAACGACCGTATTTTATTTAATATATTATTTTTTTTTCTTTTTTCAACAATAACAATCTTATATACAATAAATTACATTTACACTACATTAACCATTCAACACTTTTATTGGTAGGATAATATTTGATTATTCAAGGTTAGTATACCCAATTTTAACTATATAAGTACGTTCTCTGTTCAACAATAACAAATCCTTAATTAATTACTTTAATTTTCTTTCTTTGTTTTTCAGGTATCTACTAGAACGTCTTGTATTATTCTTCTAATTTACTACTGACTTGTGTAGTCATTTACATTTGCAACTTCAGGATAGTTCAATATATATATTATACTGGGTTTTTTTTTTCTTGAATAAATAAAGGTTTTCAATTCATAATCCAGTCCTTACTCTACAGATTACACTCAATAATCCCACCTATGTCTCCTATATTAGTCTATTTGTCAGCTTAGTCCATGAAGAATTGTATTTAAAGATAGATAGAAAAGACAGTCTCACGAAGAAAGAAATCGAAGTTTAGGCCTATACCCACAGAGTGACTGTGGCGATAGACCACCGATACAGGAGCGACGTCTAGATCTTGAGTTACAAACAATCTGACTCCTCTCCTGCAACCGGGAAAATATTAATGGGCCGCAAACAAAAATAAAATTTTGTAAATCGATGTCAGAGGTCCCTGACACTCTCTCCTAGAGGCACGTGGGGCCGTTGTTCGCCTCCAACCTCGATGGCTTTCACAATCTCTCATAAATTTCTTTTCTTTATATGTTACTAGTATAGGCCTTGCCTACTACCAGATTTTATTTGTTTGATTCGGGATACTTCCGGCGTTCCCTCACCTCACCCTTACAATCTCTAGTACTGTACATAAACTACTTATCAGTACACTACTCGTAATTACCTTTTCTCCTCTTTCTAACCTGACCAATCCTTAGCTATTATCTTTTAACCCCTTTCTTTCTTTAAGTAGAGTTCCCTTCAGCTTATACCATTGATTTAATTCACTCGGTGGTTATTCTAGTTTTCCTACTTCTTACGTTACTACTCTTTAGCATGGGCACCCAATCTTCTTTTGTCTCTAAATTCCCTAGAATTCTAACTGAAACTAATTCACGCCCAGATTAGTAAGCTTCTCTATAACCCCTTTAGTGACTTCTACTTCTACCCTAACATGTAAATTTTCCAATGGTACACACCTAATGCACTACCACTCGTAGGCCTTCTTTTGCCCTTCAATCTTTCCACTTCTTATCCCCCTCTACCATGTTCCATACACCTTCGCTTGTAGATAAATCTCTATAAAAAAACATAACTTAACATTACAGGCCAGCATGAAATCTATTTATAGATAGTCACCCGTCACCTGAAAGAAACCCAAGAGGGAGGGGCCCTCGTAAGAAGTACTAAGCATGCCCCTTAATTACTTTTCTTCCTTACTCCCCTCGCGTCCTGTCTCAAAAATAACAAAGTTTCTATGAGCATCACCAATTGCCCCTAGCTATGTATTCATTCGTGGAACAATCACCCATGAAACCCTAAAGTGAAGAGATCTATCTGTATCCTTCAGCGGTTAGGCTCTTGACTGCTCTTTTATAATTAACTTAGACCAGAAATAGAAAGTAGTTGGATTACTGGATTTCATCACTTTACTTCTAGAATTCTCACTTCTATATTTCTATTCTATTCTTCTATCATACCCTACGGCGTCTGATTGCCATACATGACTTAGAAACCATCCTTAAAAAAGGAATATCTCAGTTTTCTCACTCCTCAAACAATAAGAAAAAGTCTAGACTATTATACTCAACCAGTGATGTCCAACTTATCCTCCGATCCTGAGTTGTCTCCCATTACTTCCTGATGTCCATATCTGCTCTTATTCAGAGCGAGCAGTCACGACTCACTCTCACAGCTGATGTTCGCTGTAGCGGTGTCTCGTACTGGCCGACTTGGTGTATTCTTCTGATTAATGACTATCTCCATATAGCCGTGTCAAGGAAGTTCACAACCAGAATTTCCTTTAGATGAAAGTCTGACACACCATTATGCCAGACCGCCTCTACCGCTGTCACACATCCCAATCTCGTCTTCTCCCTTCTGCCTTTTCAACTTCTCTCTCTCGTGGTCAGGCACGTACTCCTTACTGTCTTTTTCGGATCAGCTCTTCTCCCGTCGACTCACCGTCGGCGCATGCGCACTTCTCTTTTTTCTGTAATTCAAAATAAATTCAGGGCAGTATCGATAGTCATAACAGGGTTCAATATCGATTAATCGAAGTCTCCCCAACCCTTCCTTTGTTTAGAAATGGTTTCTTATCGTCTATTATGCACGCAGCCATTCGCTACGTGACAACACGTATCTACATTTCTTGACTAATTTGCATGAAATTTTGCACAAATACCCAGTTCAACCCGTAAAGTAACTTGGTCATTATTAAAATTCAAACAAGCCACTCCTTCCCTTGAAAATTTATTTAATTTCTGAGAATATTATACTGAAAAAATGAAATGCAATTCAATCATGACAACAGTGTATTGTTTACAGTTTTCACATGGGTCTTTACATTGAATTGAATTGTTTTATTCGTCCAATATATCATTACATGATATGGGACACATCATACAATAATAATACAATAATAATAATACAATAATACAATAATAATAATCATAGAGTAATTTAACTTAATGAATATAATAAATACATATACAATTTACCCATCTAATAACACAAATATTCATCTACAGAATAGTACGATTCATTACATAGGAAAGCAGATAATTGAGTCTTGAATTTGGTAAAATTTTCAATTTCTTTAATTTTGGTAGGTAATTTATTGAAAAGTTGTATTCCATTATGTGTGAGAGAATTTTCAAATAATTTTGTATTGTGACTGATTAAGGCTAAATTCGATTTTCCTCTTCTATTATGAGAATGTATTGCTGAATTTGTTGTGAATTTATTAATGAACGATTTTACGTGCAAAATAACATAGAACATGTACATACATGGTAACGTCATAATGCTTAACTTTTTGAAATATTGTTTACAGCTTTCGAATCTTGGAATATTACAGATTATTCGTACTACTCTTTTTTGTACCCTGAAAACTCTATTAGAAATCTTCATTCCCCCCCAAAACATTATACCCTGTTTTAATAGGCAATGAAAATAAGCAAAATACGCTGTTCTAATAATATTCATTGAACCGAATTCTTTAACATTTTAAAGGCAAAGCAAAGTTTACTAAGTTGTTTCGTCAAGTTATCTACATGGACTTTCCAATTTAAATTTTCATCAATCCATACACCTAAAAATTTTGTGTGATGTTTGTAAGAAATCTTCATATCAGTTAAAATAAAATCAGGGAAAATTAAACTTTTGTTTACTTTATGATGGAAACCAATTGAAACTGTTTTATCGATATTTATAATAAGACCATTTTCATGAAATCTCTCTTTTAATTTCTCTAGATTTAGATTTACTTCATTTATATCCTTTCCTGAAATTAAAAGATTTGTATCATCAGCAAACATTGTTAATTTGATATCATTACAATTTTCGATAGTTTTATCTAAATCATTTATATATATATTAAGAATAAAAGTGGTCCCAATATGGAGCCCTGTGGGACACCACAATGAACATCTTTTACTTGAGAATATATGGGTTTTGATTCCTTCTTTGTTGTGTCCACGTCATTCCATTCAACTATCTGCTTTCTATTTTTGAGATAAGATTCAAACCATTTATTTGCAATTCCCCTGATACCACAAGAATTTAATTTTGATAACAAAATGTCATGATTTACTAAATCAAAGGCTTTAGATAAATCCAAGAATAAGCCAATGCAAACTTTCTTACTGTCCAATTTTCTGTATATTTCTTCTAAAAATTGTTCTAATGTTCTAATGCTGTATCTAATGCTGTATGCTGTACGGAAACCATTTTGACTATTCGTTAAAATTTCGTACTTATTAAAAAAAGTAATTATTCTGTTATAAACAGCTCTTTCAAGAATTTTTGAAAATGTGGAGAGTATTGCTATAGGACGATAGTTTCCTAATTCATCCTTAGCGCCTTTCTTAAACAGAGGTTTTATTTTAGCAATTTTTAGGTTTTCGGGAACTTGACCAGTAGAAAGCGATAAATTTATGAGAAATGATAACGGCCCTAGTAAATATGCGTAACATCTTTTAATTAGAAAACTAGAAATTTCGTCAAACCCACTTGACTTTTTATTTTTTAGGCCCTTGATTATGTTTGAGACTTCGCCTTCATTAACGGGCGTGAAAAATATTGACGTAGCAAGATTTTGGCTATTTCTTGAAGTTATAATATTTCCTATTTTAGGATGACTCTTCAGCCTTTCAGCAACATTAACAAAATAATCATTAAATGCATTAGCAATTTCTCTAGGTTCAGACATGAGTTGACCGTTACGTTTTATAGTATTTGTTTTATCAATTTTTACAGGATTGTTTTTATTTAACTCATTTTTAATTACGTCCCATATTCGTTTGGATTTATTCATAGATTCTAGAACGACTTTACTATTGTACATTTTTTTAGCTTCTCTGACAACTGTATTGTAAACTTTTTTATAATTTTGAAAATAGTTTATAAATTCAGGGGATGCGTTGTTGGTTTTGACAAATCTGCAGGGACTTAAGTGTTTCGTATGATTTGCGGATACCTCTTGTAATCCATCTATTAACAATTCATTCTTTTTTTAAAATATCAATTCTTTTAATTGGAAATGCAATGTTGTAACAATAAGTGACAGAGTATAAAAAATTGTTAGTTGCAGCGTCAATATCAGTTTGCTCATAAATATTGTTCCAATCTTCCTTAGAAAGAAGATAGTTAAAATAATTTATAGTTTCTTCATTAATTATTCTAATATTTTAAGCATCTCATTAGTTTTAGTGTTGACATTACATTTATTTAATATATTATCTAGTGTCAACAACTGTCCGAAATGATCTGATAAGCCTGTTTCAAATACAACAATCGAAGAGTGCAAATTTGAATTTAGAAAGATCTGATCGATAGCAGTTTGAGATGTAGATCTAACTCTGGTTGGCTCATTTATCTGAGCTTGCATACCAAATTCATATAAGTGATTTTTTAGTTCTCTCTTGTCATGGTTACCTTTTAAAAAATCTAAGTTCAAGTCTCCCACAAGTATAATTTGCATTTTGGTTTTTTGCACATTACTTAAAAGTATTTCGAGATTATGAAAAAAAATCTTAAAATTACTACTTGAATTTCTATAAATACATATTATGATAATTTTGTAATATACAAGATTAACCACACTGCATTCGAAATGTTCTTCTACATTTAAAGACTCAAATTTGTTTGTCGAATGTGAGTTAATACTAGACTTCACGTAAATGCATGAACCCCCATTTTTCTTATTTTTTCTGCAAAATTTACTAATAAGAGAATAATTTGGAAAACAGTAATGTTCGATTTCATCTTCAGACAACCAGTGTTCTGTGAAACACATTACATCTATCTCTGTGTCAGAATTTTTTAACAACACTTCTACATTAGTTTGTTTGTTTCTAAGGCTTTGTGTGTTTAGGTGAAATATGCTAATACTATTTTTACATTTGTTAGAGTTTAATGTACCCATAATCTGGTTCATTTTACACTGTTCTTGGAAATCGGATTCTAATTCAATTTTCACTGACTTATTCAAAATATCGAGACTTTTTGTTTGCGTAGGACTATCTCATAAGTTAAGTGTACACTGACTTCTCACTAGTTTACTTGATCTTAACTTCATAACTTCATCACAGGCCAGTCTTGTGTCTTCGTTATCTGCTTTGTCCTTACTTTTATTCACGGCTTTTTCGTGGGTCCACTTTAATGCAATACTAGGTTTTGACTTCGGATATATCGATTCTTTTATTGTCACTGCAATCTACATAATACTGGGCTTTTACAAATTCTGATGCTATCGATGTAATACATTGGTGAAAATAACTAATAAAAAATTAAATACACGAAAATAATGCACAATGTGATGCAGTCACATAACTTTCTCTACCCTCGACATTGATAATATCATTTTTCACTTCACATTTTGATGTAGAATAAGAGGTCATATTGCAGGGACAGCTTAAGTGTGTGCCAATGAGTATGCTATAACAGATATCTATAAAAAATCCTATCCACTGATACGTTATTCATTGCTGTAGGCTTTGTATTAGTTGTGAAATAGGGATGTTTTTCATAGGCCCTAAGCATCTAAAAGAAGACAAAATAGGATGGAACATTTTCAGTGCTATGCCCGCAGTATGAAAGTCATATTGAATTTCTTTTTTATTTCAGCCTCGAAACAGTTGTATGGTAAAATGAGAGTGAGAAATAAAATTTTCCATAATGACAATACAATCTTATGTAATCGGAATTTATGTTTCTTCATATTTCAACCCCTCCCAGGAATAGAAGCAACGGAATGCAACATTCGACATCCTCTGTGAGCGTTTTCTGAGGGAATAGTTTGAGTATCATAAGTAGTTCTTCCTCATTTCAAATTCTACATATTATATAAGGACCTACGCTGCTATTCATAGTCGCAATAAGTCGTACTTATATCCAAGCCGAACTTTTATCTTGTCTTAAGTTGAATTTCTGGCACAAACAATTTGTACTTATAGTCCATGTGCCAGACCTCCAAAATTGACCATGTCATAATTTGGGGGGACTGAATGAAACTTATACCACACGTTCCTGGGGGTCATGTGGAGCAAAAAAGTCGGGGGGGGGGCCCATCATGAGGAGGTAGCTTTCAAACATGGTGGTCATTCAAAATGGCTGACGACTGTTAATCTTTAAATTCAAATATCTCGGGACTGGGTTCATCAATCTTGAATTTTGTTTTTTCAAAATGTAGGTTATTCTTCTGGCTACATGTTTGTTCCACATGTATGTGGCCAAAAAAAAAAAAAAAAATATTGGTCAAAACTCTAAAAATCGGAAAAATAGATTTTTGGACATTTACGTTTTGCGGTTTATTACTCTAACCGTTGGGTATATCAAAAAAGTGTTTGAAACAAAAGTTGTAGAAACACATCTCCCCTTTAAAACGCAAAAAATGAAATCAAAGATCGGATCAATAGAATCCGAGATATCCAGAATCAAAGCGGGCGGAGCAGGGTTGAGTGTGTTGACCGAGCACTCGGTGCAGCCTAGCGAGAGGCTAGACGTGGCGTAAAATCCTGTGCTTTATTTATTTTCAGCCTCAGTAATTGCTTTATTACTAGTTAAATTCCGGGGTGCGCGGGCAAAGAGAGTTAAGTCCACCATCCTAAAAAATTGATATATGTCCACACAGAGTTATAGATAAAAATGTTCTCTACATTTGTGTTAAGTCCAGTAGTTATGGATGTGTGCCTCATAGGTTTATCCATCTCTAAAGCTATGTTGGGCTGGTATAGTGTGTTAAGTTGCTCTAATTCTCAGCAACAAGAAAGTGGACTTAACTCTCTTTGCCCGCGCACCCCGGAATTTACATTACCTACTAATGTGCACTATTTTTAACATGATTATTAAACACTTACTCATAAATACAATTAACAATTATATCATTTATCTGGGAAATGGACATCAATAATTACCAACTCATATAATATTCTGTCGAGGCTTTTATCTTCGATTTTTAAGATGAAATTGTTAAAGGAACTTCAAATAGTCGAAATAAAAAAGGAAAAAAGTATTACAATTTAGGCATGTATCTGAGACTTTTAACAATACTTTCAGAAATGAACACAGGACAAAAGCAACTAAGAAATAAAAATGCCTATAAAATGCCTTATAGCCTATAATATTATGAACAATCTTGAAATAAGTCTTCTTCTCTAGAATCACTGTAATCAGTTATTATAATTGCACTCTTCTTCATCTGCTGTTGCTTTGGTACACCCCTTGCACCCACGGCTCTCGGTGCATCGGATTTGAGTAATAAATACAATTAACAATTATACAATTTACCTGGGAAATGAACATCAATAATTACGAACTATACATCCCATAACTCTGTACTTCAAGATGAACATGTTCAAGCCACTCTACTTGATACATCTTCTTACAAGTAATGAAGCAATGTTGTCCTTTCGGATGAAATATATCGCCCTAGTGGAGCTACTTTCCGTTTTTCTTCGGACTAATCGAGAAGGAAATTGGTTTCTGTTTTTAGCTGCTGTTGAAAAAATTGTGCCTTGAATTTTTGCACTGGATAGAGTGAACTACTCACATTATTTGTCATAACACTTTCTTGAATTAACTAAACTAGAAAAGGAGAGCCCATATGTTCACCAATATTATGTAGAAGGAGGTTTTCAGTACAAATAAGAAGCAACAACCCATTTTCTGGAATTCCAGTGGACCAAGCCATCAAAGAGACTGTAAACAAAGACACCCAAACTCCTGAAGGTACTAAGGGTTTCAGTCTGAAAAAGTAGGCTGTAGTACGGTAATATGTTAATGTTGACTACAGAGCTAAAGAACCTCCTCAGCATTCTATCATCCAGCGAAACAGATCAGTGCCACCCTGACCTCCAAAGCCCAAGGACACTTAGAGATGAGAAAGACGTGACAACTCTCACTGACCTTCTAGCCGAGTGGACGAACCCCTTCGATCCCAACCCTTAAGATATTGTACATTTGTCTACTGGAATACATGTTGATGAATCAACAGCTTCTGATCACATTGATTCGGAAAACAAGGGAAAAATAGCTTATTAAGAGTTCACGTTTCGTCTAGCTAAAGGAGAAGGGTTTCATAAACGTATTAAGAAAGCTGGTCTTAAGATTAGTAGACTAAAGAAGAGCAAAAAAAAAACAAGGTTGGAAACAAAGAAGTAATCCTCCAGTGCAATCGAAATCTATTCAGCAAAATGACCTATATTGCAGAAAACCAACAACTTGACATGATGGAAGGGTTCAGATATCCTCTGGCGCCGTTTCCATGGACTATGGCGAATGTTAATGGGCCTTTGAAGAAAACCTACAAATCAGTGTTTGCCCATTTTTTGGAAATATACACCACCCCTGCGAGTCTGCCGGAAAAAGATTCAGCCTGCATCATTGATTCAATGGCTGTGCTTCAGTCCATCAAAGGAGAACAAAAAACGTTTTACGAATTGTCAACGAATTTTCTCAAGCAGGTTTTGAATATAGGTCAGAGGGTTGACATATATTATCCAGAGGTTTTGATCAAATCTTTGGAGAGGGAAAAAAGCGGAACAGCTGAAGGTATCAAATTTAGTGAAATCAAGGGTGGTCACAGAGTGGTTTGTTGGAGGACGCTTCTAAGGAACAATTACCGCAAAAATATAATGATAAAATTCTTTTTTTTACAGTTTGTAAGAGGAGAAATTTCAAAACATAAATGGAAAGCTAGAAATCTTCGTAGCAGTTGGTGAAATCTGCTTCATGATCATTTATATTAGGAGCAAAAATGTTCCTGAGCTGTTCTGCACTCAAGAATAAGCTGATTCCAGAATGATGCTGTATGCAAGGAATGCCGCTACATCATCTGAACCAGTTCTTTGCTTTTCAATCAATACAGATGTATTAGTTTTGGCTGTAGGTTTTTGCAAAACCATAAAAAGCAAAAACTTCTGAATCGGGAAACAAACAAAACAGTTTTAACAGATATGCAAGTTTCCCAGATAGTATCTGCCTTAGGCGAACAGCTTTTTACAGCTCTTATTGGGTATTATTGCTGGTCTGGCTGCTACACAATCAGGGAAAAGTTAAAGGATTTAAGCTTTTTTGCAAGGTGAAATGAGCTGCGCTACCAGATGTTCAGAGGGCCAGATTGAGAGTTTCCAAATGTCTCTTCGTAAAGACACCTTGAGACAACACAATAAACGTGCCAACTACCAGGCCGGAATTTTGATCAGAAGCCTGGAAACCAAACCGCTAATTCTGGACCCTTTTGCTCATGGATGAGAAAAGGACACATCAGGTAACTTATCATTCAAGTGGATGGAAGGTCTGCCAGTACCGGCGTGCATACTTTCCTTTTTTCGGTGCCACTGCAAGATCAACTGTGCACCAGAAAGTTACTCGTGCTTAGCAACTCAAATCTGAATCATCGAGAGCTGTGGGTGCAAGGGGTTTGCTGAAGCAACGGCAGTTGAGGACGAGAGCAATAATTATAATAACTGACTTCAGTGATTCTAGTGAAGAAGACTTAATTCAACATTGTTAATAATATTGTATAAGGCATTTTATGGGCATTTTTATTTCTTAGTTGCTTACATCCTGTGTTCATTTCTGAAAGTATTGTTAAAAGTCTCCGATACATACCTAATTTTGTAATACTTTTTCCCTTTTTTAATTATTTTGACTATTTGAAGTTCCTTTAACGATTTCATCTTAAAAATCAGAGATAAAAGCTTTGACAGTATATTATATGAGTTGGTAATTATTGACGTCCATTTCCCATATAAACGATATAATTGTTAATTGTATTTATGAGTAAGTGTTTAATAATCATGTTAAAAATAGTGCACATTAGTAGGTAATGTAAATTTATCTAGTAATAAAGCAATTACTGAGGCTGAAAATAAATAAAGCGCAGGATTTTACGCCAAGTCTCGCCTCTTGCTAGGCTGCACCGAGCGCTCGGTCGACATGCTCAACCCCGCTCCGCCCGCTTTGAATCTGGATATCTCAGATTCTATTGATCCGATCTTTCATTTCATTTTTGCGTTTTAAAGGTGAGATGTGTTTCTACAACTTTTGTTTCAAACACTTTTTCGATATACCCAACGGTTAGAGTAATAAACCGCAAAACGCAAATGTCAAAAAACCTGTTTTTCCGATTTTTAGAGTTTTGACCAATAAATACTGGTTTTCTGGCCACATACATGTGGAACAAACATGTAGCCAGAAGTATAACCTACATTTTGAAAAAAACAAAATTCAAGATTGATGAACCCAGTCGCATGATATTTGAATTTAAAGATTCACAGTCGTCCGCCATTTTGAATGACCGCCATGTTTGAAAGCTACCTCCTCATGACGGCCCCCCCCCCCCGACTTTTTTGCTCCACATGACCTCAGGAACGTGTGGTATAAGTTTCATTCAGTCCCCCCAAATTATAATGACCGATGGGTCTGGCACATGGACTATTATGACACAGTTACTATATAAAGTGAAGCTTCACAAAGTCGAGCTTATTGCTATTCATAGTCACTAAAGTACGACTTATTTCGACAAGTAAGTCCTACTTTATCAAGTCAAGGGTCCCCCTGACTTATTTCAGTTTAAGCCAACAGTGATAATGAATTTAAAAATAGGTTTCATTTCAAAAAGACCCAATTTTGAAAATATCAATCGCCTATCTTTCATCTGCATTTCTCTCTACTGGCATTTCATATTTGCCCAATGTTCCCTAAGCTGTTTTGAATCTCTCTAGAACAATAAATAATTAATATTTAAATAAATACATAAGCATACTGGTATTAATTCTGAACGATGTCCAAATTAATATATACACAGAATCTTCTCAAGAAACTATAGATCAGCTAACTTACAACGCTGCATAATATGACTGACTGAATTGAATTCTTTGTTTACATTGCACACCGCTGCCTATGTTTTGTATATCTGGACAGCAAAATACCTAGGTATGTACTCATAATGCTTTGCGAGGCCTGCAACTCGCTAATTCAGGTGTTATGGCAGTGAACGCGCAGTTTTTTATATTATCATGTTCGACCTTAATATATAGAAAAGCAGAGCTTTATGAAGTCAAACTTAACAAAGTACGATTTCAAAGAAGACTATGAATACGAAAAACATATAAGTCGACTTGTCCAATAAGCTCAGCTTTATAAAGTTGTTCTTAAGTCGCCGACTATGAATACCGGCCTTAGAGTTTGAAAATCGAAAGTTCTTCATAAGTTAATTTCAAATTACAAAATACAGAACCTGTGCAATTCTGGACCTTTTAAGCTACTTTATCCAGTAAAAATCATTCAAGTTCAGATTTTCTTTAGTTATCTAAGGGCTGACTGTATAAACATCACTGAATGGAGATCAATTATGATCTAAGTTCAGAAAATGATCTGAGTTCAGACTCGAGTCATATTGTATAACACTGATCTAAGATCAACTAATTGAAGTTCATTTTTGATCCTAGTTCGTACATGAGCGCTTAGCAACATCTCAGAAACAGCTGAGTATCGCAAGACGAGAGCATTGTTACTCTGTTTTCCTTCATATTCAGACTGGTATTGTGCGAAAGGAAGGGAAAATATGATCGAAGTTAAGCAGAAAAAGGATTGTTTCCTTAATTTTTCCAAGGAGGACAAGGATGTTATGATTGGAATTGTCTTGGGAAAATATAAAGACATAAATTCCAAAAAGATGGATGTGATATCATCCGTGCAAGAGCAAAATATGTTGAAATGTATGTTCTGGTAATTTCAGTTCTGGCAATATAAACATTTTCACTTAACATTTTCACTGCTACTGACATATAAATGCTTTGTCTCAAGAATTGTGTAATGCTTTATGTAAAATTAAGGATTTTTGTTCATCTGTTACAGTATGTTTGTCATTCATGGATATCAGGTATTCTACTAAAATTTTTCCTATCAATTTTAAACTTAAAAGCCCACTGAAGTTTTTACCTGATGACTGCCTTGTTACAATGTAAAATTTCAGCTCTGAAAGAGTTAATAGGTCACATAAAAAGAGAACGAAGAAAGCATTATTTGCTCTAGTCAAAGTAAAACACACTGAGAGCTCGACGAAATTCATCATTTTTATCATCACATGATATCGGTAAAATTGGAATGAGTTGTTAATAATAATGTAAGCAATTTATAGAGAATGTGTTGTAGAGTTGTGTTACACTGTATTACAAGGATCCTAACTAGCCTATGTACGCACAACGACGGTATAGCTAGATATGTATGAAGTTGTCTTTTGTGTATTTTCTTGATATTTATTGTAACCTCACACGTATTATCATGTTTACAATGAGCTGATGTGTCTCAAATAAGAAAACAGCCCCTTGAACTGAGATGAACGAGTTTGATCAGAGAAATTTCTCCAGTCAAAATTGATCCTAGTTCAGTGCAAATTGATCTCAGATTAGCATTTATACAACAGAAATTTCTGAGTTCAGCATAAACTGAGATCAGTTTAGTCTCTGACACGAGATCAAACTGTTTATACAGTTGGCCCTAAGTAGTTTAACAAAGAGAATGCTTTATCCAATAAAAATCTTTCAGGTCCAGTTTTCTTTAGTTCTATGTCTAAGCAGTTTAACATAGAGAATGCTTCATCCAATAACAATCTTCCAGGTCCAGTTTCTTTAGTTCTGTGTTTAACTAGTTTACAAAGAGAATGCTTTGACTATATTTTCCCTTTTAATCATATCCAGGGGTACTGTACTTCACTGCATAATTGTTGCATTTTTTAGGCCTTTTTCATGTGTGAAAACACATTGTAACCATTATGCGAGGAAAGGCTGGAACTTTACATGTATAGACCTACAATATACATAATGAAAGAAAAAAAAAATATTATAAACTACCAGGCACTTTATTATTTACAATTACAGAATTATTGAACTGTATGTACAATGAAATTACGTCAATCATCAAATCAATTCGCAGAAGGACAATCAAACTGAAAAATGTTAGAATTACTTTGTATTATTGTGTTTACCTGTAGGTATTATGAATGTGAAAATTTATTAGCCATGATGCCTTGAAATACCAACTACGAACTTCCAGAACAATGTTTTTATTATTCTTTGTCCAATGATTCATGGCTGGAGCCTGTATCACGCTTCTTTCCCTCCAGTTGCATTACTATCTTGAGATCAGAACCCTGACATCCACACCTCATGCCGTTTAATTCGTTGGAAATTCCCGTCTTCTTGAAGCTCTTTACAATGATTTTTTCATGAAAGATGCGATTCCAACTTTGAATTACACATGAATAAATGAGTCCCAATGATGTGCACTGTTGACTGTGATTGCTCTTTTATTTTGCATCAGTCTCATACAAGTTTTTCATTCACTGAAGACTTCCTCACAGCAGCTCTGTTTTCATTTTCTTCTCCGAATGCTATTAAATTTGGAAAACATAACCTATTTAACTTAAAACTTGCATTATAATTCCTATATCTTCCCATTTTCTACAATATACTACTGAAGCAAGCAACTGTAGTGTACTGAAACTGACCTGAGTGGCAATACCACAGTTTCACGTAAGTTGCCACCCCAACAGTGGCGGCTCGTGGCCGGAAAATTAGGTGAAGAGAAAAAAAAATGTCACATGCTTATGTTAATAACGGAATTCACCCAGTAGCGGCTCGTGGCTCAAAACGACGGCGTGCTGCAAATACCATTTAATACAGCAAACTTAAAATATTTTTAGAAATTATGAGTAGGCCTATCTAAACTGCGCGTCTCTTAATCCATCTCTGGGAACTCTCACGTGATTTTCTCTGCCCTAATTATTTTTTTGCTAATTTCTCTTGTCTCGTCGAACGTTGTGTGAGTTGTGTGACGAGAGAAAATAGCAAATAATAATAATAATAATAATAATAATAATTATAATAATAATAATAATAATAACAATAATAATGATAATAATAATGGTGATAATAATAATAATAACAACAGCAATAATAATAATAATAATAATATTAATAATAATAATAATAATAATTAGGACAGGGAAAATCGCATGAGAGTTCCCCGAAACGGAATAAGAGACGAGAAAATAGTATTTTTAATGATCGAGGTAGAGGAAGTCGCTTAGTGTTCCCAGTGCGACAGAATACTTAATTGGGGTTGTGGAATCCGGGTTTTTCTGAATTTAACACATTCGAATTTGGCGGCGTCAGACGGTGGCGTGCCCACCTCTTTCTCCGAGCTGGCAGTGTGAGGTGCTAGCAAAGAAAATGGCTGAACAAGAGGGACGGCTTCGTGGGTAGTCTGTTCGCGTCGGTATGGGGACGTGGGATAAGCGAGAAAACTGCTGCTTGCATATCCTCAGTTTTAGTTGACCAGACTACCCATGCAACGGAAGGCGTGGTTTCCAGTTCACCTTCACACGGCCGACTTGAAGCAAGTTGCGCACTGAGGATTTCAGTGTCTCCTAGCTTTGACACCAGGTGGTGGCGTGGCGGGCAATTCAAAAATACAGATACATTTATAGTAAAAACCAACATTCATGGTATGGAAAATAAACTTTAAAAATACGTATTGTAATGGAAAAATACTGGTGAAGTGCTACTTCACCTACTTCCCCTGAATAGCCGCCACTGCACCCCAACCCCCATTTTTTTTCCAAGCTAGTGGTCAGCATATTCCTAACCTTGAATGCATTGCGTGGAGGACAACGGTGCTCTAATTCCATTGGCGGTGTGTTAGTTGTAAATTCTTAATCATTATGTCAGAGTGAAATGTGACAAAATATCCCTGCGACGATTATGCGATGAAATTTTTATAAGCCATTTTTGAACTGAAAAATCAAGGTGCAACGATTATGCAATGAAATCGGTATTTTTTTAGAATTTCTTTCCAGTTCAGAGATCGTTTCCTCCATATTTCTCTTGTCGAAAATGAGCAGCACAAGTTCTTGTAAGGACATAGCCAGTGAAGATTCTACACTTTTTTCTGTTGGGTGTAAACTACAAAAAGCAAAGCCTGTATTTCCCAAAACAAGTCCTAATGTTGAGAGTATTATAGATTCTATGCTTTTCATGGATTTGTACTGCTTCTGGAAGTCATATCTCTGGGAAAGTTCCTCTGGAACCTGAAAAGCTGTTCTTTGGGGATCAAGTAACAAAATTTTACATCCTTTACACTGAAAATGTGTGAATTTTGAGATAGATGCTTTAATTTAATTAAATTAATTAATTAATTGATTAATAGATGCACTTGACATATGTCTTCAGTGCCCCTTTCACCATCGTGTCTGCCAGACAGTTTGTTGTTCATTATATTTTAGAAGCTTCTTTAATCTTAGGGATATGTTGTTCATTATATTTTAGAAGGTTCTTTACTCTTAGGGATATGTTGTTCATTATATTTTAGAAGCTACTTTACTCCTGAGGGATATGTTGTTCTATATATTTTAGATGTTTCAAGTCTTTTCTTGTAAGTCTACAATGCACTTGAACCTTGTAGAAACATAAGTTTTCTTAATATGTTGACATATTCTTACTCAGTACCAGTTCAACATCACTCTACCATTTCCCTTTATCAAATCAAATCCTTGAAGTTTTTCTCCAAATTTTACATATCCGAAAATCTCATTGATTTCTGCAAAGCATTCAATATGGTATAATTCCTTTTTTCCCAGAGGAATATTGTATTATTCTTATTTCTGCCAGTGGCAGAATTTTCTTGCAGGCTTTTTTCTTGTTCCTCTTTTATTTCTGTTGTATTCAACTAGATGAACTTGCTTGTACATGTGATTTTTTTTGTTTATGATAACTGTAAGTCACATGTAAAATGTAATCCTCTACGGTTAAAATGATTTGTAAATAATTTAATTTTTTGTCACCGTATGTGTCCTAGTGGGCTGATATACATTCTGATACGGTTTTGCGAGGAAAGTTCTCATGTGTACAAGTGGCATTCCTTGACACAGCAAGTTCAGATGAACTGTATTATTTCTAGGGCCCATATTCTTAGGTTTTAAACTGTTTTGTTAGCTAATTGTGATATTTCAACGTAGTTGTCCATTTCATTGTCATGGCAGGGATAAAGCTAAAAGTGGTTAAATAAGACGTTAAAAACTAAACATGGGTAAAACTTTTTTAAGGTTACAATACGAAAAACACTTAAACTATTAATATGTAAATAATCTAATTATTATTATTATTATTATTGTTCTACTAAAAGTGATTTTGTAAATATGTGCCTATATTTTGCATTTGCCAGTAGGCAAAATATAGAAAATATAGAACTGTGTTTTGCAATTTTGTTCTTCCATTGTCTCAATAAAGGAAATCATTAACAAAACGAAATCCCCGGTTTCTTCAGAAGCAAACTAAAGGCATTCTTAAGAAGCACTACTGCTTTTTCACTTTATTGTATAGGGGGCAAGTACCAAGATAGCTAGGAAGTGTGAATTAGGTAAGAATGGACTGTAAAGTTCTGAAACCCTCGCCTTGCCTATACATGAAAGAACAAGAATTTGTAACCTTCTGGTGAATAAATGATATTTATTTTAAAACACTAAAAAACACTGAGGTTATAATATACACTGAAAGAATTGTTGAAATTGATGCTTGAAGAGTTGATGATCTTGAAGAGATGACGAAATTTCTTGATGTTGATGATGATAATTACAACTGTAGCAGTTTGTACTGAAGTTGAAGTTAAAGTTCCAAATAATGTTTATAAAGTGATTATGATGAAATATTTCTTAAAGTAATAAATTACACTTAATAATGTGTAATGTGTTGATTGTCTATAAATCCTGAAGTTATATGGATAAATTAAACACTTTGAAATGTGTTGGAAATGTTCACAAAGGAAAACGGATATGTTGAAATGGCAAGCGTCTATATGACGTCACCTTTTGGCGTGCTTATACTATAGCGTCACCAAGCGAACAAAGAAAGTTTATGGTGAAGTTCTTTCTTCACGTAGAAATTAGGTTTTTAATTAATTGAAATTGGTTTCAATTAAAAGTAGATGTGAAGTTGAAGATTTTCTTCAATTAATAGATATAAGAAGTAACAAGATATACTAAGCGTGCCCACGCGACGCTATTGGTTGAGTGAAATTAGTAATCAAATTTCTTATCTGAAAATTGATGATTTGAAGTTGAAATCAAATCCTTGCTGGATTGAAGATTTCTAGTAGAAATTCAGCTCCCAGTTCCTTGGATACTGAAGAAGGCTGATAATTGAAGAGTTGATGATGATATTGGGAAGTACTTTCTCCCAAGCAGGAATGAATGAGAACCAACGTCCAAATCCTTCAGATTCAACGTGTGAACTAACTAACTGAATGCTTTTGAATGTTCTACTGGGTATAAGAGGGAAATCCCCAATAAACTTAGCAAAATTATAGTTATAAGAGAATGCGTCATAAGTAATTCTGACGTGAAAAAATACTAACAAATGCAATGGACAATAACACCATGGATTTAAAGTATAAATCAAATATAAAAACTATACAAAAAATCTATATAATAATAAAAACTTGCATATTTGTTTGAGGAAACTACGTGAGTTTTTTGTTGGAAATTGGCAACATTGAAAATCGAAGCGAGTCAGTATCGATATATTGTCAGATCGAAGTACTCTCGCGAATGATTCCTCAATAATAGATGAATATCACCAAGCGAAACACACATGTAATAACTTATTTATTTCTTTTAATAAACAAATAATGGTTTTAAAGGAACAATATTAAATATGTAAGGCTGTGAGTATGATGCCAGACACTTTAACATTATTCTAAAGTCCGTGGAACGTAAATATCAAACGTGAATATGCACGTTTAAAAGTGGGGTTATGTTTGCTTAAAAACTATCTTATTTAGATCGAGTAATATTAAATTATGATAGATTATACAAAACTAAGTTCAGAATCGCAATCTACGTGTCAAATATTAAATCTGAACATAAATGTGGAAATATCTACAATAAAATGACTTTAATGTGATGTCGTAATTTAGGCCTATGTTTTGGTTACGAAAAATCATAGTTTTGCTTTCAAGTTTTGTGTAATTATACATAATATTGCCCGCAATAATTATGCAAATAATTATTCAAACAAAGAGAATGTATAATGGAACAAAACTATAATTATTTAAAGTTTCTACAAAAACAAAACAATTTTAGGTTATATACAATTTATTAAGTATAATTAATCTTCTCCATTTATGGGAAGAGGGGCGAGTTTTACTATTGGTCTTTTATATTGACCTGAAGAAGTTCTGACAGTAGCTACTCTTACGAGACCGTCAGATCCAGGGTGAATTTGATCAACTATGCCTAAAATCCATTTAAAGGGTGGCACATTATCTTCAATGAGAAGTACTGGTGTACCAATGGATACATTGTGAGATTTAGAGCTCCATTTGGAACGCCTTTGGAGTGTGTGAAGATAGTCAGAAGACCATTTCTTCCACAAATCAACAGTAGAGTTATGCAGTGTTTTCCACTGAGAGCGTAATGTGTAACTTCCAGACAAGTCTGGAGATGGCAATGAAATGAGTGGTTTGCCTACAAGAAAATGTCCTGGAGACAAATATTGGAAATCATCAATCTCTTCATGAAGTGAGAGCAATGGTCGTGAATTAAGGATAGCTTCGATTTGTATCAACAAAGTCGATAGCTCTTCGTAGGTGAGAGTGAGATCTGAAGCCATTCGCTTCAGGTGATGTTTGACTGAGCGTACTGCAGCTTCATGCAGTCCACCCATGTGAGGAGAATAAGGCGGTAAGAAATGCCAATTAAGGCTAAGATGTGAGGTAGCATCTTTAACAGTGTTGAAATTCAGACGAGGACAATAAGTCACTCAACTGTCTCAAATCATTACAAGCTCCAACGAAAGTTGTTCCGTTGTCGGATGTAATCGAATGGGGAATGCTTCTGCGGCTAGTAAATCTAGACAGAGCAGCTAGAAATGCTTTAGAAGTAAGTGTGGTTACTAACTCTAAGTGTATTGCCTTTGTGGACATGCACACGAAGAGAGCAATATATGACTTGGTAGTAATTTTAGATCTTGGACCACCATACTTTATTGTAAATGGGCCAGCATAATCTAAACTAACATTTGTAAATGGTGGTATTTTAGTTATTCTGGCGGCAGGCAAGTCAGCCATTTTTTGTTGAAAAGGCTGTGCTTTAAAGCGGAAACATGTGTTACATTTTCCTATCACAGATCTTATTATTCTTCTGATT
Organism: Ectobius pallidus; assembly: GCA_964059195.1. Lineage (NCBI taxonomy): Eukaryota > Metazoa > Arthropoda > Insecta > Blattodea > Ectobiidae > Ectobius > Ectobius pallidus. Next base: position 50,213,687 of record CAXKWD010000001.1, on the reverse strand, counting down.
GAAGGAATCCAGAATCTTTCTCTGAGATGAGCAATAATAAGTTGTGGTCCTGCGTGATGCAGTTGAAAATGTGTATAGTGAATTAAATGCTTTGTGAAATCATGATCACATGGCAATAACATTTGATGTTTTGATTCAAATGGAAGATTAGATCTTTCTAATCGTCCGCCAACACGTAGGATGTTGTCAGAATCCAAGAATGGGCATAAATTAAGAATTTTACTGGAGGTTGGAATTTCCTTTCCAGCTGATGATAGTCCTATTTCTTCAGCGTATGCCTGACGCTGGACATTTTTTACACAGCAGTGCATTGAACTTGTTATCTCATCAGGAGATAAAGATCCACTAAGGCGTTGGTTATTAGGTTTTGCATTATGTATGAATCTTAATACATAACCCATAATGCGGAGAGATTTTAAGTAAGAAAACTTGGAAAACCAAGATTGAAAGGTACTATCAACGGTAGTGATATGAGCTACTACCTTGACTTCTGGTAGTGGTTCTGAGATAGCTTGTGTGTTATTGGTTGGCCAGTATGAGGTGTCCTTGGACAGCCATTCTGGGCCAATCCACCACAAATCGTTATGAATTAAATCCTCGGGTGTCGAACCTCGAGATATCAAATCGGCGGGATTATCACTTGATGATACATGTCTCCAAATAAAGTCTGCAGTATACTCTTGTATATCCGCAACTCTATTTGCAACGAATGTCTTGAGTGTGGTTGGAGAGCGACTCAACCAACTCAAAACTATATTTGAATCACTCCACAAATTTACTGAATTAATGTCGAGCTGTAGTGTAGGCAAAACATTATGTGTGAGTTTGGATAATAAATGGGCAGCTAACAATTCTAGTCTGGGAATTGTAACCGCTTTGATAGGTGCAATTTTAGACTTTGCACATAGTAAAGATACTTGAGTTTCACCCTCTTGATTCGTAGAGCATAAATAGATGCAAGCGCCATAAGCTTGCTCGCTAGCATCGCAAAATCCATGCAAATCTATTGAAATGGCGTTCGGTATTAATGCAAACCGAGGAATAGCAATTTGAGAAATTGAATGTAGTTGGTTGTGAACCGTCAGCCATTTTTTGGCGATCGATTCAGGTATAAGTTGATCCCAGGAGGTAGTTTGCTTCCATAAGGATTGAAATATGATTTTGCAATGTGCAACTATAGGAGAGATGAGGCCTAAGGGGTCAAATATTGACGCAATACAAGAAAGTAGTGTTCTTCTTGTACACTTAACAAAAGGTTTAGAAGAATCTATGGATGTTTCTACTCGCAATAAATCATTAGATGGTTACCATATTAAGCCTAATGCTTTAATAGAGCTGGCATCTGAGTCACCGATTGTGCGATTATCAAGAGTTTCTCTTGACTCGACTGGTATGTTTTCTAGAAGTTGTGGCAGATTTGAACTCCACTTTCTATGTTGGAATCCACCCATGGGAAGCAAAGTGTTTAATTCAGAAACCATTTGCTGGGCTTCTTCAATATTAGAGGCGGTTGCCACTATGTCGTCGACATATGTGGAATTATTTATTAGGTGTGAAGCTAGTGGAAAATCTTTACCCTCGTCAATTGTAAGTTGTTTAAGGGCGCGAGTTGCTAGAAATGCGGCTGGTGCTGTTCCATAAGTCACAGTCTTAAGATTGAAGATTTTGATGGGCTCTGAAGGTTGTTCCCTCCAAAGTATTTGTTGGAAATGCTGTTGTTCAGGAGATATGAGTACTTGTCTGTACATCTTAGCGATGTCAGAAGTAAAGGCAATAGGATTCAGTCTGAATCGTAATAGTATGGAAAATAGATCTGGTTGGACTGTAGGGCCTACATAAAGTATGTCATTTAATGACTTTTTGTTTGTTGATTTAGCAGAGGCATCAAATACTACTCTTAGTTTAGTAGTACTACTTGACGGTTTCATCACCGGGTGATGAGGGATTATGTAATCAAAGGTTTCAGGCTGTTCAGATTCCGCAGGCTCCATGTGGCCTAGGGTCTGATACTCAGTCATGAAATCACCATATTGCTGGCAAAGTTCAGCATCATTTGCCAAACGTTTTTCGAGTGAGTTGAATCTTTGATAGGCTTGCTGCTTGGTGCTACCTATTGATTCTGGTGGGGCATTGAAGGGAAGCTTGACGACATATCTTCCGTCAAGATCTCTTGTGGTAGTTTCTGTGAAGTATGTTTCACAGTGTGTGTCTTGAGGGAAAGGTGCACTATTGGCTACACTTTCGAATTCCCAAAACTTAGACAGTTGATCGTTTATTGATTGATCAACATTTAAGAATGCAGAATATTGTTTATCATTATTTGCATTGGCATTAACAGTTTGATTTCTGCGATTTCCTTTGAATCGCCTTGGAGAAGAGGAATTGACAAGTCGTCTGACATTGTCATTGCTAGATTGATAGAAATTGTCATCTTGATGACTTGAGGTTAAATGCATTTGCCTAGAAGTGTTAAGTGATGGTAACTTTCCAGAAAAGGTCCATCCTAATTGAGAATTCTGAATTGTGGGATGATCAGGAGCACTGATTATACCAACCTGCATTATTTGTGAATAAACTTCTACTCCTAAGAGTAAGTCAACACACTGTGGTGTGTTGAAATTTGGGTTAGCTAGGGGGAGATTGGCTGGAATTTGCCAATTCCTAATATCAATGTAATTATCTGGCAGTTTGCTGGCAGAGATTTCTGGAATTACAATAGCCTGTGTATCATAATTCCATAGCGTAGTTCTTGACTTGATTTTGATGTTTGTAGTCTTGTGCATATGGGCTTGAGACTCTAAGATGCCTTGAAGTGGCACTCTTTTGGGTAAAGCTTTCAACTTTAATTTGTTGAATAAGCGATTAGTTATTAAGTTGCAACTAGAACCAGTGTCTAACAGGGCTGTTGCTTCTACAGGTTGACCATTTATGTCTTCCACAATGATTAATGCAGTGGGATGCAGACATTTTGGGGGGTCTGGTATTGAAGGAAGGTGCAGCATGCGTGTTACATTATTTGGTTGTGCGTTTGAACGCTGATTAGAATTGTGAAGCATTGTACTATGTCTTTCACCACAAATGTGGCATTTGAATACGCCGCATACACTACTATGACCTTTAGTTTGAAGGCATACTTGACATGCTTTATGAGTATTGACGAATCGCATTCTTTGCTCATGAGACATCATTTTGAAGCTGTCACATTGATACAATTCATGGATAACATTTTGCCTGCAGCAAATACAAAGAGGACGTGAATTATACGTTCTGGAGTTGTTATGATTGTTTTGATTGCTGTTGTTTGAAACAACATTATTATTAGTAGCAGGTTTTTGAGGGGGGCGATTGTGTGTAGAATTGGGGTTGTTTGTAGAATTAGCTTTAGCTTGAGATCCTATCGCTAAATTTGTCATCTGAAGGACTCTCACTTTCGACTCTAGAAAACCAAATAATTCACTTAATGTGGGTAATTGATTGGGTTTAATAGAACTTTCCCATTCTTTAATGAAGGCTGGAGGTAATCTATCTAAGATTAACTTGGAGACAATTAAGTCTGTTAGGTTGACATCAGTCTTTAAGGACTGGAGAGCGTGCATCGTACTTACAAAATGGTCAAGAAATTTTTGGAGAGAATTTGCTGAGTCTCGTTCAATAGTAGGCGCAGTAAACAAATGATCCAAATGCGTGTTCATGATTAATCTATCATTGTCAAAACGTTCCGTGAGTGTTTTCCAGGCAACTTCAAATGTGGCATCTGACACTGGAATATTCTGAATTATACAGAGTGTTTCTGTGGTGAGGCATGATTTCAAATATTGAAATTTGTCAATATTAGTAATATGTTTATTACTTAGAATGAGTGATGTGAAAGTATCCCTAAATTCTACCCAAGCTATTGGATTGCCATCAAATTGGGGCAGTTTTATTTCTGGGAGTTTCGGAAGAATTGTTTGAGGTTCTGCATGATGGGAACCTTTGCTCGAAGAGTGCCTTGAAAGTGATTTTTCTGGCTGATATTTTGGCTTATTTTGTGAGATCAAAGAATCAAGAAAACCTAATGCTCGATGATAAGCTATTTCAATCTCTCGTCTTTGCACATCTATGTCTTGAAAATCATCAGGGGTGACTTGCAAAGCTGAGTCTTCATATGCATCAAATAAATGGAGAAACATGGTTCTCATACTGATTGCTTCATGAAAATTTGCTTCATTTTGCATTTCAAACTCATGAATAGATTGAGCATAGGACATGAACTGGCGATTTAGCCTGTTGATGTGATCGATTTTTTGCTGTGTGACTTTTTGTGCTGCACTTTCTGCAGCCTCGGCTTCCGCATCAGCCTTAGATTTAAGATAATTAGCTTCTAGTTTATTTATGTATGAAGTGGCTTTAAGAATAGAACCTTCTACTTCCTCTCTATATGCCTGTTCTACATCTGAAAAGTCTAACTCTTCTATGTTAGTCTGAACATCTTCAAATCTAGCTACGAGTTGTGTTAGGTTAGCTTTCCTATCTAAGAGATCATTATAGGTCGCTTCATCATTTACAAGTAGTTGAGGTATGAGGTTGCAAAGACGTGTGATTCTTGCTTTTACTGGAGCACGCTTCGCTCTGAAAGCTGCAAGGGTTTGCTCTAAAGTAGTCATTTTGATAATTTAAGTTGAACTTACTTAATGAAATTGAAGTTAAATTAATAGTGCAATTTTGCCCGCGTTTTAAGATTGAATTGAAAAAAAAAGAAACTTCAAGATTTTTAGTACAAAATAATGTGTGGTATGTTGTGTTACACTTTTCACTGTTTTTGTGTTTGTGCTCATGCAACATAAAAATGAGTAGGTGTTGTGAAACCCTTTTTCACTGTGTCTACTGTATTTCTCAAATACTGGTCGTGCCAGGAGAATGGTTTTGACTTACCTTACGTTACAAATTCTTGCCCGCAGGTTTCAGAAAAAATTAGGAAATATTTTCGGAGGACCACTTATAAGAAGATTGATAGATAGATTTTAAAGTTCCATAGGTCACTATGGGACAGATCCGGCCCGAAAAGGACCAAATGTATAGGGGGCAAGTACCAAGATAGCTAGGAAGTGTGAATTAGGTAAGAATGGACTGTAAAGTTCTGAAACCCTCGCCTTGCCTATACATGAAAGAACAAGAATTTGTAACCTTCTGGTGAATAAATGATATTTATTTTAAAACACTAAAAAACACAGGTTATAATATACACTGAAAGAATTGTTGAAATTGATGCTTGAAGAGTTGATGATCTTGAAGAGATGACGAAATTTCTTGATGTTGATGATGATAATTACAACTGTAGCAGTTTGTACTGAAGTTGAAGTTAAAGTTCCAAATAATGTTTATAAAGTGATTATGATGAAATATTTCTTAAAGTAATAAATTACACTTAATAATGTGTAATGTGTTGATTGTCTATAAATCCTGAAGTTATATGGATAAATTAAACACTTTGAAATGTGTTGGAAATGTTCACAAAGGAAAACGGATATGTTGAAATGGCAAGCGTCTATATGACGTCACCTTTTGGCGTGCTTATACTATAGCGTCACCAAGCGAACAAAGAAAGTTTATGGTGAAGTTCTTTCTTCACGTAGAAATTAGGTTTTTAATTAATTGAAATTGGTTTCAATTAAAAGTAGATGTGAAGTTGAAGATTTTCTTCAATTAATAGATATAAGAAGTAACAAGATATACTAAGCGTGCCCACGCGACGCTATTGGTTGAGTGAAATTAGTAATCAAATTTCTTATCTGAAAATTGATGATTTGAAGTTGAGATCAAATCCTTGCTGGATTGAAGATTTCTAGTAGAAATTCAGCTCCCAGTTCCTTGGATACTGAAGAAGGCTGATAATTGAAGAGTTGATGATGATATTGGGAAGTACTTTCTCCCAAGCAGGAATGAATGAGAACCAACGTCCAAATCCTTCAGATTCAACGTGTGAACTAACTAACTGAATGCTTTTGAATGTTCTACTGGGTATAAGAGGGAAATTCCCAATAAACTTAGCAAAATTATATTTATAAGAGAATGCGTCATAAGTAATTCTGACGTGAAAAAATACTAACAAATGCAATGGACAATAACACCATGGATTTAAAGTATAAATCAAATATAAAAACTATACAAAAAATCTATATAATAATAAAAACTTGCATATTTGTTTGAGGAAACTACGTGAGTTTTTTGTTGGAAATTGGCAACATTGAAAATCGAAGCGAGTCAGTATCGATATATTGTCAGATCGAAGTACTCTCGCGAATGATTCCTCAATAATAGATGAATATCACCAAGCGAAACACACATGTAATAACTTATTTATTTCTTTTAATAAACAAATAATGGTTTTAAAGGAACAATATTAAATATGTAAGGCTGTGAGTATGATGCCAGACACTTTAACATTATTCTAAAGTCCGTGGAACGTAAATATCAAACGTGAATATGCACGTTTAAAAGTGGGGTTATGTTTGCTTAAAAACTATCTTATTTAGATCGAGTAATATTAAATTATGATAGATTATACAAAACTAAGTTCAGAATCGCAATCTACGTGTCAAATATTAAATCTGAACATAAATGTGGAAATATCTACAATAAAATGACTTTAATGTGATGTCGTAATTTAGGCCTATGTTTTGGTTACGAAAAATCATAGTTTTGCTTTCAAGTTTTGTGTAATTATACACTTTATTTTTAATCATATTCCATCTAGTGTTTATGTCTTGTTGTTTACCTATTTCAATATGCTTTTTGGTGTTATTCTTATTCTTATGAAGATTGGCGCTCAATTGTAGTTCCCAATTGTCTATCTTCTTCTATTCTTTTTGCCTCTCTTCAAACCTTTTCTTGAAGTCTTCTCTTCAAGCCTCTTCGAGCCCCACTTGGGTGCCACTTGTAGCTGGTTCTTAGGTGGTTTGATTAATTATTCAAGCCCCCTACTTGGGAATCCACTTGTAGCTGTTTTACTTGGGGGATTTAAATGGGTAGTTCCTCAAGGCGCCAGCCTTAAGCATCCTAGGGGTGCTTACGGCAAAATTTATTCCCCATTTTCCATCTCCCCAATCACTGCCTTCCCGGAAGCTGTCGGTCGTGGAGCACTGTAGGTCATCTATCCTCAAGGAGACAGTCAACTCAGGGAATTAATGAAGGTCACCTCAGAAATGATTACTCACACCTTGTTCACTCTAATACAACACAACCTGTGATTTATTTTGTTCACCAGAATAGTACACTGATAAAACAGAATCACAAAACACTCGTAATAAGTATCGTGGAAGTAGTATGAACATAGTGATCTCAGAATTGTGATCTAAATGGTTATGTTTCGTCATTCATGTGTGTCTAACTATACTTAGGCCACATCGAGCCTAATCCACTGCATACCTTGTGGTACACTTCTATGCTAACTATTTACTTGCAACTCTACGGGTAGTACGCATGTATGCACTCCCAATGCCTATAAACACTTAGTTATTTTTACTTCAGCTGCCCTTTCTGTCCTAACACACACATGATAACAAAGTTCTCCATCGTACGGAGCTGGGAATTCAGACTCTCCCGATTGAAGTTACAGTTCAGAGTGATGTCGATTTACATCCTACTCGATCAATACCTAATAACAGAGTGACGTCGATTTACATCCTATCCGATCGAAAACTGGTGACAGAGTGATATCTCCACTCCATGCAAGCTAAAATCAACTGAGTATTTTCTCTTAAAAATACACGCCTCCCTTAAACTTTAATTGGTTACATACAATCTTGACGATATTATTGGCTATCATTATAACAATAGGCTAGCCAATGAGATCATCAGCTCTTTGAACAACAAAATACGCCGACTTTCACACATAAATTAATTTTCTCTTGCTAAAGCTTTTCATAGCCCGTGCCTACACATTTAAATCGCAGTTTAGAAATCACACTTAGTTAATTCATAGCTTCCTTCCAAGTAAGCAAATCATGCTTTATCTTACATCTCACAGCTTAAAACTACGATCTTACCGTCTCTGTAAGTACTTAATTTGTTTCCGTAGAACTTAGGTTTTATGGCTTAATACTAAAGTAATATCGCATTCTATTGATGCAGTATCTATCTCTTCGCTAAACTCTCTTTGTATTTCCAGAGCGGCTATTCCCCTCAACAAACTCTGTGTTATGACGTTCGCCAAATCTATAGTAGTCCAGGTATAAGCTAGGAAAGAGAACTTCTGCCTACACTCTGGAGAATCTCTATGCAATGCTATTTGAATTCAGTTTTAAGTACATGATAAATGCATATTAATTTCCAGTTGTTACCACCTACATACTATATTATCTGGAGCTTAATAAAAACTACTACATGTTTTCTCTAATCCTCCCCAGGCGAGAATGCCATATTGCATAATGGACTGGAACAGGGCTAGATAAACGGAACGAAGAACAGTAATGGGCATACAGTGACGTAAAATGACAAATTTGTAAATTGTTCTGTGTAGTCTATTACAGATGTAATTAACATGGTGAGACCATTTAAGATGTTGATCTATAAAAATACCCAAATATTTCACAACGGTAGCCTCCTTCAGTGGGGAGCATGAACAATTTGTTACATCAAAATTACAATTGTGTATTATTAAATTTGAATGTGTACAATTCTTCCGTTTTATCTGACCAATAGTCGTTAATGAGAAAGGAACCAATGTTGATTTATCTACGTTTAGTGAGAGACGGTTAGAATCAAACCACTTGTTTACAATTACCATGCCTGTGTTAGCGTATTTATGTGTTTCCTCCCATGAATGACCAGTAAAAATAATTACAGTGTCGTCTGCATATGAAAATATGGAGTCGTTTATTACATCAAGATTTAAATTTAGCAAGTCATTTACACATATTAAGTATAAAATTGGTCCTAAAATCGTTCCTTGTGGCACGCCTATATCGATATTTGATATTTCACTTATATGACTGTCAACTTTTGTCATTATACATCTATTGCTCAGATATGATTCAAATAATTTGTGTACTGTTCCTCTAATTCCTATCTTATGTAGTTTATCTAACAGAATCGAGTGAATAACAGTATCAAAAGCTTTGCGTAAGTCCAAGAAAATCCCTAAACAATTATTACCTTTTATATATAATCAATAAGAATATTCTTCTTCACACCTATTTTGTAAGTCAAAACTTACCAAATGGACGATCGTTTCGGTGAGTGACTTCTCACCATCATCAGCTGTTCTCAACTGTCGTGTTTCCTTCTTTTTCCACCAGATGTCCACATGGAAACACGACAGTTGAGAACAGCTGATGATGGTGAGAAGTCACTCACCGAAACGATCGTCCATTTGGTAAGTTTTGACTTACAAAATAGGTGTGAAGAAGAATATTCTTATTGATTATATATAATATACACTTCACAATGTTTTCCCGATTAATTTAATCAAATTATTACCTTTATCGAATTCGTTAATAATACTACCTGTAACGCTAATAAAGGCGTCGTCAGTAGATATATTGCTCTGGAAACCAAATTGATTTTTAGATATAATTTCATGTTTTTGTAAATAGTTCAGTAGTCTAACTTTTATGCATTTCTCTAGTAACTTAGAAAAGGCATGAAGTAATGATATTGTTCTGTAATTGTTTAGTACTTTTTTTCTGGATTTGTGTATAGGTATTATCACAGCAGTTTTAAGAGCATTTGGAAAAACACCATTTAAGAAACAAAGATTGAATATATAGACAAGAGGTTTTGCAATATATTTAATGATAGATTTCAATGTGTTATTTTTTATTCCATCGATTCCTGGAACTACGTTATTTTTTAAAGTCTTCACAATGTTAATAATTTCGTTTTCGTTAACAGGACTGAGAAACATAGATGTGGTTAGAATCCCGACTGTGTCATTGTGCACAGAAGAGTCTGATGATGACCTAACATTTGAGGTTACACTATTCCCTATTTTTTAGAAGTAATTATTAAATTCATTTGCTATATCTGCTTTATTTGTTATTTTTGTACCATTTTCATGTATTAAATCTGAAACGGATTGATATTTTACTGTACTTATATCAGTGGCTTCATTAATAGTTTGTCAAAATGTTCTAGGGTTGTTCCTATATTCATCAAATTTTAATTTATAATAGCTAACTTTCATATTTCTGATCACAAGAGTCAGCATATTTCTATAATTTTTATAATAACTTTTCAAATTTTCATTGCTTGGGTCTTGAATTAATTTTCTCGCGAGTTTGTCTCTAGTACGGATTGATTTAATTATACCTACAGTGATCCATGGTTTAATTTTCCTGAAGTTACGAGAAAGCTTACAGTTGCTTTTTGAAGTACTTAAATCAATGCATTTCTTAATTAAATTATAAAAAATCTGGAAAGAAGTATCTGGATCATTACATTTACACACTGAATCCCAGGTTTCTGATTCAATGAGTGAGACTAATGTTTCATTGTTAATGTGATTCACAGTATGTATTTGATTACCATCTGGGGATTTTAAACAATGCTCGTTACTATTCTTAAATAGAGCAAAAACAGCATAATGATCAGTTACGGCGCAGCAAAAGACTCCTGGTATAAATTTCCAGTTTCTGTTGGCTTTAAAAAATATATGGTCTAAACAGGTCTCAGAGCTTGGTCTCGTAACTGCTTTTAAAAATTCGACACAACCATGCGCATGCAGCATATCCAAGTTTCTATTTCCAGTAACATCTAAATCATTATCCTTAATCTGAAAATTTAAGTCTCCAACAATAAGATGGTTATCAGTTTGTTTTGAATTCATCAAAAAACGTTCAAAATGATCAAGAAAATCATATTTGCAAGTGTTCGGCGACCTATAAATAGCCGTTAATGAAAATGTATTGTTATCAAATGTTAAATTTAAATGCAGGGAATTACATTCCGGGATTTCTATATCACAAAGAGTGATGTCAATATTATTTTTGCAATAGACAACAATGCTGTCACATTTCTTGTACTTGTTTAATTTAACGATCTTTGTATAGCCAGGTAATTCATATCCATATTCTACATATAACCAGGCTTCCGTTAAAATAATAAAATCAAAATCTTGGTTAATACTTTGTATAATAGTGCACAATTCTAAAAAATGTTTTTTAAGACTCCGAATATTTAAGTGAAATACTTTGAAATCGTGGATTGTGTTACTAATGAAACTATTGCATGAGTCCGCATCTTCCAAGACAGCAGTTGTTGAATGTTTGCTGTAACCGCTTAGTTCATTTAAGAAACCATCCATTGTTGCCGACTAAAATAAAAAGATATCAAGGAGAAATGAAAACTATTTACACAATGTCATTAATATCATGCAGAGTACTTATTCTTAGAGCCGGACTTCGTTCATCCTTTCTAATGAAAATTTTGCAGTCTCTTGTCCAAACATACTGGTAACCCTTTTGCTTAGCCATGTCTCTGGTAGTGTTCAGGAGGTCACGCGTAGAAGAAGTGGATGTTCAGCAGCGTTAATACGACCAGGGAATGTTTGTTTAGGATTTATATTACGTAGCATAATTCCAGGACCCTCCGGATTCTTCTTCGCCTCTTCTTGACTTTGAAGTTTAATGACTTCAGTCACTTCTTGTGGTCTGATTTGAGAGTAATTAATCTTATATTGATTAAATGTAGCTTCAAATGCATTACGCATACTGACAGCTTCGAAATATGAAACTTCGTCTCTAATGTATAAGGTCTGAATAGACTGAACGTAATTCAAGAACTGAGCTGCTACAATATCAATAGAAGCTAGTTTGTCCATAGATTCAGCTTCAGCAGCTTCTTGTTTAAGTTTAGCCTCATAGGCTACAATTAAAGAGTCTACATGAGATATGGCTGAAAAGACAGCTTGTTCAACATCTCTATAATCTGCTTCAGCTTCTGAATACTCAACTTGGTCAATCAGAGACTGAACATATTCGTATTTGATCAGAACTTCATTAAACTTAGCCTTACGGGCTATAATTTCTTTATGCAATTTGTCATAAAGTGAATGATAGCAAGGTATTGACGTGGCGAGTGATCTGAGCCTTTATATGAGTTCTTTTGGCTTTAAGAGCATTAATGTTTAACTCCTGATTAGCCATCTCTTTAGATTTACAACTCAGATTACAATAAGTAGTAATAATTGCCTGCTCTTAGGGCTAAACAGACAATAATTACAATGCCCGATTACAGGCTAAGACAAAATCAGTTACATAAACGTCCAATGCAATGGACGTTGAAACAATACAATATCAGGTGTGATATGTGTACTAGTGTAAGAATTGATGTCTGTGTAGATTTTACATGCATGTAAACTTACAACACTAGCTTCACAATTGATCCTCCAGCCTTCACCTCAAACATCCAGAAGACATGGAGGTAGTAACAATGTTAATTGCTGTTTGTTTAATTATGATATTAATGAAAATAATTCTGGTATGTATTATAGTTCAAAGAACCAGAAAATGGTCCGGTATGATCCAAAGATCCGGCAATCCGGAGGACCAATAAAATTGTATGGGCAAGCAGAGCTCGAGCAGACTGTAAACGAATATCCAATAGGGTGTTTTATACACTTCTTATGACGAAGACTTAACCTGAAAACAGATTAACTCACTTGCCCAATACATTTTCAGATAGAATAAGTTGGCATATAACAATTTATTGCCACCAAAATAATACATAATTCATATGCAGTTTATGAAGAACCGGATCACTTGGACACGAAGAATGCTATTTAGTAGCACTGTTAGAATTACAAATGTCACAATTCTTGAACACAATTCCTTTAGTTAAGGTAATAGAATTATCTTCGAGATGGCTAATTCACGAAACTTGATTCAATGGTGAGTTTATATCTGCATGTTTCTCAGATTATATTGAATAATTAATGACGTACCTTTATCTTGAAGTATTTATAATTACCACTTCCTGATGGGTTTTTAAGGCTGCTGGCTCAAAGATTCTTGCGACATCAAACCAGAAAGGAAGATTTGTTGAATCACAGGATGTATGATGGAATTATTTGAGACCACCTTCAGTCATCAAAATAATTAGGTATTTAGAGCCTACATTTATATCTTGAAGGGTTGGTTGCTTTAGCAATTGAGAATTGAGGCCATCAAAACTGTTTGATGGGTAAAATATAGGTATTTATAAGCCTAGAACTCATATCTTGATGAGTAGAATTGAAAGAATAATTCCAATGGAATTATAGAATGATGAAGGTTTGAAGAAAGGTTGAAGACAAAGCCTTATTGGCTATTAGAACAATGAGAAAAGACAATCCAGTCTCTGATTGGATATAAATTACAATGAACATAAATAAAATCACAATAGGAGTAAACAGAATTAATTGAGATTCAATTGTTTTATAATAAATAAGACATAATAAAAAGCAAAGCCTGATATAAATTGAATTTTAGAAAGCATGACCTACTAAGAAATTAATACATAACGGAACAGCATTTATAACGTCCATGGGAAGAAGCCTATTGATTTTGGACCAAATTGGTTGATCAATACCGGAATAACAACTAATTAACGAATGATGGTTTCACGGGCTATAAGCCGAGTAAAAGGATATATTGCATCCAAGCTTTCGGTCGCTGACATCTCTGCGGCCTTCCTCAGGGAAATGAGTGTAGAAAAAGTGGGTGGAGAGAGCTTATATATGTTTGGAGTGAAAAATGAAATTCTGTGATTAGAGGAATAGGGTGTATCGGCCAATCAGAATGCGGGAATTTTCTTTATAGTAAAAACATTGAAGAAGCAATCGGTCCATATCAGGACCAATGGGAGAAAAATAAAGATTAATAATGTGAGTCAGGGCAGAGTGGTTTAGGGGGATAATCGTTGTAAAATGTGAATAGAAATAATCGGTCCAAGTCAGGGCCAATGATTAAAAAGACATGGGGGTCCGGGAGTTTGGAGTCTTGCTATTGTTGGAGATTTCTTGTGTTGAATCTCGATACAGCTTCAGGGATGGAGCTCAGGCATTGCTGAGGAAGAGTCCACCTTCTCTGTTGAAGTTGTTGGGATGAGACCTTATTTCTATTGCTTCTTTTATGACACGGTCCCAATAAGCTGTAGAGCTATGCATGATTGTGGTTTTGTCGAACATGATTCTATGGTCATTTTCTATGGCGTGTTGTGTCACAGCGGATTTTTCTGGGTAGAATAGCCTCATGTTGCGTTGGTGTTCCTGCAATCTCTCCTGGACCGTCCTTCCAGTTTGCCCAATGTAGACGCTGCCACATTCGCAGGGGATCTTATAGACTCCTGAAGTTTGTAGGCCTCGATGGTCTTTCACTGGCCGTAGAAATAGTTGAATTTTAGTGGGAGGCATTTGTATAGTCTTTAAGTTCTTCTTTTTTGGGATTCTGCTAATTTTGTTGGACAGGTTGCTGCAGTGTGGGATGAATGCTTTCCTTGGGGTGCTGGTGGAGTCAGTTTGGGTGCTGGTTTTCTTGACCGTGATGTGATGAAGGACCCTGCTGATTTCTTGGCGGCTATAGTTGTTCTGCTGTAGAGTAGTAAATAAATGATCAATTTCTCTTTGCAAGTTGTCAGAATCAGATATGCTTGTGGCTCAGTGCAGAAGGCTGGACAGGACAGAACGTTTCTGTGAGGGGTGGTGGTGGCTATTGGCGTTCAGATAAAGGTCAGTGTGCTTGGGTTTTCTATAAACTCCATGTCCCAGAGTGCCAGCCTGTTTTTTGTATATAGAGATATCCAGGAATGGAAGGCGGCCGTCCTTCTCCAGCTCCATGGTGAATTGGATATTCTGATGAATGCTATTGAGATGTTGTAGAAACTCCATTAGACGTTCTTGTCCATATGACCAGACCACGAAAGTGTCGTCTACGTATCTATTGAAATGTGTGGGTTGTAGTGTAGCTGATTCTAGGGCTTTGTGTTCGAAGTCTTGCATGAAGAAGTTGGCCACTGCTGGTGATAGGGGAGAGCCCATGGCTACGCCGTCCGTCTGTTCGTATATTTCTTCATTGTAGCTAAAATAGGTGGAGATCAGTGTGTGACGGAAAAGTTCAACAATGTCAGGCGGAAATGTTTCAGATAGTAGCTGTAAGGTTCCCATAAGAGGGACCTTAGTGAATAATGAAATTATATCAAAACTGACTAGAAGATCTGATGGGACAACTCTGATGTTTTTTAGGATATTCACAAACTCTGTGGAATTCTTCACGTGGTGTACACAGGTGCCTACAAATGGCTGTAGAAGTCCAGTAAGATGTTGGGCCAGTCGGTAAGTGGGGGATCCAATAGCGCTGACTATAGGTCTGAGAGGTGCACCTTCTTTGTGGACCTTGGGTAATCCGTACAATCTAGGTGGCGCTGCCGATCGTGGGATCAGGGACTTGGTAACCGACTCTTCCAGAGAAGAAGACTTGAGTAGGACTGAAGTGTGTTTCATGATGCTTTTGGTCGGGTCATGGGCTACTTTCTTGTAGGTGGGATCTGCCAATAAATCTAAGATCTTCTGTTGGTAGGATGCCGAGTTGAGTACAACCGCAGCATTCCCCTTGTCTGCTGGAAGGACTACCAATTCTTCATCTTCGCGTAATTTCCGCAAAGCCAGGCGCTCATCTCTTGTGATGTTGGATTTAGGCGGGGAAGCTCTGTTGACCACCCTGCTTACATCTCTTCTCACTTCTTCAGCTTCATCTTGTGGAAGTGTCTTGATAGCTTGTTCCACTCCACTGATGATCTCCACAGTGGGGAGTTTACTGGGTGCCAGAGCGAAGTTGAGTCTTTTGGCAAGAACAAATGTCGTGGCCTCGTCGAGTGCCTTGTCGGATAAATTTACAACAAGTTTGCGTTTATCTAGATGTGGAACTTCTGTTTGAGGAGGTCTCAGTTTTACAAATTTTCAGATCTGTTTCTGAGTTAATTTCTTCTTGTGCTTCTCTACTTGGGAAAATATGGAGTTGTCTATCCAATCCTGGTCAGCCGGTCTCAGTCGAGGGAAGAACTGGAGCCGAAGGGTTAGCAGAGTTTTGGAAACACAGTCCAACTGGAAGCAAGTGTGTTCGATCCTCTCTCTTAACAGTGCAATGCTCGTACGATGGTAAATCCTCCGAGCCTTCGCAGAATTGATGTGATATTGGATGGTGGCAAAAGTAGGAATCACATTGTGGTCCCGACACCTACGTAGAAAGGCTAGCTGACAGAGTAGGGTAGCTCTCTTCTTGTGTGAAAGTTCAAACTTTCATAGATTCTTGTAACATTCCTCCCCGTAGAGGTTTAATACGTAAGACTTGAGGCTTTCTCGGCGTTGATTACTAATGATGGTTTCACGGGCTATAAGCCGAGTAAAAGGATATATTGCATCCAAGCTTTCGGTCGCTGACATCTCTGCGGTCTTCCTCAGAGAAGGTGGACTCTTCCTCAGCAATGCCTGGGCTCCATCCCTGAAGCTGTATCGAGATTCAACACAAGAAACCTCCAACAATAGCAAGACTCCAAACTCCTGGACCCCCATGTCTTTTTAATCATTGGCCCTGACTTGGACCGATTATTTGTATTCACATTTTACAACGATTATCCCCCTAAACCACTCTGCCCTGACTCACATTATTAATCTTTATTTTTCTCCCATTGGTCCTGATATGGACCGATTGCTTCTTCAACGTTTTACTATAAAGAAAATTCCCACATGCTGATTGGCCGATACACGCCACCCTATTCCTCCAATCACCGAATTTCTTTTTTCACTCCAAACATATATAAGCTCTCTCCACCCACTTTTTCTACACTCATTTCCCTGAGGAAGGCCGCAGAGATGTCAGCAACCGAAAGCTTGGATGCAATATATCCTTTTAATCGGCTTATAGCCCGTGAAACCATCATTAGTAATCAACGCCGAGAAAGCCTCAAGTCTTACGAACTAATTAACGGTCACATCTATTATAATATAATCTGCATTGTCCGAAGACCCGAAGCATTTTGATTGGCTAGCAGACAGCCAATCAGTGGCTGATCTTCCACAAGCATTAGTATCCGTAACTAAGATAAACTAGACAAGTTCAGATGTATCAGTTTCTGTTGTTTCATGTGTAGTACTTTGGGACTTCGTTGTACAGTAGTGTGTGTGCAAACTCATCTTGGATGCATAGTCTAAAGAAAGACATAAGTATAATTCCTGGAGGTGCTTGAACCCGTTCAGCAGCTTTTCTTTTGTGAAGTAGATTCTCTGGTCATTCTCTAAGTGGAACTTAGGTGAATAACTGTGAGTTTCCGTTTGTGGATAGGAAAGCCACAACACTTCATTGCTACTTATGTACAGTCGGTCAAATAAAAAACGTCGGGCGGTATTTGATTAAGTATCACGAACGAGCATATGCGCATGTACAGGAAGACTTAAGGTTAGGTTCACACACGCCTCTTGTCTATCCATGTATTTTCTTGATTATTTAGTCAGTTTTGTTCCAAAACAAACATGTATAGAAGGCTGTGGCTATATGCCTCAAATCCGCCATATTCTTGGTTGCAAATTTTTATAATATTAATAATAATTAATAGATTCGCGAGGAATATGTTTATTCAAGGAGCATTTTTTAAATATTTTATTTTATAATACCGGTACTTCTAGTGCAAAATCAATAACTTACGCTCAACTTCTGCAACCAATCTAGCATCGAAATATGCGCCCGGCCAGATCCTCGTTTCCTATGAAAACTTCGGTCGCATTATAGTAAAGTTCCCACCTCTGAGCTGCTCTTTCATAAATATGGAACCTTCTTGCTGCTTCAGAGGCCGAAAAATGCAGGTCAATTACAGCCCTAACTACACTTTCTCTCACTTTAGCATTTGTATGTGGCGATGACACAAAGCAAAATGAATTATGACAATACATTAAGTTGAATATCGTGTGTTGCGCTTTCCGCGTTGTTCATTTTTCCCTCCTGTCGCATGGCCTCATATGTTCCGAAAATGACCTGTATTTTGTGTTTTTTATAGGAAACTTGTGAACTAATGCGTTAAAAATTTTAACTGCATACGAGTCCTGACGTTTTTTATTTGACCGACTGTACCTACCCATTTCATACTGGTGGATTTCAGTAAGTTTATTGCCTGCGATTGTGTAATCAAACACGGCCATGTGGGATCCCTTATTCACATATTTCATTGACTTTACAGGATTTCAGTGTTCTATGTTTATATGGGCGTTGAAAACTTTTGATAACAGGGAACAATAAGGAACAATCCACATATTATCCCCAGAAACTTCTGATCCTTGGACATTGATTTTGCAGTAAATCCTTCGTCTTGAGGGCTTCTATGGTGATACAACAGATATCCATCCTGCCCCTTCTGAGTCTCTTTCAGAAAATGTCGAGGGTCATCCCTTCATGCAGATTCCATCCTTCATGCATGGAAAGTGGGGAATTTTGTATTTGCAGGGACGTGCACCATCTGCTTCGTTACCGTGCTAAAAAGTTCTGGGTCTTCTTCTGGATAAGGGGTTTCTGCACTGAGGAATTCGTCAACTCGGCACATGTAAGGTGTCTCTGAGCCACACCAGAATATGTGCATGAGGAAATCTGCGCTTCTGCCACTCTATTTATACGTATGACACCAAACTTCACCAAAAAGCTTCATCTTCGTGATGAGACCCATGAGTGCCTTGTGCTTTTGACAAAATAGTCTCGCCGATAAATCATGTTGATCCTGTGTGAGTTTATTGTCTGTCAAAAAGTTCTTGCTGCATCTCTATCCAGTTAGGATTGCACGTGAAGGTGATAAAGAGGTCCGATATGCAATAGTTTCTCATATCTGTCAAGGCATCCTCAGTACGATTATAATGAATGTACCTGGAATCACCTGTAAAGCTAGAATTACTGCTTATTTACTGTAGCAGGGTGCAATAATATACTAACACTATTTCTACTCTATCTGGCTCCTGCAATAGAGAATAAAGTTCTAATATTTTATTGTTCAAGAATCATTTTTATTGTAAGGAAGGATTACTATTGAGCTTTTTCCTGTAATATTTTCTTGCAGGCTTAACTATAAATAATATTAAGAAAAACTGCCTTCATGGTTCATTGGGTAGCATTTCTTGTGCAGGTCAGTAAACACCCTAAACCCCCATTCAGATTGGCAGGTTAGGGGATTTGAAGGTGCTAACCAATAAAAAAAGGTCTACTATATAATAGGATTTTATTTTATACTATTTTTACATCTACACTTATGTTTGGTTGTCGCATCTTTGTTGCAGCTTAATTAATGAGGGCAAAAGGATAATACAAGTAATTTTATACTTTTTTTTTAATTTTCTTGCAACACAACGATTTGGTTTAAAACGGAGTGTCTTAATATCCTCTGAATTCAGTGAAGGTTCCTTTCTGTGTATGTGTAATTTAATTTATAGTTTTACATTATGATTCTCATATCTACTAATTAAGGTAATCTCTTTGATAGAGTAATGCAGTATTTACTGAAGGACTTGAATAGAGTCATACTTTTTTAGTTTCTTAAAACACAATTTAGTTTAAAAGGGAATGTCATGAATGTTTAGAAAATACTTTCATATATTCACATTTCACTTTTTTTTAGTAGCTTAACCTCAGCTTGTGAAACTAATGTGCTTTCATATTTCTACAATTCTGCACTATTCTCTCCAGTGCTCATTCGATATTTATATGGGCAGAGAACTAGAGGCTCCTCCTGTAGATACATTTTTAATTTCTTCACCTGTTTCTCTATTATTGGTTGTTTTCCTAATCAACTCCATATAAAATATATGTATCACGTTATCTATAAGAGACACTGAACAATGTACATAAAAGCTTTGCCTTGTGTATTAACAAATTGAGAAGCTGAGAATCAAAAAGCACTCAGTTCATAATAAATAACTTTTCAGGAGAGGGGAAAACTAACTCCTAAACATTCCAGGATATCAAAAACCTTTTAACGTCAAATTGTAGTGTGCATTACATACACATAGCCCTATTTAACAAAAAAATTATGTTTTAGTGTTATGTCATGTTTTTAAAGAAATAATGTGGACTAAGATCATTTTGAAGCAATCTTATTAGAAAATATAAAGTTTTATGATGAAGAAAAGTTTCCAAAATTTATTTTCATGATATTTTCTGTTCAAATGTCAATGAAACGCACAGTGACATTCGATACACAATATATGGGACACTGTTAACAATATTCTGTTCCTAATTTTACATTTGTCACTTGCTCTCTACAGAAAAAATAAAACTTGAAACAAACTAGCATGCTGGAAGCTGAAATCTATTTGCATCACTTTAAAGTTATAAACCACTTAAACTCGGCCAGTATTTCATTTACAGTAGACTCCCTCTAATCCGACCATCCAGCGGTCTTTTAAACGTGTAAAGTATAACCTATTAAAGCAAAAATCAACTTCTAAGATGGTTTTGTTGATTTTTTAAAGTGTACTTACCCAAAAATTAAAATACAGCATTACAATTACAATTTCAAAATTAAAAGAAATCTGTTATTTTCTTCTGCTTTCTTAGCTGAACTGTTTTTTGAAAGCATAATCACGCCACTTCTTCATGAACATTACATCGATAGCTGATACAACAGCCTGTTGCTCGACATAGGTAGTCACACTATAAAAATTAAACTCATAGTAAGATACTAACAGCACAAGAGTAAAATTATGAACGCAATCGTCAAGTGATTTGTTTACACTTAACACTGAAAACTAAACAGGCATGTTTATTCAAGACGAAGGCTCCACGCAAGATTAAGTAACATTTGACAACGGCTTCACAAAAGGATCAATAAACAGTGGTGAGTGCTGCCCAATAATCTATTTACATTACATCATAT
The DNA here is from genome assembly GCA_964059195.1 of Ectobius pallidus. Taxonomy (NCBI): domain Eukaryota; kingdom Metazoa; phylum Arthropoda; class Insecta; order Blattodea; family Ectobiidae; genus Ectobius; species Ectobius pallidus. The sequence continues at coordinate 50,192,828 of CAXKWD010000001.1, read as the reverse complement.
TCCTCACCATAAGAAAAATGTCATTCAGTAATAGAATGTTTATTCTAGTCGATTAATGCCGTGAGAAACCCTTCTGCGCGCAGATGACTCATTCCAAGAAGTTGGCAGGATCATCCGGCGGCCGAACCATCCGAGGCCGGACTAGAGGGAGTCAACTGTATATAATTTTCACTTCTTCCAAACATTCACATTCTTCCTAATTTTCATTTCTATCTTCATTGCAAATTCCAGGCTGTTCATCTAAGACCTCGACATAAAATTGCAATTCAGTATCATTCCTCCAATTTTTCCCAAACCTCTTCTTCAGCAATTCGTCATAATCAATTTTTTTTTTTTCTTTCTTCGTATCACTAACCATGCTTTTCATTTGTAAAATCTGAATCTCAGGTATGGTCCCAAACTCAACCCCTCGTTCCAAAGGAGAGAAAAAAGTTTTGATGGATCTTCAAAACTGTATGTTGGTTCCATTTTGAAGACTATAGGTTTATTTTCTTTTGAGATTTTCTTTAAAAATACATGTTTAATATCGCTTATTCCTGTTACCTTCTTTAATTAGTCATCTATTTGACACCCTTGAGTTCCCAATCAATCCCCAGAACTCGCACCAACTTCTCTATACATTTCAGTATAACATATAGGATTCATAATTTCAGAACATTTCCGAAAGGACTTTTCCACACCCCAAACATTCTATCAGGAGGTAAGAGTGTCCTCTTACTGGAAATGTCATCAGTGAATTCCTAAGCAGCCATAAAATGAGAGCTTGCACAAAGTGAGTATTTCTATTTTGGCCCCTGCATTTATAATAGTACAAGAATGGGCCTGCTGATATCCTTTAATCCCACCACTTGTTTGGACATGTTTGTGGCTGTTTTGTGTACCGTATACAGGTGTAAGCAAGGCCTCAAATAACTGATTTTTCTGCATAAGTCACAAAGCGCACATTGTTCCGAACATGGTGTTGAACTCTGTGCATTCTGAAGCAAACGCAGTATTTCAATGGCATTTTAGACTGAGGAGGAGTGCTTTTTGAAAAAATCTGACTACACAGATCAATTCAGCGCCACTGAAATTGGGAGAATCGGTATCAAACATAATTTCGACCAAGGATGGACTGAGCACATACTTAATTTTCTTACAACAGAACAACAGTCAGTCTTTGAAGTAATCTCCTGGCAAAGTTCTAGGCATTCCACACACTAGTTTTCATTTATGATTCAGCATCATTGCTGTTGGAGTCATGACTTGATTTTCTTGTTCTTTGCCAGTAGAGGAAATTGAGGGCTCAGCAAAAGCAGAAACAGGTTTTGAACATTGGTTGGCAACCACAGATGGTTCGTCAACATCAGATTCTTCAGAACTCTCAGATGATGGAGTTCTAAGGAATGCATGTTCAAGAATGGCAAAACCCTTATGGGAAGATTCCCACTACCTGAGGCCATGTCTTCAACCCGAGTCCACCAAAGTGTCAATGGTCGAATTTCCTATTGGGGCTAGCAATTCCCCATTCCTCACAACAATTTTTATAATAGGCCTAAGCTTTTAGTGGCCTAAAAAGAGGCCCATCCAGAATTAATAGCCATTTCCCTGAAATCTTCCTGGAATGAATTGGTTTTCCAGCCAGTCCAAGAAGAACTGTGAACCCCCTTTATTGATTTATTCCTCATTTAGATGACTGATCCTTGTGGCATGTTGTCCATCCAAACTTGCAGCTTGTCCCCTGAAAATGCAGTAAGGTTGTAAAAAATAACCTTTGGCAGTGCAGCAAAGTATTACAGTGATGGTTTCATCCCGCTCTGCCAGTGTGTGAACATGAACATCTTGACTGCCCATGGGCAACTATGTAACCAGGTTCATTGTTCAACTGCAAATATCATGTCATTAGTTTGAGCATTTGAGATTCCTTCAGCATTCCTTACCCTTAGTGAAGGGTTTTATTTCATGAGTGACATATACCTGTCCTGTCCAGCAATTTATTTTTCTTTATTAATATATGCTGCACTCCACTGATTTCGTTACATTGTAGGCAATTTTCAGATTTCATGCAGTAGGAACAAATCCTACCTCTTGCAAATTCTTGATAGGATCCACTAATTTCTTTTCTGTGTCTAGGCCTGTACATGGCAGTTGACCCAGTTGGGATTTTTGAAATTGCCTGTTGCCAATCTATGTCAATAGTTTATATATATATATATAATTAGCCCTTGTCGCTTGTCTGATGGAAATTGTTCTCAATTCAAACTGCTTTAATGTCCCTATGGCCTCCTGGGCCCATATTGCTTTATTACTCTTATGAGGGCCATACTTAGCTAGCGTTATATCTGTAAAAAGCACATGCATTCTTTGTGTTTTCATTTCAAATCACTCATTTTGCTTAAAATTATTTGTGTTAATATAGAACTAATAATTATATTTATTTATTTATTTTAATATGCATCACAATTTTATTGTAATTAATATTATAATGTATAAGAATTTGTGGCAGATTGATATGCTCGCTAATTTGCCCTTTGTAGTTTGGGCAGTACGTACTGTGGATCATTGAAATGTGTTCCCTTTTTAAGATTATACAGATAAAAAGTCAGTCTATTACGAACAAAGTACTCTTGCTCAGGGTGATGCTGGGGAAATGCTTACTACGGGATATTTTATAAGTGATGGAAATTAAACTTTGGATTTTGACTGAACTTATTTATTATAAAATTAGAAAAGTTGCTTTCTTGGATGTTACAGTTTTTACAGCAATACAACATGGCAAATTATTATTTTCCGGATAGCAAATTGGTGTATTAGTTAAGTTAAATACGGTGTGCTCCATATTATAAATACTACACTACATACAGGTGTATGCATCTATTACTATACTCATTCTGCACAGCTTCCCTAAGTAGCGGCATGCCAGTGTTTTCTAACTCAGAATGGTTATGCTTTCTGCCTTTTCCTGGATGTTGGCATATGTATATATAATTATATATATACGAACCCTGTTTAAATGTTCCTGTTTCTTGAGGAGAAATTTGAAGTCCCTGCATAATTTCCATAAAACAGTGAATTTCATGACAATATTTTTTGTGAAAAAAAAAAATTCTCTGACATTAGAGCATCTAGACACAAAGTCAAAGGTCATGGGTACAAATCCCAGTTTAAGAGAAATTTTTCTTCTAAAATATTATCATGTAACATTAAACAGAAACAGTATTCTCTGGTTTCATGATAGATATCTAGTTATCTACAATGAATTTAATTCCTGCTTTTAAGTAAAATCCCACTATTAAGAAATAAATATTTTGAGATTTTACAAATACCTCTTAATTGTGAATTTCTAAGCTAGTGAAATGGGATGGACACGAGAAAAGAGAAGGATCTTTTGAATGTGTCTGTTGACTTCAAATAACTAGACTGTGGACAGAACATCACTCTTCTGTGCTATCTAGAATATTTTAAAGTTATCAATTATTGTGATTTAGACATTTAGTGTAGCAATATAATCATAAGTAGGGCCTGGAACTTAATGTTTATCAGAAGATGAAAAATATGCTCTGGAACCAGAGAGTATACTCATTTAAGTAATTTTAAAACTTTACATTCTCTTGTTAGCTAAATTCCATGATAAATTACAGAACTAGTAGAAGTTATATAAATTGCATTACAAAACTTAAAAAAAAATAAAAATGTAAATGTAACAAATGTTAGTAAAATGAAACTAATGAAGAGAAATGTCACTTTAATATTAAACAATTATTTTTGAGAACATTAGACCACATTCTGCCAGTTTTCAAAACATTCACGTTCCTAACGTGCTATAAATGTTTGAATTAACAGAGATATGCACAATATTTAAAATCTGTCAGTGATATGCTGCCAAAAATGTGACAAATTAATAAAATATGCCCAAATAATTTAATATCAAGCAAATATGATGCATTATCGCAAAACTAACAGAATATGCAACAATTTGCAAAATGAAACCATCATTTTTCTGTTGTTTCTTTCATGTATTGTACACCTTTTAACACTAGCATGTAAAAGAATACATTATTAAAAAATATGATTTTTCATAAACTTCTAGGTCCAAATCATAAATCTTATGAACTTGTGCTTTTGAACAGATAGGCCTAATGTTTTCTTGGAATTCCAACTGGCTGAGTAAGTTCTCATAACGTTTCAGCCCCACCACGGGGTCTTCCTCAGATGCAACTGAATACTCAGTATTCAGTATTCAGTTGCATCTGAGGAAGACCCCGTGGTGGGGCTGAAACGTTATGAGAACTTTTTCGGAGTGATCCATTGCAATAAATGTTTTAATTTCTGTGTTTTATGATTCACGACGACGTAATGGAAAAAGGACCTGTTTTTAATATGTGGCTGAGTAAGATTTTTTCCTGCTTTCAGCAGCCTGTTCCACTATTATCTTCTGGGAGAAAAGACAATTTAGGATAAGTTCTATGTAACTGTTATATAGAAAAGACTAAGGAAGTCTAGTTGAAGTTGGGGCCAATAGGAAAGCCAGGAAGTGGAACAGATAAACAGAGATCTCTGATTTGTAATAAATGGTAGTAATGAGATGTGTAAATGGTCCTTCTCAAATTTAAAATTCCTCCAGAGAGAAACTGTAAGAAAACTTAACCAATATTTATGGAAGATGGAAAAAGAAAGTTCTTAAAGAAAACTTACAGATCTCTATTTATATGAAATTTTGTACAGGAAGTAAAAAAGTCAGTGAAAAAAGAAATTGAGTGTAACTAATTATTGTGGTTTATAGCTTATAACCTCCCCTTAAGGTGAGTAATGATGTATTCAAGATTAGCTGGAGGTTATAAAATTGAAAATGAAAACAACTGTTTAAACTGTATGATAAGTTTTTTTAATACTTAGGCCTACTCAAAGGGAAGTAAGCTAACAATCTATTATGCATTGTGAAATTGTGTTTATTAAATGAAGTGCGTAGACTAGATATCAAATATAAATGTGGAGGCATTACTAGATTAAAAAAAGAGTAAATACGGAATAGTTATGATGTGCCTTATAAACTTAATTCTGCCTTTCTCAAAACACTTTTGGCACAAATTAGTTGATAAATAAATTGATTGTTATAATTGTATAACTTACCAGTGTGAAGTACCACAAATTCAAATTAAATTTTTCATATTGTTTTGTCATGAAAAAAGTGAATTATGTATTTTTATAGACCGGAAATAACTGTTCTTTTAAAATAAAATAACATTTCCTTGAAAGTATTTAATTTTGTATAGAGATTTTTGGCATCTGTAAGTGTAACTTGTAATATAATATGTATATTGAAACTTACATTTGTTTTTAATAAAATATACATACTTGTAGTTTTGTATGTTTGTATAATGCCTTACATTCCTTTGGATCATTATCTGGTAGTTGCGGTTGTTCAGGAGAAACTTGCATTAACTATGAGACTAGGAAAAATTTCAATATAGAGAGATTCAATCTGGAAAAGCTAGATGATGACCAAATTATGAACGCTTACCAAGTTGAGATTTCAAATAGATTTGCAGTTCTAGAAAACACTGCAGATCAAGATGCTAGGGATGATATGAATATCAATGAAACTTGGGAAAGCATTAAGGCCAATATTAAAGTATCCACAAAAGAAAAATTAGGTCCGCTTGAACTGAAACCAAATAAACCGTGGTTCGATGATGAGTGCATGAAATTAGTAAATGCAAGAAGGAGGCAAAACTACAATGGTTGCAAAATCCAAATGAAACTACTGTCGGAAATCTTAACAATGCTAAACGAGAAAGTTCTAGAACCATTAGAACAAAGAAAAGAAACTATCTCAAAGACAAAGTAAATGAATTAGAGGTAAATAGTAACGACAAAAATTTAGGGACCTCTACAAGGAAAGGACAATGATGGCACTATACTCGCAATTCTAAATAATATTTTGAATAGATGGAAAAAATTCTTTAATCAATTATTAAATGTTCATGGAGATGTCCAAAGTGTAGAAAGTGAAATACTCACAGCAGAGCCCTTGGTTGCTGAACCGACTCTAACAGAAGTAGAAACAACTATAGGTAAACTAAAAAAACACAAATCCCCATGCGTTGACCGAATTCCAGCAGAATTAATTCATGCAGTTAGGGATAGATTGAACTCAGAGATCCATAAATTCATTCTTATGATTTGGAGATAGGAAGAATTGCCAAAGGAATGGAAAGAATCTATTATTATACCTATCCATAAAAAGGGAGATAGGGTCAAAAGTAATAACTATCAAGGAATTTCTCTCTTATCAACATCATACAAAATTTTGTAAAATATGCTTCGTCAAGTTTAACCCTATATGTGGACGAAATAATTGGAGATCACCAATGTGGATTTAGGTGAAATAGATGAACCATTAATCAAATATTTTGTATTCGTCAAATTGTGGAGAAAAAGTGGGAATATGATAAGTCTGTTCACCAGCTATACATAGATTTAAAATAATAATAATAATAATAATAATAATAATAATAATAATAATAATATTTATTTGCAGCCAATAGTCCTTTTGCAAGTTTCTGGCATTGTCATGTTTCAGTATGCAATACTGAATTAAACTTAAATTTAGTACAAATTTGATCTAGTTAACATTTACATTAACTTAACTTAAATAGCCTACATACAATAATTCATACATAATAACTGAAATAACAGCAGTGTTGAGTCTAAAACTAATCTAACTACATGTTTACAATTCATCTAGACCATACAGACATTTTGTTGTAAGGAATCCTTTTAGTTTTAGTTTGAATTGATGTTTTGAGACCTCTGCAAGCGATTTAATTTCTGATGGTAATTTATTATATAACTTGATTCCTTGATATTGTACACCTTTCATAGCTACAGTTTTCTTAATATTACTCCTGTAAAAATTCATATTGTTTCTCGTGTTATGTTCATGGATATGATGATTTTTTTCTGGAGCGTAATTTACTATTAGTAACATAATTGCTTTATAGGCATATAAAGAGTAAATGGTGAGAATTCTTTTATTAATGAATGATTCTCTACAAGACTCCCTAGCATTTAGATTGTAAATGATCCTAATACATTTCTTTTGATAGATTAGAAGCCTATCCATATGTGTTTTTGCAGCAGCCCCCCAAATTTCAATTCCATAGGTTAGATGTGGATATATACAGCCATAATATATAAGTTTGAGAATATCAAGGTTTTTGTAGTTACTAAAATATCTTAGTAAGTAAACTGTTTTGCTAATTTTGTTGCAGATGTAATCAATATGCTGTGCCCATGTTAGTCTATTATCTACAAAGACGCCCAAGAATTTATAAGTATTTACTACCTCAATATTCTTGTTTTGTACAACCAACCCTAGATTAGTACTATTGTACTGCATTATTTTAGTTTTCTCCATATTACAACGCAAGTTTATATCCGGAAAGTAATTGGTTAATTGAGTGGTAATTTTGTTTTGTGTTGCTTTTAGGCCTTCGAAGGATTTATCCCAGCATACGACTGTAGTGTCATCTGCATACGTTACAACAGAAGTATTTTGTAGACATTTAATATCATTAATATACATAATAAAGAGCGATGGGCCTAACACTGATCCTTGTGGCACCCCGTATTTTACTAATTCTAATTTTGATTTTACCCCTTGAATAAGTTTTCCTTTCTTAAAAGAAATTTCAGTGTATTGCCTTCTCCCAGTGAGGTAACTATGGATTAATTCTAAAGGTAACCCCCTTATGCCATAGTTTCTAAGCTTACTAATCAGGATGTTGTGGTCTACACAGTCAAATGCTTTAGGCAGATCAAAAAATAAGGCGCTAACTTTCTCATTATTTTCTAAATTCTCGATTACTGCATGAATATACTGATTTATGGCAGTGATAGTGGATCGTCCCCTTCTGAAGCCATGTTGGAAACTTTGTAGCATGTTATGTTTACTTAAATAGTTGTCTAATCTTATCAATAGTACTCTTTCAAATAATTTAGCAATTTCAGACGTTAGGGTTATGGGTCTGTAGTTGTCAATTTGTTTCTTATCCCCCTTTTTAAATATTGGTCTTACTACCCCTATTTTTAGTATGTCAGGGAATAGGCCTTGTTCAAAGGATAAGTTAATTAGATATGTTAGTGGTCTGACTATAACATCTTTACTGCGTTTTAGTAACCAGGGGCTTATTTCATCCCAGCCACTCCCTTTTTTATTTGGCAAATTATTAATTATTTTAACTATTTCATTCTCTGTAGTTGGATAGAGAAAGAAAGAAGAGCTTACTAAGGAGTTAGGATTTACATAATTTGTCGCATTCGGTGACTGAGTAGCTACATTTAAGAAGAAATCATTAAATTTTTGACTTATGACAACTGGATCATCTACAATTACCCCATTTGATTTTAGTTTAATATTTTGATGTGTATTATTGTTTTTTCTTGTTCCATTTATCAAATTCCATGCTGTTTTATTAATATTATTGGATTTTGCCAGTTTCTCTCTGTAAGCATTGGCATTAGCATTTCGTAAACTATTTAAATAACCCCTTCTTATAGATCTATATTTATTATTATAATATTCCCATGATGTGCTTTTATATAAAGCATACATGTCTCTCATTTTCTCTTTTAGTTCTTTTGTTTCTACTGGCATTTTAGTTTTTTTACGTTATTATTTATCACTATACTTTTTTGTGGACATGTCTCATTAAGATTAGTTTTGAAGATTTTAAAAAATTCATTCCACTTCTCATCTACATTATTATTACTACATAGAATGCTTTCCCAGTCTTCACTGGCTAGACTATTTACTAAGTTGTTTATGTTGTCACAATTTAGGTCCCTTATAATTTTGATTTCTTTATTGTTTTTTTTCATACTTTGTAACAATGAAGTCCACTAGTTGGGCGTAATGATCAGAGAGGTACGTTTCAAATACAGTAGAGTATGAGTTAGTAATATTAGATGCTATATGATCAATAATAGTAGAAGAATTGTTAGTCACCCTAGTTGGCTGCAAGATTATATCTTTGATATTGTATGTACTGAACAATTCTTTTAGGTTTTTATAAGTTTTGTCATAGTTATCTACATTAATATTGAGATCTCCTGCAATTATTACTTTAGAGTTTGTTGTTATATGATTATTTAGCATAAGTTCCAGCTGTGACAGAGATTCATTGACCGGAGATGAGGGCGAGCGATAGATTCCAAATATGGTTATATTGCCAGTATTTGTGGCTATCTTAATTGCAGTATATGATTCCGTTAGATGAAACAAATTGTACAATATCCTCTATAGGTTTGGGATACCAAAGAAGTTAGTTAGGCTGATCAAAATGTGTCTAAATGAAACCTATAGCAGAGTCAAGGTAGGGGATCTTACATCAGATAGGTTTGCCATTAAAAGCGTCTTGAAGCAGGAAAGTTTAGGAAAACAAGGTAGGTCTAGAATTAAATGGCAATCACTTGATTTTAGCTTACGCAGATGATGTTTGTCTGTTGGGCAGTGACATAAACACAATCGAGAGAAATTCAGAAAGTCTTTTCGATGACTGCAGGAATGTTAGCTAATAAATTCATACAGAAGAAACTAAATATATGGTCATGACACGTCAAAATAATGTGCTACAGATTATTATCTGTATCTGTATCTGTACCCTATGATCCCCAGGTGGGGCGAAGGGGCCTCCAATGAAGGTTTCATTACCTATACTAATTTTGATATGCTTATTTTCCGAGAGAGGGTAGAGGGACAGGTGGTAAGCCCATCGCCTCGCAACCCCCCTCTGGAAACTAAGTATTTCTTGGACGTGAAAGGGCCGAGAAATTTTGTCCAGAGGCTCTAATTTAGGCTTGGAGTTCTTTTACGTGCCGTAAATCTACGACTCGGGACCCCCAGCTTAAAGTCCCTCCCGGAGGACTCCGTGCCCAGGATTTTTACGTCCTGAAAAATCCATCGACCGCGGCCGGGTTTGATCCCGCGCCCTGCGGATCTAGAGGCGGGCACGCTACCTCCAGACCACCGCGGCCGACACAGATTATTATAATAGCTGGTAAATCTTTTGATCAAGTGGAGGAATTCAAATATCTGGGAGCAATAATTACAGATGCAAACAATATTAAGGCAGAAGTTAAGTGTAGACTCAAATCAGGAAATGCCTGTTTTTATGCAGTTCAGAAACTGTTATCTTCTCATCTTTTGTCAAGAAATCTCAAATATAAAAATTTATAAGACAATTATCCTGCCGGTTGTATTATATGGATGTGAGACATGGTAGCTTACTCTTCGAGAAGAAGATAATCTAAGAGTATTCGAAAACAGGGTGCTTAGGAAAATATTTGGGCCTAAGAGAGGTGAAAATGGGGACTGGAGAAAACTGCATAACGACAAGCTTCATAACCTGCACTCATCACTGGATACTATTCTTATAGTAAGGGTAATTAAATCACGGAGGATGAAGTGAACTGGACATGTTGCTTGCATGGGGGAAGAAAGACATATCTAAAAAATGTTGACTGGGAGAACCCGAAGGGAAAAGACCACTTGGAAGACCTAAACATAGGTGGGAGAACAATATTAGGATAGTTTAAGGGAAGTAGGATTTGCGAGGGATGGTTGGATGGAGTTAGCACAGAATAGGGTTGAATGGTGGGCTCAGGTAAGCGTGGCAATGAACCTCCGGATTCCATAAAATAGATAATATTCTTTTAGCTTACTTAGGAATTGTCTATTACCATTTAGTGAGTAAGTAAGTATTCAATAGCCAAAGAAAATGTAATACAATATTTACATAATTATCACTTGGGGAAACAGTAGTCTCTACATATTGAACACAATCTTGCATAACACTTCCACTGCTGCTGCTGCAATATTGTGAGATGCCTGGTAGTACTTGCAGGTTATCTGAAACGTAAAGAAGAGAGGGCAGTATCTACAAGAAAGAACAGCTTAGTATCGTGCTTACATGGCAGACATCAAAATTTTAAACTTAAATAATCTTCTAAGAAAATGGTAAGTAGCCCAGTAAGATGGTTTTAACTTCATATTTAATTTTTTTTGTGTTGAATTGCTTAATGTGTTTTGGCAAGATATTATATAAATTAATAGGCTACCTCTATGTGAGATACTCTTAAGACTTCTGGTCTGGACTTCGAAAAGACCCACTTTATTCAATTCAGAACAAAACAACGATGTACCCAAAACCTTGTAATTCATTACCAAACACAAAGCATAGAAGAAATTAGTAATATCAAATTTTTAGGATTACAAATTGATCAACATCTCGACTGGAAGACTTATATTGAAATGATAATTCCAAAACTAAGTTCAGCATGCTTTACCTTAAGAGTCCTGAATCATGTTTTAAAACAGGATGCCTTACGCATGGTGTATTTCGCAAATTTCCACTCGGTAATGAAGTATGGAATCATATTCTGGGGTAACTCGACCCATAGGGAAAAAATATTTAAGTTACAAAAGCAAGCAATTAGAATAATGTGTGGAAAGAAAAAGAGAGAATCATGTAAACCGCTCTTTGGAAAATTAAAAGTCCTTACTCTCACAGGGGAGTATATATACTCTGTTATGTGTTATATGGTAGATAATATTGAGAGATTCCAAACTAATAGCAGTGTTCATGAACATACTACTAGAAACAGGAATGATTTACATAGACCAGTTAATGCATTAAAACTTTTTCAGAATGGCGCTTATTACTCTGCAATACAGATATACAATAAGCTTCCAAACAACATTAAATTATTATGTATTCGAAAAAAAAAGCAAATCTTTCAAAGGATCTCTCAAGAAATTTTTAATGACTCACACCTTCTACAATATGGATGAGTATTTCCAGTTTGAATAAGTTTACAGTGTAGTATATTATATATTATTATTTATTACTTGCTTGTGTATTGTAATCTGACAAGTTCTATATCCTTGAGTCCCTCTCAACACAGGATCTACAGAACGAGATAACTACATCTACAACCTGTAGCAGATCATTTGTATATTATGGGATATTCTGGTATCGTACTCTTGAATTTTTTCTGAAAGAGTTTATATTTTGATGGATAAAGCATACTGTTTCCAAAATATAGATGCATGGCATTGGTAACATTTTTAGTTCTTTAAATACATTCTTGCTTTTTGATCTGATAGGGACTTGTGTAATAACTTTGAGTATTTTCTGTAGTTTGAAGATCTGAGAAGATTTTGATGGTGATCCCCACTTGATAATACCATACGAGAGAACTGAATGAACATAACCAAAATATACAGTTTTTAATAGCCTAGATCTACTAGTAATGCTTTGACAAGAATGCAAAATGCATAACATAGACAACATAGTTTCTCAGATAGGTGTTGAATGTGACTACCCCAGTTAAGGTTTGAATCTATCCATATGCCTAAGAATTTAGTAGGCCCTACAAATTACTTCCTTAATATTGGTATTTGTGAGGGTTACATGGACAGCATCATGCCATTGTTGATTAAAAGTTACACAGACAGTTGTACTTGTATTTAATTTTAGTTTATTATTTGGTAACCATTGCTCTAGTTTCTAAGAAGTGTAGTCTATTTTGTGTACCTTTCATACTGGCATAATGAATAACCAAGATGTCATTGCATCCACATCTTCAGATAATTCAACTAATTATGTAACATGTACTATTTGTCAAAGAAACTTTACAAAGCATGAAATTAATATACACATTGCTAGAAGTCATAATTCACCGTATCAGGAGTTGTATATTCCCATCAGACTCTGATTGTGATAGTGGCAATGATAATCAGCAAAAATTTAATGTTTCTTCCTGTTCGTGCAAGCAACATGTATCTTTAGTTATTCTATTCAAATGTTCCGCTAGATATGTTCCCGCTCTTGAGTCAGCATTTCTCTTGTGTAGTGCCGTGTGCAAAACAGCAGGTGAAGATTTAGGGCCCTCGTGCCTTGCATCGGCGTCGCGTCAGTCTCAGTCTACAACTAGTATCCACATGTAGCAGATGTGCGATAGCAATTCTCCAGTTCGCACGCTTTCAAGACAAAGCATCAGTCGCATTTGATCTTAAACCGCGAATCTATACACAAAACTGTAAGCAACAAGTTTTGTCGTGTTTCATTAATTATTTGATAATAATTAACACAGTATTCCAGTTATTAGAGCTAGTAAGACCCGTCTTCTCAGCTCGTTAATTAGGTAGCTTGCATTGTGCAATCAGTATCTACAGTGAAGTGCCTATTTCATTGCGATTATTATTAAGATTAATAATTCAACATTGAATCTACTAATTACAGCAAGAATTACAAGTATTTTCATGTATAATTCATCACTGGTGTAAATTCAATACATTTACAACCACGTGTCATCAGCTTTGCGGCAATTCAGTATATTGGTTATAACATTGCAGAATTTATATGTTATTTATTATATTATTCATTCAGTTTTCTAAGAATCATATATTTCCTTTATTTGATTATTACATTGCGTGTGAATAAAGTTCACATAGTTCATTACATGTATAAGGTTTCACTCCAGTTACATCCGTGGATCTCTAACCAGTGACCTCGATAAGTCCATTGCTCCATCTATTTTTTCTGCCCAAGAAGCAGAATGGTCCTCCAAGTTCCCAGAGGTTTTAATCCCTTTAATTCCTGAAATAATATCCCCTTACCTATACTTCCAGTATTCCAATTATATATGAAGACAATGTCTCATCAACATGCCAATAGTCTCACTGTTAAATCAGGGGTTTCCAGCTAAATGCTCAGTGACGTCATAGCAAGCATCTCTAGTGCTCCGTAGCAAAGCAGGTAGACAACACGGAGCAGATGGAGCAGCTTCACTCAGTCAGAGCAGTGACGTAGAATAAGGAAATACAACGTAGTGTAGTAGTGATGCATACTACTATAATAATAATATGTTAACACATTTAATGCAAAGCATGTTGAACTTAAAAATAACAATAAAATGGTACAAAATGTAACTAAAAGGAAAACACTACAACTTCTTTTGCAAATAGCAAACAAACAAAATTGAACGGAAAAAAGAATGAAACAACAAATTAAGTAGACCAGTCACATTCCTGTGAATTATTTTTCATTAGTTTTTCGGGACTTCTGTAAACGTTTCAACTTCACAAATTTCTCAATATTTGGATAGAGAGATCGAGTCACAGATAACCTAAGTGTAGACTGTATGCTCTTATCTCGGGCATCTGGCTTCTATAGCGAGATCTGTTAATTTTCATTAGAGAAAAAAAACTGCTTGCAGACATATGTGGTTCCAAACATACACAGCATTTTAGCGGCCAATTGATGTAGTCTTGGGAATCTTGGTCGGGGGAGAAGTCACACAAACTGTTTTTATTCTTGAATTTGTCTTTTAGCTCTTCATCACATTGCAAATCTATAAGTTCCCCACACTACAGCATCGACGTCTAACGAGTACGGAGTGGAAAGAATCTTAAATTCCTAGCCATGTTTGTTCAGATCTTGAAATCTGAAAATAAATTCCTCATTTAGAGCACTCATCTGTGTGAAATCTTCAAAGTCATTGCTAGTGGCTAAGGCCAAACACATTGCTAATCTGGGGAAATGTGAAGTATCTTTGTTCTGTAACTGACGTTCCATAAAGATAACTTCATTTTTAAAGACTTCACTCGATATGACAAATCTTTGTAGCGAAAGATTCAGATCATTGAGATGATGTGTCAGATCTGCAAGGAAAGCCAGGCTGCATATCCACTTTTTATCTTTCAGTTGTAGTATGGGTTTGTTCTTAGCCTCCATGAACAAAGATATTTCTTCTCGAATGTCAAAGAATCTTTCCAAAACTGCACCTCAATTTAACCATCGTGATAAAGCATATCACCATATTGGCTGTCACATTCTGAAAGAAATGCTTTGAACTGGCGGTCACTTAGTCCTTTCGATCACACAGTATTTGTAGCCTGAGCAACTGCATTCATTACATTATTCAGTTTAATGCTTTTAGCACACAGATTTTCTACTTGTATAATGCAATGAATAGCACTTATATCATGTTTCATATTAAAATTCTTCAATTTCTCCTTCAGGTGACCTATTTGCCAGAGCTCCATCTGTGGTCACTGTAACTAATTTTTCCCAATGTAAGTTAAACTTATCAATTTCGTTTTCAACACATGTAAGAATATCTAAACCAGTAGTTGTCCCTAATAGGTCTAATTGTCCCTAATAGATCTAATAATTCTTCCCTTATTTCAAGTTCACTATTCACCCCCCTAATAAAAACAGCTAGTTGGGCTGTATCTGTGATATCTGTGCTTTCATCTTTCGCCAAAGAATAACATATAAAATTGTTTGTTATTTCTTTTAATTTTACCTGCAAATCTGCAGCCATTTCTTGAATTTTACGAGCCACTGTCTGGTTGGATAGACTAATTGATTCAAAGTCTTTCAACTTTTCAGGGGACAATTCCTCTGCTGCATTTATTAAACTCTCTTTCATGAATGGGCCATCACTGAAAGGATGAAGTTTCCTTGTGATGTTTGAGCTGATCCTGTAGCTTAAACGAACGGCAGATTCACTATTCGTTTGGTCTGATTCATCTTCAGGGCCATGTAACAGTTTTTCTTTAAGTTCCATGATTATATTAGTATGTTCTTCTCCTTGATATTTATTGTATTCAGCAGCATGGCACGAATTTTTTCACATACTGCATTTCTTTGGAACACACTAAACATTTTGCTACTGTTCCAGTATCCATAAACATAAACAACTCTTCACAAATAGAAAGAAATTTAGTTTGAGTAGATGGCTTTTCAGTAATACTACTCTTTGAAGCCATGACTGTACACTGAAAATACCATGATACACTGACTAAACACACTACCATGCCACTGCTGTGTCCATGTTGCTCCGTTCCGGTTTTATGCAAGAGAAACAAGCTCAGATGTCATTCCTCAGTCAGATGGAAATGCCTGCTGTAGATGTTTCTGTTCAAGTGGACATGTTAGCAAAGGTAAAGTGGTCACTATACAGGCCATGGAGGCCCAGAGGGTTCCAGGAGGTTGAGGCTCCCAGATTTTAGACATTTGGCACATCAGCCTTACACACCGGCCGCCTTTACCCCCAGGAATGCTCCTGGTACTCATTTCTGTTAGAGGCTGAGTCAACCCCAGGGCCATAGTGCCACCAGAAGAATTAGGCCAATTGAAAAACTCCAACAACCTCATCGGGAATCGAACCCGCGACCTTCAGGTTTGTAGCGCAGCGCCTCAACTGGGCATGTTAGTAAAGCACACCCTGATCAACACAGGCAAAAGTTAATCTCTTGCCATGAGATCATCACTGCTAATAGTACTTCCCTACTCCTTCTCAAAATCCCAACTCCTTCTCAACATCCCATGAATAGGAGTGGATCTATTCAAAGTCATGCAATTGAAAACCAACAGAAAATGGCAGAATGGAAATAAATGTTTTCCATTGATGTGGACAATAGTGAATTTGAAACATATGTTACAAATTGGGTAGACTTCTTGTCTCAAGCTATTGACTTACTTCCTGGACCTCAACACCCAGCTTATAAATATTATCAACATAGGAAAGACAAGAATAACACTGATAATCAACATAAATATAAAGAAACAAGAAATCTTGAAAGATCGACTAAAAGGGATGGTATTAAATGCAAAGAAAAATACAAATACCAACTGACAATTTCATTATTACAATCAGAGGAGAAAGGCAATGAGAACTGTCCTGAATTCAAAAGCAGAAATGTGTAATATTTCACCAGATAAGATTTTTCATTACTTCTGTAATACTCATGGTACACCAAACAACATGACTAGGCTAAGCTATTGTTCTCATTTGACTGAAAATGAGAGACATGAGTTAGATCCACATTTTCTGATATAAGTACCAACAAAGTTGAGGCAGCTCTAAACTCTATAGCTGTAGATATGTCCCCAAGTCCTGATCATGTCATTGTAAGTGTGATTAAAAAAGAACAGGTGCTGACATAATAGCCAAAGTTTAGTCTTCCTTAAAACATTCTGGAAGATATTGCACTGGCAGCATTGCAAAGGATCTTTGGCCATATTTTGAAAACATGAATATGAACCAAATATTTAACTCTTTTCCCCCCCCCCTTCCTTGTATTTGCTTATATGTGTGTACAAGTGCAATTTTATTCTGTTACATAGTCCTTTCAATGTATGGTACACTTTGTTGCAAGACTGTTACTGTACATAACTGTTACAGGAAGAAATTAAAATATAAAATAAGTATTATGTTTGTGTCATCAGCAAACAGAACAGTTTCACCATGTGGCATACCTCAGCTAACTGATGAGGGTTGAGATGGACTGGGGGGGGGGGGAAATGTCTGATGCAGGGAGCATCTATTTTCACACCTTTTGTCTCAAGTGTCCTAACATTCCATGTTCCTATTTTAAGCTGCTGTCTTCTATTGTTTGTTCTTTCAATATCGATCACTCCCCCTGAAACACTTCCCGCCCGGAGATCCGACTGGGGAAGTATTTTACCTCCGGAATATTTTGCTTCAGGAGCAGCCATCATATTCGCTAATCCCAAGTGTCTTCAGGGAAAAAATAATGTGGTAGTCTTCCCATTTCCTTTCCACATCGCAGTACCACGGCCGCCACACCCATCCATCAGGTTGCGCCCGAAGATTTTCGATCAGTAGCCATCAAGAACATAATTTGTTCTATGCCTCCAGTCGATAATAATGTCGCTGCTGCCCGGCATTATTCATCATAACCCTGACAAGGGGGTGGTTTTGGTCCGCCCCGGGTATTTTATTTCCCCGGTACCCTCCATATCTGGTGGGCATTCCCCTATCCGCCACCTGGGGAGGCGCCCGATGGGAGACCATCTACTCCGCACTTGACCGAGTGAACTGGGAAAAGTTAATGGACATACTCAAAAAAATAGGCATTGACTGGAAGGACAGGAGACTAATCCGCAATTTGTACCTGGGACAAAAAGTGAAAGTGCGTCTAGAACATGGAGTGACCAACAGTGTAGAAATAGGAAGAGGTGTGCGTCAAGGATGTTGTATGTCACCCATCTTGTTCAACCTTTATGGAGACTGGCTAGCAAAAGAAGCCTTAGAAGGAGTTAGGGATTTTGTGATAGGAGGATACGCTATTAACACCATCAAATATGCGGATGACCTGGTGATTCTGGCAAAGAAACAAGAAATATTGCAAGGAATGATTGACAGGCTGGTGGAAACAGGAAGAAAGTATGGAATGGAAATCAACATAGGTAAATCGAAGGTGATGAGGATATCGAAGAGAGAAGAGCCGCTTCAAATTATCATGGGAAATCAAGAATTAGAGAACGTGAACCAGTTCAAATACTTAGGAAGTGTACTGACGAAAGATGCCTATTGCACCAAGGAGATAAGATCAAGAATTGCCATGGCCAAGAAAGCATTTATGAAGAAGAGAACTCTGCTAACTAGTAGTCTGAACCTAGAGCTACGTAAAAACCTGGTGAAGTGTTATATTTGGAGTATTGCTTTGTATGGATCAGAGACATGGACTTTGAGGAAATTAGAGAAGAAATATTTAGAAAGTTTGGAAATGTGGTGCTGGAGACAGATAGAAAATATAAAGTGGATGGACATGGTGACAAACGAAGAGGTTCTGAGTAGAGTGGGTGAGAAGAAGTCAATCATACACACAATTCGTCAGAGGAAAGCAAACTGGGTTGGGAACATTCTCAGAAGGAACTGCTTATTACATGATGTCGTAGAAGGAAGATTGGAGGGTACAACTAGACTTGGAAGAAGAAGAATTCAGCTGTTGGACGATTTAAGGGAAAAGCGGAAATATTGGATGCTGAAGGAGGAAGCAGAGGATAGACAGTTTTGGAAAACAAAATTCGCGTACCAAGTTTGAAAACCTGCTGGAAGGCAGAATACTTACTACTACTACTACTTTGTCTCAAATGAAATTATTAATGAGGTCCCCTTGTTTATTTATTTTTTGCCATTTAGGAGACAATATGGGTTTAAAAAACTTTTACTATAAATTATTTATCAGAAACCAAGCTAATAAAGCAAAAGGGGGAAAGTTGTTTAACCAGTTGAATTGAGTGAAAATCCTCCAAAAATTATATTCTCTTTAGTAAACATAAAGTTACATAGAAACTGGTATTGGGAAGGTCACAGTGAAGTCATAATAGTGAATGTGCAAACAAAGATGAATACAATAAGGAATATAACTGCATAATAAAAACTGCCACAAACAATGGATTTAGTAAATGCCTCATAGACAAAAAGATCCAGAAGTTTAAAAGAAAAAAACTTATACAGCAACAGACTATCTTAACAAACGAGGAGGAAAACAATAAAATTAAATATAGAAAATTCACGTTTCATCCTTGGGGACAAAAAAAAATTCAAAAAGTATTCAGAGATTTCAATATTACTCTGGCCCCCGTGAGTAATAGCTTAGGAAATTTACTAAAAAAGGGCCATAAAGATAAAGTACCCCACAATAAAAAATCAGGCATTTACCAAATAGACTGCAAGGATTGCGAAAAAATGTACATAGGACAAACAAAAAGGAATATTGAAATTAGATACAAGGAACATTTTAGGAACATCAAATTCGGACAGACAGAAAAATCCGCAATTGCCGCTCATTTTTGGGAAGAGGGACATGAAATAGAACAGGATGTGAAGCTATTAAAGCCAGTAGAAAGGCCACTAGAACTGACAGTCTGGGAAAAGATTTTCATTCAAAAAAACAATCACAAATTACTTAACTTCGAGATACCAACAGAAGACAGTTTAATAAGAAGATACATCCACCCACCACCAGATGGCATCCAGCAGCTAGGATTGACGGTTGAGGACAATAGTGCCGCCAAACAAACTTCAGAAGTAGCCGAGGATAATCACAATGGTGATTGAAACTACGTAGTCCTACCAAGGTATGAATCTAGTGAAGTTTAAGTGTGTTTTTTAAACCATAATATAATAAAGTTACATATTAAATATACATATTATGTAAACATAATCACTTAATCACATGCTTTTTCCTAAAAAAGCACTTTGGACTTGACAAAAAATTGCCAGACTTACCCACATATTAGAATGGAAGTGGAATGGCACGTGCATAAGGCTATATGAATTTAAGTCCTCTGAGGTGGATTCAGTTTGAACACATAAATTCTACCCGTACGCTGCAATTTAGTGTATGATACGCTCACAGGGTTTCTTACACTTTACACCAGAAGATGCTAAATTTACAAGTAGCTATACGGTACCTCAATTTTCGAGAGTAGGGGCCTGACAGATTTGCAACCAACCTCAAAACTACTGTGGGATATTGCTGATCATCTGATATATATATATATATATATATATATATATATATATATATATATATTAATAAAAGGAAGTGTCTGTCTGTCTGTCTGTCTGTCCGCGATGCCCAGCGAAATCTACTGAACGCAGAGATCTGAAATTTTAAACATAGATGGACTAAAGGGTCGGAATGTGCACCTCGAAGCCGGAATTTTAATTTTCGCTTTCGTTCGTGAGTTATGAGTGAAAAACGGGCAGAAAACGTGTATTTATTCCGTTTTCGAAGCATGAGTTTTCAGTAATACAAATCAATTAGGCCTACACTAGGCTTTGGCTATTTTTGTCATTCCTTCGACATAAAAGCATCGCGATTTTTTGAATGTTGTAGCTCACGCTGGTCGATTCATTTGTTTTTAATGTCAAGGCACGCAAACATAATATGAAATTTTCAACCTACACCGAAGAGGATTATTATTATTATTATTATTATTATTATTGTTATTATTATTATTATTATAGGGATAATCAATATTAGCCTAAATATGGTCAAACGTTGTTCGATTTGGACGAAACTCACTATACAGGGGTTTTCTGGGCCAAGGAACTCGAATCTGAGGTCGCTTTTACCAGGTGACGCTATCTAATCGTGATATATAGTCCACATGGTTTAGGTGTTAATATAATGATTTAACTATTATGCTCTTAATTTTTAATTTTTGAAATAATTATCGCGGGAAAAGCCGCGGGCACATGCCATCTTAAAATAATAAAAGGACGTGTTTGTCTATCTGTCCACGATGCCCAGCGAAATCTACTGAACGCAGAGATCTGAAATTTTAAACATAGATGGGCTGAAAGGTGGGCGAATGCGCATCGAAGCCGGATTTTTAATTTTAGCTTTCGTTCGCGAGTTGTGAGTGAAAAACTGGCAGAAAACGTGATTTTAGCGCTGTCGAAGCATCAGATTTCAGTAATACATTTCAATGTCAAATCAATTGCAGTTGGCTTTGGCTATTTTTGTCATACCGTGGTAATAATCAATAATCAATAATCAATAATCTTTTTATTGTCGTCCAACAATATATACATTGTATTGACAAAGTCCATTTATTACATAGGTATAAAAGATCTTAGTTGCTAATTCAAACTTCATTTTCATAAAACGAAGTAAAAACCAAGATAAATACATTTAGTAAAATAAATTTAGTCAAACCATAAGACAAAATAAAATCAAAATGAATAGAGTCAGTAAAATCACAGTAGGCTTATCTACCATATTTAACATGTTTAAAATTCTAAGTCATTTATATTAAGCACTAACATTTCTTCAGTTGAATAAAAGCATTTCTTTTTTAGCCATTTAATCAAAACATTCTTAAATTGTTTTAACGGTATGTATCGAGCTCTGATAGGGAGTTTGTTAAACAATTTGACTCCAATGTATACATAACTTTGCTGTGTTTTCCTCAATCTAGTGAAATTTACATCAATTAAATTTTGGTATCTAGTATTATATGAGTGTTGTGTGCTTCTTAAATTATATGTATTTAAATTTTCCTTGATAAAAATTAAGTTCTGTAGAATGAAGATGCATGGAAGTGTGAGTATACCAAATTCAGTGAAATAGGGTCTACAAGATTCTCTATTACTGATACCTAGCATACTACGTATAGCTTTTTTCTGACATCGGAAAATTGCTTTTGCTCCAGTAGAGTTTCCCCATAGTAGTGTCCCATAGCACAGGTGGGTATGAAAAAGAGCAAAATATGCAGTTATCATTAAGTTGAAGCTAACACTTAATTTTAACCTTTTCAGCAAAAAGATTATTCTTGACAAGCGACTACATAAGGCATCAGTATGAGCAATCCAATTAAGTTTTGAGTCAAGATTTATGCCTAATAACTTAGCAGAGCTATTTTCAACCTTTGAATCTAAACTGAAGTAAATTTCTTCAGTTTTATTGGAGTTAACAATCAATTTATTCGCTGTAAACCAAAGGAAGGATCTTTCTACCATATAGTTCATTATAACTGAATTTATCTCCGAGTTTTGATTAGAGGATAACAAGGTTGTGTCATCTGCATAAAGAACACTTTTGTATGGCACAAAATGTGAAAAGTCGTTAATAAAGATGTTAAACAAGAAAGGGCCAAGGACAGATCCCTGGGGCACCCCACTTGTTACCTTCTTAAGATCTGATCTTTCCTCTTTTATTTTAACAAATTGAAGTCTATTGGACAAATAGGAAATCATTAAAGAGAGTTCCTTATCATCTAGGCCATAATAATGTAATTTTTCAATGAGCTCTTTATGAGGAACAATATCGAAAGCTTTGCTTAGATCTAATAATACTGCCCTTGTCTCCTCCTTATTCTCAAATCCATCTAGCACAAAAGAAACTATACTTTCAATTGCCTTGATGGTGGATAAATTGCTTCTAAAGCCATATTGAGCAGTTGTTAACATGTGATTATTTTCAAAAAATTGTTCAAGTTGGTTTTTCATAATACATTCAACAATTTTGGAAATTACAGGTATCAGTGCTATAGGTCGGTAATTATTTACATCCGATTTCTCACCCTTTTTATAACATGGTACTATAGTGCTTACTTTTAAACATTGTGGGTAAATACCCTCCCGCAGAACCCTGTTAATAAGAAAAGTTAAAGGGCATATAATAGTTTCAGCTATCATTTTAAGAACATAATTAGATAAACCATAAACATCTTCAGATTTTGAGTTGCTCAATTTGGCTAGAGTTCTATTCACTTCGCTGGCACTTGCCTCATACCATCTGAAAGAATATAAGTCTGGAGGTTTAATACCAGAAGTTTTTAAAATGTCTAAGGGGTTAGCTACGTTCCTATTAGCCAAATCTTTATTTATAGTATTACTGATATTAATAAAGAACTCGTTAAAAGCATTTGGTGAAATAGGTATATCACCTATAAAAGTATCGCGATCGCTAGATTGTTGTAAGCCCACGCTGGTCGATTCATTTGTTTAGAATGTCAAGGCCCGAAGACATATGAAATTTTCAACCTACACAGAAGAGGGATAGGCCTAAATATGGTCAAACATTGTTCGATTTGGACGAAACTCACTGTACAGGGGTATTCTGGGCCAAGGAAATCGAATCTGAGGTCGCTTTTACCAGGCGACGCTATCTAATCGTGGTATGTAGTCCACGTGATTTAGGTGTTAATAAATATAATGATTTAACTATTATGCTCTTAATTTTTAATTTTTGAAATAATTATCGCGGGCGAAGCCGCGGGCACATGCTAGTATATATATAAAAGCGGAATCATTTTCATAAGGGTACATATAATTTAACACATGAAAAACTACAGAATATCCAAAGACAGAATAACATGTGCAGGTTCATTAATGCAAATAAATGCAATTTGAAGCCAGGAAAGGAATACAACAAACTCTTGAGCATGTGCTATGTTGAATCAGTAACATCGGCAATGTACAGTAGTCATGGTTACCATTGCAGCAGTGCTGTAGCGCTTGCTTGTTTTCCCAATTGTAGTGCTTGTGTCATGCCCCACCTCTTGAAAATCATGGGATAGATAACAATCGTAACACTAAAATTAGCTATTTATTTTTAAAGTGGCTATAATCATGATGCATATAATCACTTTCCTTATTTTGTTTGGCACACATTTCTCCAGATTTCAAAATTGTGGAAATTAATAATTTTCTCCTTTATGAAACTGGAAAATTCTTTAAGGGGTATGCATACCCCTAGAAAAAAGGCACTGATTACATGTAATTTCATAAGTAAAGTTAATGTGAAGTAGAATGGTGGTGGGCTTTACTTGGTGTTGTCGTCAGAAAACTTGGTCTCCTCTGGTAACAATAGCAGTCTGTTGAGACACACACACCACCGCTCTGTGAGCAGGCAATATTGCATGTTAAACCTGCTTTCCAACAAACCACACACAGTCTTGCATGAGCAGAACAACATATTTAAAATGTCTGCAGCGGCAGACTGTGATCCACCCTGAGCTCTTGGGATCAAGGCTTCTTCTCAGCCACAGTTGGACCTGGTGATACACTCAAAAACAATGTGGGCGACTGTATTTTCAGAAGGAGAGAATGGGACCATGTCAGGGTTGATTTTTTATGCCGTGCGCTAGAACAAGGTGTACCTGAGACTTTAATAGATGTGGGGTTTGGAGGAACTGTGTACAAAGCAAGAAAAATTTATGTCCTGCTTCTGTGAGAACCTCTGGTGTGTTGTTAGGGTGGTACAATATTGCTGGGATGTCATGAAGAGTCATGAAGGTGCTGCTTTTTCTTGAATGTTTTGACGAATTTCAAATTTCCTTTATTGTACATAGCTGATATACCACCACAGTCACTGAAGGTATATAGAAACAGTATTTTTTTTTTTTTTTTTTATTTTTTTTATTTTTATTTATTTTTTTTTTTTAAAGAAAAGAGGGCTTTATTTATATGCTTCAAAGAGAAAAAATTTGGTTCTATTTTCAATTTGCTGGGTTTATAAAAATGAATTTCTTTTTAGAGCAACTAGCAACACCAAGAAGTTCACATTCTCCCCCACCACGACATTCTGAAAATTTGACAATTTTCCATTACCGGTAACTGTTCGAAGTATTAAAATGTCAGCATTCCCACCACTCTGGAAATCCTCAAATCCACTTTGACGGAGTTTAGGAATACAGGATGCAATCAATTTTGCTTTATTTATTGCATTCATTAGGAACTGATCCTGTTTCATAGTGACAGGGAGGTTGTCCTCTACTCTGATGTTTTAGATGTGATCTTCTACTTTATTCTAAAGTTTTTGTATGGTTGGAAGCATCTTAGTAACCATTAAGCCTCATGCAAGACTGGATGTGGGTTGAAGTGTGGCTGCAGGAAAGGAGGTTTAACATGCGTTATTGCCTGCTCACTGTGCTCTGGTGTGTGTTTCAACAGACGACTATTGTTACCAGGGGAGGACGATTTTTCAGATGATGACACCAAGTGAAGCCCACCACCATTCTTCTTTATCTGAACTTTACGTATGAAATTACATGTAACTAAATTATTATGTTAACTGATATGTAGGCCTATACTTAATGTGTAACTTTATGTTTATCAAACTGGATATTTTTTTTTAGAATTTCCATTTATTCAACTGGTTGAACAACCCTTTCTCTATACTTTATTTCATTTCATTGTTATGGTTTCTGATATGTAATTTACAGTTAAGTATTTTAAACCCACATTGTCTCACAAATGATGAAAATCAATAAGCAAGGAAGGATACCTCATTCATAATTTCATTTGAGACAAAAAGATGTGAAAATACTTGTTCCCCGCATCACAGATTTTTTTCCTTTTTCACCTTCCCTTGGGGATCGGGGGGGGGGGGGCTCCTTGTTCACCTTCACTAACATTACCTACATCACTCGTAAGTAATCATCAAGCAACTAGAAACGTTTTGAAGCTATGGAACTGAAATCTCCTGCTTACAGATGTGATTTTTTCCCTCCAGAAGTTGAAATTCTATTCTTTGTCAAATTAATGTCCACTGTCTTGTAAACAGTTGAAGCTAAAAAAAGAAGTTACTAAACCATTTTTGTAGGAAATTAATTTTCTTTCATTTTGTTTATTGGTACCTGTAAGCAAAAATTAACATTTTTTATTAGATATTTAGTTAAAACCGAAAAATGAAACCTAAAATACAAAATGGCAACACCACCGGGGATATTTAGTATGTTCTATACTAACATTTTTAAGACTCTTTCCAGAACTATAAGATTTTTTCTCTTTTCAAAACCTTAAATGACTGGGCTATCACTCTATCATGATAAATTCCTGCAATACACTCACCACCATGACTGCGACGTCCTCTACCTGATCTGATACACTCATATGACGAGGTAGTTCGACACAACTCCTGAACAAGCTTCTCTCTTCACAACATTACATGTGATTTTGGAGCTTAAGAGCAAAAATTCACAATTGAATAAAACATATGTTTTTCAAGATTCCATCATGAAATTTAAATGACAATATAAGCAAGTATTTATCTCACTGTAAAACATCATAGATAAAGAACAGTTCACATTCTCAATATAAATATTTATTTAATTCGTTGCTGGATTTTGTAGTTACTTTAGTTGAACATCCTTAAAAAATTATTTAGGATTTTAAATCTGTAAATCTCTTTTTAAATTGATATACATGTTATTTTATTGTCATGAAGCTTATGCTTTCCAGAATAATTTAAATTAACACCTCCATCTTAACACCCTTAATATTTCATCCTTCACTACAGCTAAACCACGAATCATATTAGAGTATTTAAAAAAATGATGGAACATATACAGTGAAGCAACTATAATATAATAATTACAATTTGAGTTGAACTTCTTTGTTCCCCAGCATACCAAAAGACAAAGTGATGACTTACCTGCAAAATTGGCTGAAAGACATAGGCTTAGAAAAGGATACAATAGAAGAATATGAAAAACTCACAAAAGTCTACATAGATCAGAATTTCTTTTCTTTCAATGATAAACTATACCAGCAAGAATCAGGCTTAGCGATGGGCAATCCTTTATCACCATTTCTAGCAAACCTTTTCATGAGTCACTTTGAAACTCACATGACAGAGTCTTTCCCATACATTTTCAAACATTGGTATAGATATGTGGATGACGTGTTTGCTGTGGTCAGTGAAAAGCAAATTGATGATGCACTTAAACTATTAAATCTACAAGAAAATTCTGTAAAATTCACAGTTGAGATTGAGAAAGAAAAAACACTTAATTTTTTGGATTTGAAGATAAAAAGAACAGTTGGCAAATTAGAATTTGGAATATTCAGGAAACCCACTCATACAGAAAACTACATCAAAGCAGATAGCCATAACCCCATACCACATAAGCATGCAGTGTTCAATAGCCTGACCCACAGATTGGTGAACATTCCCCTTACAGTTGAAGAATACAATAATGAATACAATCACATACTAGTAACTGCTAAAATGAATGGTTTCGACAAAAGACTAATAGATAAAAAAATAGCCAAATTTAAAAAACAGAAAGATATAAGAAAAATTACTACATTGTCTACCGAAAGAGAAAAAACAAAGTTCAAAAGGTTCACTCACCACCCCTGGGCAACACCGAAATTTCAAAAAATATTCAAGGATCATAACATAACTTTGGCCACTCGCAACAGATTCAGCATAAAAAATTTGATTCAATCCAAACAGAATGATGATATACCTACTGGAAAGAAATCAGGGATCTATCAGATAAATTGTACTAACTGCAGCAAGATTTATATATGAAAAACAAAAAGAAATGTTGAGACTAGGTTTAAAGAACACATGAGAAACCTTAAAAATTGTCAGTTGGAAAAATCGGCCGTTGCAACGCATTCTTGGGAAAATGACCACAGAATTTGTAGAGAACCAAAATTGTTAAAATCAGTAAGCAAACCAAAAGAACTGGACATCTGGGAGAGAATCTATATAAAGAAATTTGAGAGGAATCTCATGAATTTCGAAATACCAGAGGATGAGAACCTCATCAAGAAGTTCATAAAACCACCACCAGGGACACTTCATGACCTTCAAAAGCAGGACTTGTCAGTTGGACACGTAGCCGAGGATGGGGACAAGGGTCCTTGAAACATGTTCTACCAAAAAGTTGGTAAGTGAAGCATAAGTGTCGAAGTTCAACTCAAATTGTAATTATTATAACATATTAGAGTACTTTCATACATGACCATCTCACTTTCCATAACTTAAAAATTCACAAAAATCCTAGACCCCACTCTCATAACCTTGTCAATTTTGTGTGGAATGATCCAGTTGAAAATGTGCAGATGCCAGGGTTTTACATCCCCTGGATGCAGTTGGTACCATACAATACAGTACACAACTTCCCTTATTTCACACAGCCTGCATCACTACACTCCATACACACACACACACACACCATTCACATTTTCACCCTTCTCACTCTCATCTAGATTGACCACATTGAACATCCCTATTTTTGTGTTTTGTTTTGTTTTAATTGCAATATGTCATCTTCTATTCCCTTGTTAAGAGAAGGTTAATATTTATTTTTCCTTATTATTGGTTCCTTGTTCCATGTTAAGGTTTCTTTTTCTTCCTGTTTTTATGGCAGTAGATTAATTGACGGTCTGAGAACCACAGTGGATCATCTCCACCTACGATGAAAAATCTAATGAAGCCATCTTTTGGTACTCTTCTGGGTACACATATGAAGCACCTAAGTGCAAATCCCGACATTTCCATTTCGCTAAATTTTACTGGAAACAAGAAAAACGTTGGAAACTAATAATTCATAAGAAACCTCTTTAGATATTGCAGGTGCCTTGGAATTGTAACAAAATACCCACATGTACCCTGCCTTTGTCAAGAATCAATTCATATTGCCTAAAATAATAATTTGAAATACTGGAAAGGTCTGTGTTTGCTTCTAAATGCTCTAAAATCATACGGTATCAACTTGCTTTAATTTATTTGTCTTTTTGTTGCGAAAGTGGTTATGTCATTCTATTTATTGTGTTATTATTACAATGTTGACTGCCATTACTTACTCTGAATACACTTCTTGTGTTCACACAAAGAAACAAAGTACAGTGGACACCACTTAATGTAATCTCGGAAATGTTATCAGTCGGGTAATTTTATAATTTTATGAAGTCCCATATGGATTAATACTGAAACAATAAAGAACTGCTGTTTAATGTGAACAAATATTTGGTTTATGATATCACATTTTCCTTTTTGCTGCTTTACTTCCAGGTTGTATGTTATTAAAAATTTATTTTTAAGGGTTTTGTTTCTAACTCAACTGCATTGTGTTGTATTGGAAGTACGGTACTGTTCCCAGCTCACAGGATAGGGTACAGAGGTATTCAAAAGGGTAGCATTCCCTAATTTTCTCTTTTAAGCAATAAAATACATTTCACCCCTCAATGCAGCTGCTGCTTTTGATTTGTTAAGATCACGATGTTGACATGCAGTGATTGTTAGTGTAAAATGAAAATACTTGAACAGTTAGGTGTTAGATGTTTTGCTACACAGTGTTCATGGCTGTCCGAAAGGGAGGGCAGGGTAGGGCCGTTGCCCCCCCCCCTGGTAATTTTGTTCACTCATAAATCTTTAAACGAAATGACTATAAGCAACTAATATGAAGAGAGGCTTAAATTTCCACATTCTGTAATTGGAGTTGTTTGGACAAAAACAAGTTGTAACAGCTGACTACGTTAGAAATGAACATGTTGGAATAATTATTTCCACTAAATTTAAAATCCTTTCTAGCTAACAATTTACTGTATTGAAGGTAAGGCAATGGAAGTATCGCATTTTATATGAATATTTAGTACCGGTACCTGTGAAATTGTAAGGGATAGAAAAAGTCATGTGAGTGTAGGCCTACTAGATCAGATTTTGTCTTTGTATCCATAGTTATAGATCCAGCTACAGTAAATCAAGGATGTGGATGATGAAGATGATAATAATAGTAACAACAACAACAACAACAACAATAATAATAATAATAATAATAATAATAATGTGCATATAGCAATAGTAGCAATACTGATGGTGGTGGTGGCCGCAATTTATCCATTTGACAAAATTTCTGTGGATCCCCATGCCAGTGTTCATCACAGGTAAGTCAACTTCCAAAAACACTATAAGTATGAAATATTGGTTAATGGAATCCTAAGGAACAACAGAAACAATTAAAAACTTCTTTACTGATTGCAAAAATACAGTAGTTATGGTATTATGAGTGGTTCAATGGTTCACAGTTACATATTATATTGTATATATGAATAAATAGTTAATTAGCTTCATTTTCTCCAGTGGTATAATGTATAATTAATTAGTTTAGGTAAATTCCGCCTATATACCACTAATATTAAAAACAAAAGCTGAAGTTTATATGAGAAAAAGAGAATAACTAAGAATGTGATGTAAATTTGGCTCTTATTGTGTGTTATGAAAATACTTATTATATTAAATTAGTTCATCACTAAAAAGATAAAATATTAAAACGACATTGAGCTCAATGTATTGTCAAACTAAAATATTTACAATCAGTAATAAAATTATAAAATTGACCTAGTCACTTATTATTTAAAATATAACATAAATTAGAACATATATGAACTTGAAACTGAGGTATTCACATATTTGTCAATTGTTATAAATTATCGTACAGTGTTTATGTGTGTCACAAATATTGTACTCTTTAGATGAGATGCACTTAGCTCCTTCTTCTTGTATTTAGTGCGGCTGTTATTATTATGATGAAAGTCAATTATAATATTGTCAATATTAAGAGTAATTATAATTTATGTTGTTCCTCTTCTTGGAATTAGCAGATCTTGAGTGATATGTGGTGATTTATCTCTTATACTCTTCAGCTTTCTTTGTTTTCATTGAAACTTAATGAAAACAAAGAAAGCTGAAGAGTATAAGAGATAAATCACCACTTATCACTCAAGATCTGCTGATTCCAAGAAGAGGAACTACATAAATTATAATTACTCTTAATATTGACAATATTATAATTGACTTGCATCATAATAATAACAGCCGAACTAAATATAAGAAGAAGGAGCTAAGTGCATCTCATCTAAAGAGTACAATATTTGTGACACTGTACAATAATTTATAACAATTATTGACAAATATGTGAATACCTCAGTTTCAAGTTCATATATGTTCTAATTTATGTTATATTTTAAATAATAAGTGACTAGGTCAATTTTATAATTTTATTACTGATTGTAAATATTTTAGTTTGACAATACATTGAGTTCAATGTCGTTTTAATATTTTATATTTTTAGTGATGAACTAATTTAATATAATAAGTATTTTCATAAAACACAATAAAAGCCAAATTTACATCATATTCTTAGTTGTTCTCTTTTTCTCATATAAACTTCAGCTTTTGTTTTTAATATTAGTGGTATATAGGCGGAATTTACCTAAACTAATTAATTATGAATAAATAGTTTTTGTTTTTGTAGTGTATGTATGAATAAATAATGTTCAGTTGATTCTTTTGGCTACTGTTATGAATTTGTTAATATTATCAGATTAGCTGCATCTTGAATTGATCACTATAAGCGGCGTGCACTGTAATTAGATAACACCACCAAAGACACTACATTTAATACTAAAGGGTTGTTCAAAAAGTGCACCGGTTTTGAATCACTTGGTGTAGTTTTGTTTGTTGGTTGTCGACAATGTTTTGTTTTATTTCAGTAACAATAAACATTCCGATTGTTGTGTCAATCTGAATTTCTTGCAATTCTTCATTGTGTATGTAGCCATGGGGCAGTAGATTTGTGATAAGAATTTTTTTGTGCGTCATTTAAATGGAATGGACACTCAAGAGTTCTGGTTTCAGAAGGATGGTGCCATCAGTCACTCTTCCCATGAAATAAGTGAGTTGCTCCTTGAGTGTTTCCCTGATCGCCTCATCTTGTGTAATAATGGCCATCAAGGTTATGGGATTTAACGCCATGTGATTTTTTCTTTGATGTAATCTTAAATCATTGATGTATAAACCTAGAAACATCCTTGATTTTTGGCGAAATCTATGTAGAAATTTATTGAATTTAGTGAATTTCATGGACAGATTTCTTGCATCCACGCTCAGAACAGGGGGTCATAAGCATGACACAATTTTCAATACCTGAAGTGGGAAGGTGAGTTGAACATGTTTATGCCATTGGTTAATGTATTTTGAAAAAATAAAGTTAATAGTTCGATATTTCAAAACCGGCCTACTTAGTATGCAAAATTTCCTCTTGAAATTGCCTGAAAGTTATCACGTGACATCAGTCCAATTCAGTATTGGCTGCATGGAAATGTTGCTGTTTGCACCTCATAGTTACAAGGAAAAGTCAGGGTTTGTATTTACATCCTAATTTCATTAGCATGAAATGAATGGGAAATGTCATTGTTTACATTCAGTTGTCACATTAAATAATAGATTAGAGTGGCAAGAACCTATAAAAGAGCAAAACACATTTTCGATAAAAAGTAGAAATGATAGTGTTTGCACCTAGATGCAAATGGTAACCAATGACGATATGTGAATCAAACAGGCACTTATTTTAATATTTCTTTGGTGAATAGATGTTTACGAAAGGCGAAGAAAAATAAGTAAGATCTTGTCGTAGTAATGTTAGATGCTTTTGATACAGTTGGCCATGCTCATTTGGGAAAGGTTCTTGATAGTCAACCATTACCAAGCAGTCTTTGCCAATTAATAAAATCTTTATCAAGCGGAAATAATTCAAGAATTTACTCAATGGGAAATAAGTCTAATTTAATAGAACTTAAGAGAGAAGTCTTTCAGGGATCCCCACTTTCCCCTACCCTATTTTATCTCTCAATTGATTTCCTTCTTAAAGAGATGTCAGAAAAACAGATTACTGATGCTTATGATTATGAAATAACTCCTGAACTAGAAAAAGTTATGTCTGCTGATGACCTAGTTATTAACAGCAACTTCCTGACCTCAGCCCATGACCTAGTAATGATGGTAATATCCTTGCTACAAAATGTAGGACTACACATAAATTGTCAGAAATCTGGAATTACTAATTTAAAGAATGGGGCACTGCTTGACGATATGTCTATTGAGGCAATTGGCTCGAAGAACACTATTAAATATTTAGGTGTCACTTTTCAAGAAGACGTAAAATTTAGTCCAGAAAGAGTTATAGCACAGTATAAGTATTAATACAGTAAAGAAACTGTGTGTTAAAAGTCCTATGACAACATGTTGGCTGGACGACACTAGCGCTCCATGCGGAGATTGAGTAAAACTACATTCTCATCATATCAAATGACTTGGGAAAATACATAAACACATCGCAAAATATGTTATGTTAAAAGATAAAAATACAGAATATTTTTATTTAATGCAAATCTAATTTTAAATTTAAGAAATGATAAAACAGATAATGTATTATATTCTAGTTAAGAAGAGGTAAACAATACCTAAATAGGCTATGGTTAAGGACTGTACCTAGGCCTAGTACTTTTCCTTTAAAATCATTGCCCCTTAATATAATTTATAATTCAAATTATGATAGTAAATAGCCTACATATTAATTACGTAAATTATATTATAGGTCGGTCACGTTCATCCTGCACGTCATTGTTGACAGTGTATTTTGATTCTTTGCCTTATATGGCAATATACGAATTCAATTTATTGTAGGTCTATGTAGCGTCAATTACTGCAGGATGGACTTCATTAAACAAAACAAAAAATTCTGGAGCATTTGGAATTGAAGACACCGTCGGTACAGCAGTTTTAATTAACGAGTTTTTATAGGAATTCATAAACTGTCTGTTTTTGGCGTGTTTCAAGCATAGACGGTAATTTTCACTCAAATATTTTACATATTTTGTTACTAGGTTTTCTTGTTGACCATTAATGACCTATTATATACACCAGAAATCATTACAACAGAATAAAATATAAAAATATTACATTAAAGTAACTTGAAACATAACCACACCAGAATCACGAGTAAGCCAGTAGACCTACAATAAATATTACTTATTTTCGTTCTTACCTTTCTGGATGTTTCAAGAAAGTGAAGAAATGCATTTCAGGATTTTGTCTTTTATTATTACTGAAATTTACAGCAGAATAATAAGGTCCTTTCGAATATAGCGTGTTCTAATAAATACAACACTCCTATTTATTTACATACTTCCCGGAGTAGTTTCTGTAGTCTTACTTTATGGCCGCTACGATCGCTAGTAAATGCGCGCGCATGTTCGGCTGGCAGAAAAACGGGCTGAGTTTCTGTGCTGTATTAATACTTATACTGTGGTTATAGTGCCTCTTAGAAACAATCTTGAAAATCTGATCTCCACACCTATGTTACAACCTGATAAAAAACTGAATATTGTCAATCAGTACATTTGGCTCAAACTAATTTATCCTCTACAGATGGCTCCTTTGCACCAGTAGAAGACATTGGCAAGATCATTATAAGTTCTGTTAAAGAGATGCTCTTTTTGCCTGCAGACATACCAAACAGCACTTGTACACCAGTAAAAAATATAGAGGGCTTGCTTTAATCCGTGTCTCCTACAGGCTAGTAAGAGGTGAGAGGAAGTGAAAAGCAATCCACAACGGACAGACGGGGCTCGAAGTCGCAGCGAAGACAACTCGTCTGGGGTTCCTAATACCCAAAATATATCAGGAGGGTGGACAAGACTCTATAGCTAAGGAAAGCAGCTTGTCTAGGGAAAGGAAAATCCCAAAATCAAACCAAAAAAATATCGCTAACCTGTCATGGTGACAAGTGACTTCAATGTGGCAAATTGGTGATAAAGCTAGTAGAGTTATATCATAACCTTCGTAGCTAGGTCCGAGGGACCCGCTGACCAAAGACAGGTGTGGTCCTCCAAACAGTTTGGGGGTTGAGTATGGATGATACAACTGCCAAATCGGAAAAATATGGTGTCCATTCAAAACAGTTGATATTCTGCTCATGATTATGCTACCCAAAGCAAAGAATTCTGGAGTAATAGTCCCCCAATCGGATCTCTGGGTGGGGACTGCTATGAGATATCTCAAAACTTTACATTGGAATGCCAATGGTCTCAGTCAAGACAAGAGAACTGAACTAGCGACTGCATTATATAAAGAAGAAATTGACATATTTGGAATCACAGAAGCAAACATTTCTGAAGAACAGATGAAATACAATAAAATAAAAGGATATAATACATACCTACTCCCTAAAAGTCGACAAGTAGCAAGTGGAATACTAATTGGAGCAGTGGCGACTCCTGGTTTTTTAGTTGTGTAGGATGGTGTGGAGAGAGCGAATTAACCTATTCACTGCTATTGACATACATATAGATATGCGTCGCCGTAAAAAATGCTTAAAGGCTGAGGTATAAGTTTAATACAATAATGCTTTATCATAAAATATGAAAATATTTAACCACGTATGAAAACTGTCATTTACGGAAATCAGCTATTCCGCTATAATTTTCGTAGTTGATATCAAACTTGTAATTCACTAGTGATATTACTCCAGGAATACTTATATTGAAATATAAACAGCACTGTAAAGGTTAATAATAGCTAGGCCTATAATATATACCAAGAAATGAAATAAATAAATATTAATAAAAATATGATCACTCCCCCCTTAGAAAACAAGCTATTGAAAATGAGGACCACAGAAAACATGTGAGGAAGAACTGCTGTAAGACGTCCTCAACTGCCTCCACATGAAACTGGCTTCCCACCACCTTTTCTCTTCCCTGCCTCCCCCTTCACATGCCACCGAGCTTTAAAAACGGCATGGACTGTGTAATCAGCAAGACTGAGGACATCCTCTCAAATACCAACCTGCTCAAAACAGGACCACTAATTTCCTTCCCAAGTTCTCTCCAATAACGCCGTTTTGTCATTTTACTATTTTAATTATTTTGACAGTGATTGCTAGTAAACATTTATGTAGATAAATTATGAAGTGTAGGATGATCCTCACATCCTATATGGAATAATCGCCACTGAATTGGAGTCAAAACTAACTTAATATCAACATTTAAAATTGTGAAGGAAATGAATGAAACAGAAAAATTAGAAATTTCAAAAGTAGAAATTTGGAAAATAAAGAATACTTTAAAATATATTTTATATATAATGCCCCAAGAAATAAAATTGAGTTAGATATATTAGAAGTCACAAACAAAACTATAATAGTTGGGGATTTCAATCGCCATTCAAAACTGTGGGGATATTCTGATACAAATGCAACTGGTAGAGCAATAGAAGAACTGATACATACCAATAGATTGGAACTTATATATAATAAAGAACAATCAGGAACCTATATGCATTATACAGGTTCCACTACTAACCCAGATCTAGTACGGGTATCCTCCGATATAACAGAAAAAACAAATAAAGAAATCCTAGGAACCCTGGGATCGGATCACAGAGTCATGCTAATTTCAGTTATGTCAAACAAAAATCAAACTAAGGTACAGCCAAAACCTTCATGGAACTTTAAAAAGGCAAATTGGATGAACTAAAAGAACTTCCTAAAGTAGTTGAAGAAAATTTAAATTATAGTAAAAACAGCAAAAAAATTCATACCGAGAGGAAAAGTAAAACTTTACAAACCTTTTTGGTCAAAAGAATTAAAACAATTGAAAAATAAGAGAGAAGAGGCTAGGAAAAAAGCTGAAATTAACAAAGACCAAAGTAATTATTCTTGCTAACAGCCACGGTAGAGGTCTGGCCAGAAGATTGAACGAAAGTAATGACACTGCTAAAACAACTGCTATAGTTAAACCAGGGGCCGGAATTAAAGAAGTAATACAGAACATTGATGCCAAGTGTAACAATTTGTCAGAAAATGACTGTGTAATATTAATAGGGGGTAGTAATGATGTTGGTCAGGGTAAGTCACATGATATTGTACCAATATTAGAAGACACACTAAATAGATTAAAACACACTAATGTAATTGTTGCAAATCTTCCACAAAGATGCGACCAACATCCTAATTCATGGATAAACCAACAAATTAAAATAGTTAACCATAACTTATCTAATTTGTGTAAAAACTATCAGAATGTTAAGTTGATGAACACTCATAGTGCGAATAGAGGCCTCCACACTAGGCATGGCCTTCACTTCAATGGAAAGGGTAAAAGTGTATTATGTAATGTAATTTGTAAGGCTATGCAAGATTTGCTGACTGATTGCTCAAACTACCCTAACCATATTAATGAATTTTCAGCTAATCTTACAAATGATTTTTTATTGGTGAATTAAACCCTAAAAGTAGTATTAACTCTTCCACTGTTCAATCAAAAGCTTTTAATCTCTTTATTGCACACCAGAATATTCAATGCATCAGAAACAAAATTTACAATCTTGATTTAACCTTGAGTTCCAGTTTGACCGATCTAAACATTCTATGTTTATCAGAACACTGGTTAACCAGTGATGAAACTAAATTTTACAAAATTCAAAATTTCAACCTCTCCAGTATATACTGTCGATCTTCACTTAAAAATGGTGGAGTTGCTATTTATGTCAGAGAAGGCATTAAATCTGTTGATAGATCCGACACTAAGCTAATGAATGTGGATAAACATTTTGAACAAGAAGCATCAGAAATCTCCTTTCCTGGTTCTAATTGTAAATTACTGATTGTCTGTATTTATAGATCGCCCGATGGTTCTATTGAAATGTTTTTAGATAAATTAGAAAACCTTTTAGATATTCTTCACAAGGAAAACAAGCCCATAATTATTTGTGGTGACTTAAACTTAAATTTTCTTATATTAAATTCATCAGTTTCAGATCTTATCTCGTTATTACAATCTTACAACTTGGAAACAGTCATCAAAAGTCCCACCAGATTATCTTTAAACAGTACCTGTTTAAACCAATTTATTATAAATGTTGATAATTTTCCTTTCGAAACTGAAAACATTAACTTTGCTCTGTCTGACCATAACTTAATTTTACTTAAGCTAGTACTTCCCATAAAATTAGATTTACCTGACTTTTCACACAATAAACAAATTAAACTAACAAGAATTTATAGTGAAGAAAATTTAAAATATTTAACTTTTCTTTTGAGTAATGAAAATTGGAGTGATGTTTTACAAGAAATAGACTTAAACAACAAAGTATCCAGTCCCACTGATACAACAATGCACTATATGAATATTGCTTTCCCATTAGTTAAAAAGACTAAAAAATTGCAGAACTTTAAGGTTAAATCCTGGTTGACTAAAGGCATATTGATCTCGTGTAAAAACAAAAGACGACTTCATGAAATTAGCAGATACACAAATGATCCATCTATTAAGAATCACTTTAAAATCTATTCCAATATCTTGAAAAAAGTAATTTTTGAATCTAAAAGATGAAATAACGACCAGTATATTCTTAACTCCGTAAATAGAAGCAAAGCATTAATGAAGGTTGTTAAGAGCGAGACGCAAATTGGAACAAAAAATCCAAAGATAAAATAGAACTTCTTCTTAACGTTAAACATCTTATTTCACCTTTTGAAATTTCAGAAGCCTTCAATAACTTTTTTATTAATATATCAGGTGTCAAATACAAAAACCCAATAAATTCTAATTCTAAAACTCGTTCAAATCCAGCTACTAATTCCATTTATTTAACTCCTGTCACACAGAATGAAATTTTAAATATAATAAAGTAAAAGTAAAGTGATCCCTATACAGGCCATGGAGGCCCAGAGGGTTCCAGGAGGTTGGGCTCCCAGATTTTGGACATTCGGCACATGAAGGTGGTAAGGTTGTCAGCCTTACGCACCCGCCGCCTTTACCCCCAGGATAGCTTCTGGTACTCATTTCTGTTAGAGGCTGAGTCGACCCCAGGGCCATAGTGCCACCAGAAGGATTAAGCCAATTGAAAAATCTCAACGACCTCATCGGGAATCGAACCCGCGACCTTCCAGTTTGTAGCGCAGCGCCTCAACCACTACGCTACGGTTTTAAATATAATACATAAATTAAAAAATAATCATACTTGTAGTCTGGACGGTATCCCCAATTTTATTATTAAAAAATTTACTTCATCCTTTTCTATTCCTCTCGTTGATATTTGCAACCTCTCTTTGTCAATTGGTTATTTCCTCGATAAATTTAAAATAGGTAAAGTCCTTCCAATCTATAAAAAAGGAGATAAAAATAATATTAAAAATTACAGACCCATTTCTATTCTTCCTACCTTTTCAAAAATACTTGAAAAGGTGATATACAACAGATTAGTGAACTTTTTTGAATCATTTAATTATTTTTCTCCTTTACAATTTGGCTTCAGGAAAAATAAATCCACTAATGATGCCATATATTATCTCATAAAATATGTCTTAGACGCTAAGGATAAAAAACAGCAATCATTAGGATTATTCCTAGATTTAACAAAAGCTTTTGATTTAGTGGATCATGAATTACTCCTTACTAAATTCCATAACTTGGGAATCAGAGGAATTGCTCATAGTTTATTTGAATCCTATCTATATAATAGACAACAAGTTGTAGAAATTGACTCTATACAATCTTCTAAACAAAATTTTCTAAGTGGTGTCCCCCAAGGTTCTATCCTCGGTCCTATTTTGTTCCTTATTTTCATCAATGATCTCCCAACTCACATACCTAATGCTCATACTATTATTTATGCTGATGACACTAACCTTATCTTTAGTTCCACTGATCCTGTATCTCTTCAGACACAAGTTAATGAAGCATGCAATAGCTTACATATCTGGTTAAATGAAAATAAACTTAAACTAAATGTAGACAAAACAGTTTTTCTATATTTTTTAAATAATCAAGCAAAAAAATTTGATCTAAACTTACACATTAATAATACTGCGCTCACTGAAAAGAAAGAAACTAAATTTCTTGGTCTCTTAATTGACTCTCAAATTTCTTGGGATGCTCACATTCATGATCTTAGTATGAGACTGAATAAACTTTGCTATGCAATACGTGTACTCAGTAACGTTTGCTCTGTTCACACTCTTAGGATTGTCTATTTCAGCTGTATTGAATCATTAATCTGCTATGGTATCCCCTTCTGGGGCTCCTCAGCTAAAGCAGTAAAGATTTTGAAAATACAAAACAGAATAGTAAAAATAATATTGCATGTCCCTATGAAGACCCCTAGCAAATAAATTTTTGAAATCATGCAGGTATTACCTGTTCCATCTATTTATATTCTTGAAACTCTCAGTTTCATACATAGAAAAATTCCTATTTCCTAAAAATTCTGAACTCCATTCTTATCATACTAGATCAGCTCATAATCTACACTCTGTCATAGGATCACTAAAAGTTTACTCAGCATCTCCCACCTTGGTATTCGATTATATAATAAGCTACCTTCTTCTTTGATGCACTGCGACTTAAGCATTTTCAAAAAAAGATTAAAATCACTTCTCATGAATTATAAGTTTCTTAATTTTAATGATTTCTTATCCCTCTACCACTTTCCATAGAATCAGCAAGGATATTTTAATGGGACAAATCTATTTCTCTGTTTGATTTATCTGTTACTATACTTCTCAGTTCCTAACATCTTAAATGTTTTACTTCATTAAGTTATTTTTTTTTTTTTTTGTTTTGTTCCTTATTTTTGTATTTTTACCCAATATTATTTTTACTACTGAGCAATTTTGACTTGTATTATTTTGTCAGTTCCTGTCATATTTGTATGTAAAGTATTTGTTTGTTCTTGTTTTGTTTGACGAAGCCATGAATCTTGTATTCTTAAGGTGAATAAATTGAAATTGAAATTGAAAAAATATATTGGAATGGAAAAATAAAGCTGCAAAATTTAAGAAAACTTTAATAAACACCAAAAGAAAAGCACATAACGAGTTCACTGAAAAATTAGATTATAGAAAAGATGGAAACAAAGCTTACAAATTCAAATCTTCAATGCAAAAAGAAACTACTCTAAAAGAACCTATGAAATATAATAACCATAAACTAATTGATGAATAAAAAATAGCTGCCAGATTTAATGCCAGTTTTACATCCCTTAGAATCCCCAAAGAATATAAAAGAAGAGAGAAACTCATTAAAATAGACATAAGTGCTTATCCAGGAAAACCAGCCAAACATTTTGAAAATTACAGACCAATCTCCTTAACAAGC
Organism: Ectobius pallidus; assembly: GCA_964059195.1. Taxonomy (NCBI): domain Eukaryota; kingdom Metazoa; phylum Arthropoda; class Insecta; order Blattodea; family Ectobiidae; genus Ectobius; species Ectobius pallidus. The sequence goes on along the minus strand of CAXKWD010000001.1, from coordinate 50,151,770 downwards.
TTTGTCGAAAAAATTATGGAAAGAACGTTAGCTGACAGACTAAACTGGTACCTAGAAACAAACAAATTAATATCACCATCTCAAGCAGGATTTCATAGAAATCACTCCACAAATGAACAAGTTATATTACTCAGTCAAGATATAAAAGAGGCTTTTAATAACAAGAAAGATACAATAGCAGTTTTTGTAGATTTGAAGTCTGCTTATGACACTGTATGGAGAAAGAATTTAATACTAAAGCTCCAAAGTCTGAGTATAAACGGCAATATGCTCAGATGGATTTCAGAGTTCACAACACAAAGATATTGTGCTACTAAATATGGATCTGTCACTTCTAAATATAAACAAAGTCATTTGGGGGTTCCACAAGGTGCTATATTAAGCACAACTCTGTTCAATGTATATATAAATGACTTGCCAAAACAATTACAAAAGTTTGGAGTAAAAACTTCTCTTTTTGCAGATGACTTAGTTATCTGGTACTCACAGAAACCTGTAAATATACAACATGCAACAACAAAGATCCAGGGTGCACTAACAGAACTCCAAATGTGGTGCAATAATAACTTAATGAAGGTTAATACAGCAAAAACACAGTTTCAACATTTTTCCCTGGCCAAAAAGCCAGTAGAAATTGATTTAATGTATGGAAAGGCTAAATTGACTAAAACTAATAATGATAAATATTTAGGAGTACATTTCGATAAGAAATTAACCTGGAAGAAACATATAGAGCAGGTAACTGGAAAAGCAACTAAAAGATTCAATCTTTTGAAAAGACTGGCAGGAACAAAATGGGGTAGTTCCAGAAAAACCGTAAATACAACATACAATACTTATATAAAACCAGTCTTAAATACTGTGGAGAAATCATCATAACAGCATCAGAAGCAACAAAAACAACTTTAGAACAAACACATAATCAAGCCCTGCGCTTAATAACAGGAGCAACAAAAACTACACCACTTGAAGCTCTTCATGTAGTTTCCTCAAACAAACCAATCATAACGGAACTTGAACAACAAGCACTACTTAGTTATAAAAAGCTTAAAAGACTCCCAGACTCAGATAAATGGAATAAATATCAAACTTTTAAACCAAAAATGAAAACCCAAATTGGATACATACAAAAAGTTACAGAATTAGCAGAAAATCTAGAAATACCAAAAAATAAAGAGAATATTATATTATATGGTATCAGACCTGTTGACAATGAACTAATTGAACATAATTTAAATTTAATTAACCCCATTAACAAAAATGAAATTTCCCCAGAAATAGCCAAGATTCTAGCCTTAGAAACCATACATACAAATTATCCTGCTGAAAACTGGACATATATATACACAGATGGATCTCTTTTAGATGAAGATGGAGCGGGAGCTGGCAGAATATGTAAATTCTTTTCATTTTACAAACATGCTGGGAAAGATACTACAAATTTTGATGGTGAAGTATTAGCTATTTACCAGTCGCTCCAGAACATTTTCAACTGGCTCCAGCAATGCAAAAATACAGTTATCTTATCAGATTCTAAAGCAGCAATCCAAGCTGTAGTATCGTCTTACCCAAAAATGAAAAAAATAATGGAATACAAAACATGATCCGTACTACCCAAAAACTTGGTAAACGTATAGTAATACAATGGATTCCAGCACATTGTGGAATACAAGGAAATGAAAGAGCGGATGTATTAGCAAAGAAAGGGTGCACAATTAAGCAGAAAGAAACAAACGCCTTTTCTTATGAATCAATTAAAAGAATCATCAAAAAGAAAATGAATGATATCTACAGTGCTAAATTAACTGGAAAAATGGGAAACAGAAATATAAAAATACTATTAGAAAACCCCCTAGTAATACCAGACCTACCACGAAAATCTGCAGTTGCTAGTATGAGACTTATTACAGGACATGACTGCCTAGGAAAGCACCTACATAGAATTGGAATATTTATTTCTCCAAATTGTATACTGTGTTGTCAAGAAGTTGAAATGGATAAACAACATCTAGAACATTGTGCAGCTCTTCAAGATTATCAAGACCTGACTTCTAAATATTGGGAAGCAAGAAGATGAATGACTTTGTTGTTACCTCCAGAGCATTAGATACACACACACTTATATTGTTGTCTAATCTTGCCTATTAAATTGTTTTGAAGCATACCAGTATGCCTATATATTTTCTTTTCTCTATACTTTCAAACTTAATAAATCGTCCATTGTTCTTACAACTGAACTCTATATATTTATCACTAACTTTATGCAGAAAAGTATTTTGAACAGTACATTGGAAGACATTGTCTAAAATTGGAATTTTAAAAATATTGGGCAATAACATTGTTTTTAAGTCAGATGCTGTTAGGTTTAGAGAAAAGTGATCCTGGCAAAAAGTGCTTATTTTATTATGGTCTAAATTTGTTATTGGAATTTTTTTTTTTCTCTATCTGCAATATTTAAGTAACAAAAAGGGTGAATGAGCCACCATTTTCCAATATGGAGGCTCTAGCACTGCATCAAATTTTAGGGACGTATTCAAGTAAGAGTTAAATGCAACATAACTACAGTACTAAATTCCTCACCTGTACTATTTTTGTTGGTAAAAACCTAATTTTCTTGCAATTCAACTCAATTCAATTCAAGTTTATTCACCAATTCAAAACTATACAGTTTCTGGTTTCGTCAGAATACAAACAATAACATATAGCTAGCACTAGGAAAAACAAATACTTGTAACTTACACTAGAAATTATAAATAAGCTAAGTATAAGCTAAGTACAAGAGTAATAAAGTAGTAAAATAATGGAAATATAGGCTAGATATGTGCATGATGCAAATGCAGACTTTCAAGTCTGTTAGTCACATATTTGATTAATTTGTGATTAACAGTGTCTCCTGGGAAAGTTTTAAATCATATGTTTCAAATTGGTGTTGCATAGCGTTAATGTAATGTGTTAAAGAACAAGATAAGAATAAGCTGCAATATATGCTCCAATCACTGCCTTCTTTATTTCTTACAAGCCATGCTGTTAAATCTTGCAACATCACATCGGTAGTCCTATCGGCTATGAACATATTGTAAATAAAGCAATGAACTCCATCAGAATCATCGAAAAATTAAGCAATTTTCAGCTTAAAGTAATCCCAGTCATCGCCTAATGTTTAGAGAACATTTGGATACACCTGAAGAGCAACTGGAGAGCATAGGGAAGGTAAAAACCGTGTTAATAATGAGAGATTTATATACACCGTTACCTCTAATTGAGTAGGCCTACACCAGAGAACAGTTTTTCACAGAAGAATTTCGTGTTCATCAGCTACAAACGAATACCAGAGTGAGGTATGGTATGATATTAGTGTCCTTAAGGAAGAATTGGCTGGTATTAAAGAAGAATTGAAGAGAAATAGAGTCACTTTTACTGGTATGCAGGGCCGTATTTCTAAATAGGCTAAGTAGGCTGCAGCCTAGAGCAGCAAATTTTCAGGGGCGGCAGTTTGGCAATTTATTCAAAACTTAAACTGAAGTATTTCCGACGTTAATAATATTTTCCGTACGAATTTAAGAATACATGTTACTGTAAGGGTAAGTTTGTGCATACCTGCTACAAATTGCGCGGGAGAACGCAATTTTTCCTGCCTTAGAAGAGTTAAGAACTATCTGCGAACTAGTATTTCTGATCCACGGTTAAACTCACTTTCATTAATAACTGAACTAGTTAAATATTATATTAACACTTAATGCTTCACTTACGTCGCTGTTTATGAGCAGGACATGTTTCGGGATTCTTATCCCATCTTCGGCTGCTGGTCAACTGGCAATTGGCGATCATGGTTAGTGGTCTTTATGGTTTGTCCAGTGCTGCCCTCTCTTCTCTTGGCTGTAAGCTTGATGACATCATCCACCGGCGGTATTTCAAAATTCATAACATTGCTGCTGTTCTTAGTGATGAAAATCTTCTCCCAGGTGTTCAGTTCTGCCCGTGTCTTGACGTGTTTTAATAGTTTAACATCCTTTTTGATGTGGTGGTTTTGTGTCCAGGAGTGATGTGCTACAGCTGATTTGTCCGTTTGCATGAATTTCACATTCCTAAGGTGTTCTTTCATTCTAGTTGTTATATTTCTTTTGGTTTGTCCAATGTAGGTCAGCTGGCAGTTTTCGCATTCCATCTGATAGATTCCTGCCAGCTGACCTACATTGGACAAACCAAAAGAAATATAACAACTAGAATGAAAGAACACCTTAGGAATGTGAAATTCATGCAAACGGACAAATCAGCTGTAGCACATCACTCCTGGACACAAAACCACCACATCAAAAAGGATGTTAAACTATTAAAACACGTCAAGACACGGGCAGAACTGAACACCTGGGAGAAGATTTTCATCACTAAGAACAGCAGCAATGTTATGAATTTTGAAATACCGCCGGTGGATGATGTCATCAAGCTTACAGCCAAGAGAAGAGAGGGCAGCACTGGACAAACCATAAAGACCACTAACCATGATCGCCAATTGCCAGTTGACCAGCAGCCGAAGATGGGATAAGAATCCCGAAACATGTCCTGCTCATAAACAGCGACGTAAGTGAAGCATTAAGTGTTAATATAATATTTAACTAGTTCAGTTATTCATGTGCTCCACTGTGTATATTACTTCGTTTTAATTATTATCACTTTCATTACTTTGTATTGAGGCAAATACCACAAAAAAACTTTCATATGAGGACATTATTAACGAGTTTGTCATTAAGAAATCTCGTAAGAAAGCTGTAAATTTGAACATGAAGATTACCTGGGGTGACTTGTTTTAGAGAAGTTTGTATATTTTTCAACAAAAAAACCATTTTGTGTTATTTCATTTCACCATGTAGGACAACTTAATTCAAATTGAACACAGTACTTCAATTACGCGAAAGGTAGTCATTAGCATTAAAATATAAAAAAAAATGTTTAAAATAGTGATCACTGATCTCCAAGAACAAATTAATTAATTAATTAATTTTTAGCGAATCTTAAAAGAAGTAAGTAAAAAAAACAAGTAGATAACTAGTTTGATTATATAATTTATTATGTAAACCATTAAAATTGTAGTTTTATCTAAACTAAATTAACTTTATGTTTAAAAAATATGAAAACACCAATATTAATAATTTGCTATCCACCTTATACCCTCATTAATATGGATGTAGGATAGCCCGGAGAAATTTGCCAAAAACATTTAAATTAACAGTATTTTATTTCCATTGTAGGTTTGTAAATTGCTTAAAAGTAATGAAGCATAAATGATCTAAACGTTAGATAACATTTAAAAATTTAAAAAACAGTTATGTCAGTAATTATTGTACAACTTAAGTACAACTTAACTTAATAATAATTACTGACATAACTGTTTTTTAAATTTTTAAATTTTATCTAACGTTTAGATCATTTATGTTTCATTACTTTTAAGCAATTTACAAACCTACAATGGAAATAAAATACTGTTAATTTAAACGTTTTTGGCAAATTTCTCCGGGCTATCCTACATCCATATTAATGAGGGTATAAGGTGGATAGCAAATTATTAATATATATATATATCCCCTCATTGGAAAAATGAAATTTATCAATGAAAACACCAGTTAACTCTATCCTTTTGTTGTATAAAACAAATGTATTAAGCAAATATGAACTATAGACGGGGCGGCAAATGGACTTTAGCCTACAGGCGGCATACTCTTAAATCCGGCCCTGCTGGTATGAACTTTTATCAAGCTGCTCACAGTAGACCTAATTCATCTTAATGTGGCAGACGCCAAATCATAGTTATATGCAATCTCCTATTCTCCCAATATTACTACCAGTGTTTTCCTACAGTTTGGTGAAGGTAATGAACGGGATTCAAACCTTAACCTCAAAAGTGCTGGCGAATCAACACAGTTCACCACCGGAGGATGAACAAATGAATGACTTGACAGCAAATAATGGAAAGCTGAGTGTTCCCAAGGAATTAGGCAAAGTTATTCTTTTCAGTGACAGTCATGGGCGTAGTCTTCCACAAAGTGCATGTGACAAGAAAAGAGATATCAGTGTTCTAGGTTATATTAAACCTGGGGCAACTAGCTCAGTGGTAGTACAAAATGACCCAGAGAAGTGTAGCAGCTTAAAAAATATGACTCTGTTGTGGGTCAAATAACAGAGCTCGCATGCCTAACAGGATAAGTGAGGCTATTACCAATAAAATAAGAAAAAACGCGACATCATAACGTATAATGAGGAGACACTGAAAACTACGAATTCCTTCAGATATGTGGAGTCACCGCACGTTACTTTATTATGCACATCACAAGTATAGGCTATGTAATATAGGCCTACTGATTTGGCCTAAATAAAGTCAGTATTTGTGATGAAGAAAATTATCTGCAATAAAAACGTATTCAAATGCTTCCCACAGACCACCACAGATAGGACTACCTCCTGTGTTGCCAGATTTCAAGCAGCATGGCTTGTAAGATATAGACGGCAGTGCTCCAACTCAAAGTTGACTTCTAGTCCAGGTGCATTCCACTAGATATCACTATACTTCACCACATGAAAATAGTAATTTTTACTTTTTATACAATTGATTTACAATAGAACACATCATTTCAAGTACTGGTACACGATGAACTTGTGCTATTTTGTAACATTCAAACATGTGTCGAAAATAATATTTTTATACAAATTAAAAATTCCAATGTAAATGCTGCAATTCAGGTGGCCAAGAAGTTTCTTTGGTACTGTCATTTTTCACACAAGTTTTATGCACTCACTGTCATTGAAATACTATTGATGAATTGTTCCAATCAGTAATAATGGCAAGATGAGCAGGCAGTAGATAACTATAGATTCTTAACTGGGACAAGTCAATGGTGCAACAGCTTTCAGTCTAACATAATGATATCGCATGGTCCACAGTACCTGAACATAACGTATTTCAATGAATTACATCGATACCTGTGATCACAACAAAATTTTCTCAAGCATGGAAATTATCCTATACCGAATTTTGTATCCTATCGGTTGTACACAGCAAGCCGGGTAGGGGTTCAAATAATAAGAAACATAAGTTCCGGTAACATAAAATTGTATTGTCTTTGCGGAATATTTTATTTCTCATTTTCATGTTACCATAAAAACGTTTTGGGGATGAAATTAAACAGAAATGTAATACCGGTATCCCTTTCATACATCTCTCTCCAAAAACCTGCGATATACTAATATATATATATATATATTACCATACCTCGTATTGTTTTCTCTATGTCCAGGGTAAAGAAAGTTATGTGATTGCATTATTTTCATGGATATTGACAGTTCACTAATTTGTCAAATTCGTGTTTCATTTTTTTTCCAAACCCATCTGAGACCCACTGGCAACAATATGTTTTAATGTCAAATGTGATTTGGATTGGATAATTCTGTGTAAAAAGGGATTAAGTATTCTCAAAAACATTTGATTTTTGGCATTTAAAATCTAAATTTTTCGAAATCCTTTCTTAGTGAGCACCTACATTATGAAACAAAGATACTGTCAAAATTCCAGGTCTCTACCTGTTATAGTTTAGGCTGTACGTTGATTCTCTATCAGTCAGTCATTCAGTCAGGACAAAGCCTCTTCTTAACATAGCATTTTTATAGTTTTTGTGTCCAGAAAGTCAATATTTCAACCCATTTTTTGTACAAGTCTTCCTTCCTCTATATTCTTCATTTTTAGCACCAATAATTTGTTTCCTTTTCAAACTACTTCACGATTATAAATATTTTAACAGGTTTAACACCTTATTCACCTTAGCGTTTCTACACCAATGCAAGTGTTTAGTGCAGGAATTCGTATTACTGTTTGTGTTATGATTCCATTTCACTTTGCTTAATATGTGTAACTTTACGAGCCTATTCAATGTGTGAATTCTAAATATAAACCGGATGACAGAACTAAATTACTATGTATCATAATTAGAAAAGTTTATATATTTCGTTTAAAATACAATATATAAAGTTTTAATTACAGTGAATAGTTGAAAGAATGCTGCATTACGTTTCGGGTCTTTATTCGACCCTTCCTCAGATTCCTCCAGAATCATAGTGATAGAGTAAAATTTTATATATTGTATTTTAAACTAGAAGACAGTGGAATTCAGGACCAATATGACTAATTTTGGAGATTTATATATTTCGTAATGAATAGAATTTGCTTGCATTAAGGTTAGTTTACACGACGAAATTAGGTTTCGTAACTGAGTTTCGCAACTGTTTTTTACTTGAATGCGCAAGCGCTAGATGTACTGGAGACAATGAGTTACGACACTATGCAGTTTTGGCTGATTCCAACTTTTCACGAAACTATAATAGTAATTTTGAGATTATAGGCTTATTACGCTTGTTCACATTTCGTAAAATGAAATGGGGAAGTGAGGAAATTGTAAAATGCCTGTATTCATACGTGTTTCAAACGTTTGTGTGGGATTTGAAAAATTTGAAGTTCAGAAATAACATGAAATGTGCGGTTGCATTGGAAAGAAAATGTGTGTAATTAGATTCAAGAAATCACTTTCGTGAAAGTGGTTACAAAACCTAGTGTCATCGTGTAAACTAGCATTTACCATTCCAGAAATAATGTAAATCGAAACAAAAAATCCCATATGCTGTTACCTAGCAATAAGTGAGTACTTGTGAATTTCTGAACGAGGTAGTTTCATATGGTCGAAGGGGCTTTATAAGGCAGGAATCCAATCTAACAGATTCCAAAATTGGTTAATTTGACATTGGGTAGTTTTGTATTATGAAAATTATCGCAATATAGTTCAGTCCCCCACAAATTCTTATTTAAACCAATCAATAAAAATCCCAAATATAAATTTTCAGACTGTAATTTTAGTAATTTGAAGTCACAATTTAATACTTAGAAGAATTCCAAATTTAGCTGTAGACTTCCTTGTTTCATATTCGTTTTCTCATATTATATGCAACTTTAGCATGCTTTGCAAAAGGAAACTTACATTTTTTATAGGTGTAGGAGTTATATAAACATAATAGTATTTATACTGGTTGTAAACTTGTTATAAACTGATATCATTTAGAGTGTTTAACATTTCACAGGGTCTTCCAAAGAATACTGTATTCCATGACAGAATCTACTGGTCGAAATGAAACACTGAAACATTAACAGTGTAAAATGAATGCAAGAAAGAATTTACAGCTCTTAGCTGAGGAATGGACTTCACGACGCCTAAGTTGAGTATACAATTCCATTTCATCAGATTTAACTCTTTCAGAACTAAGAATGCGGGCAAGTACTCTGTTATATCAATGAAAATTTTGGTGAAAACTAAAAAAGTTGGTGATAACAGGGGTACGTGAGAAATGCTCTCCCCACCTGACAAATCCTCCTTCGGAAAACTTGTCTACACTTAAAGTTTAAGGCAGGACTACGTTTTCATCGGTCGTGGCTCGTGGTTTAAATGAGGGTGGGCCGGATATAAGAAGATTTTTTGCTTTGATTTGGTGCAAGAAGAACAATTTTTATTCTCCGCGAGGGGTGGGCGTAATAAGAGAAGGGTCGTCTCTAGAAAACGTAGTATTTCGGGGGGTGATGCTTGCTTAAGGAAGGCATCTTAGTTCTGAAAAAAATAAAATTAAAAATATAATAAACAATAAACAAATAAATAAATAAATAAATAAAAGAAAAAAAACAAGAAAAAGTTATCTAATTACTCAACAATAATAAATTTTAATATCTTTTCACAGGGTGTTCCCACGAAGACTGCTGGAATTCAGGAATATTCTGGACGGAACAAGTTGATAAACTGAAGCATTATCGCTGCCGATGGATGGCTTCGACACATTACAGGAATCCTAGTGTATGTGGTAAATGTAATTAATAGTTCCACTTGGAATTTATGGTATTGGCTAAAATATTAATTACTAGCATGTGCCCTCGGCTTCACCCATCATAATTATTTCAAAAATTAAAAGTTAAGAGCATAATAGTTAAATCATTATATTTATTAACACTTAAATCACGTGAATTACATACCATGATTAGATAGCATCGCCTGGTAAAAGCGACCTCAGATTCGAGGTCCTTGGCCCAGAAAACCTCTGTATAGTGAGTTTCGTCCAAATCGAACGTTTGACCATATTTAGGCCTATATTGATTATCCCTGTTATAATAATAATAATGATATCGCATGGTCCACAGTACCTGAACATAACGTATTTTAATGAATTATATCGATACCTGTGATCACAACAAAATTTTCTCAAGCGTGGAAATTATCCTATACTGAATTTTGTATCCTATCGGTTGTACACAGCAAGCCGGGTAGGGGTTCAAATAATAAGAAACATAAGTTCCGGTAACATAAAATTGTATTGTCTTTGCGGAATATTTTATTTCTCATTTTCATGTTACCATAAAAACGTTTTGGGGATGAAATTAAACAGAAATGTAATACCGGTATCCCTTTCATACATCTCTCTCCAAAAACCTGCGATATACTAATATATATATATATATATTACCATACCTCGTATTGTTTTCTCTATGTCCAGGGTAAAGAAAGTTATGTGATTGCATTATTTTCATGGATATTGACAGTTCACTAATTTGTCAAATTCGTGTTTCATTTTTTTTCCAAACCCATCTGAGACCCACTGGCAACAATATGTTTTAATGTCAAATGTGATTTGGATTGGATAATTCTGTGTAAAAAGGGATTAAGTATTCTCAAAAACATTTGATTTTTGGCATTTAAAATCTAAATTTTTCGAAATCCTTTCTTAGTGAGCACCTACATTATGAAACAAAGATACTGTCAAAATTCCAGGTCTCTACCTGTTATAGTTTAGGCTGTACGTTGATTCTCTATCAGTCAGTCATTCAGTCAGGACAAAGCCTCTTCTTAACATAGCATTTTTATAGTTTTTGTGTCCAGAAAGTCAATATTTCAACCCATTTTTTGTACAAGTCTTCCTTCCTCTATATTCTTCATTTTTAGCACCAATAATTTGTTTCCTTTTCAAACTACTTCACGATTATAAATATTTTAACAGGTTTAACACCTTATTCACCTTAGCGTTTCTACACCAATGCAAGTGTTTAGTGCAGGAATTCGTATTACTGTTTGTGTTATGATTCCATTTCACTTTGCTTAATATGTGTAACTTTACGAGCCTATTCAATGTGTGAATTCTAAATATAAACCGGATGACAGAACTAAATTACTATGTATCATAATTAGAAAAGTTTATATATTTCGTTTAAAATACAATATATAAAGTTTTAATTACAGTGAATAGTTGAAAGAATGCTGCATTACGTTTCGGGTCTTTATTCGACCCTTCCTCAGATTCCTCCAGAATCATAGTGATAGAGTAAAATTTTATATATTGTATTTTAAACTAGAAGACAGTGGAATTCAGGACCAATATGACTAATTTTGGAGATTTATATATTTCGTAATGAATAGCATTTGCTTGCATTAAGGCTAGTTTACACGACGAAATTAGGTTTCGTAACTGAGTTTCACAACTGTGTTTTACTTGAATGCGCAAGCGCTAGATGTACTGGCGACAATGAGTTACGACACTATGCAGTTTTGGCTGATTCCAACTGACGGAACAAGTTGATAAACTGAAGCATTATCGCTGCCGATGGATGGCTTCGACACATTACAGGAATCCTAGTGTATGTGGTAAATGTAATGAATAGTTCCACTTGATATTTATGGCACTGCGTAAAATATTAATTATTTCTATTCTTTTTCAGTCCGTTTGTTATATAGGAGACATATTCAATAATTTTTCTTATGGATACTTGTCATTTTAAAGTGTGTGACCAAATCAAAGACTTAGCTACACCTTATGTTTTCTTAACATTCATTGAAAACTGGCTAGTAGGATTTACCTACAAGTACGAATGAGCCATATTTATCCCATGCTCATTTTTTGGATGTTATTACAGCTTTTAAGGGAGAGATTAAAGTGATTAACATAAATTCATGCTTAATTTGCAAAATATGGCTAGCATATAAAGATATGTATTGTCTTTGAGAAACTATTTCCTAACATAACATTCTTATAGTTCTGTTGTGTCCAGAATGTCAATATCTCAACCCACCTTTTTGTACAAATCCTTCATCCTGTATATTCAATTTGTTAAACATTCTTAATTTGTTACACTAATAACTTGTTTCCTTTTCAAAATACTTTATAATATAAACATATTTTAACAGGATAACACATTATTCCCCATAATGCAAGTGTTTAGTGCAGGAATTTGCGACATGATTCCATTTCACTTTGCTTAATATGTGTAACTTTACGAGCCTATTCAATGTGTAAATTCTAAAAATCAATCCGGATGAGAGAAGTAAATTCAATTGTACCATAATTTGAAAATTTTAAATATTTCATTGCATTACTATTTTCAGCAATAAAGTAAATCAAAACAAAAATCCCATATGCTGTTACCTACAAATAAGATATTGTGAATTTCCTAATGAGGTACTTTCATATGGTTGAAGGAGCTTTATAAGACAACCCTGCAATATAAACTTTCAAAATTTGGTTAATCTGACATAGCTAGTTTCTAAATTATAAATATCATTCCAATTTAGTTCATTTCCCTTGAAATCAAAATTTAAACGAATCATTAAAAATCCCAAATATAAATTAACACACTCTAATTTTAGTAATTTGAAGTCTCAATGTAAAGAATAATGGGATAGTTAGAAGAATTCCATATCTTTCCTGTGGCCTTCATATTTTCATATTCATTTTCTCTTACTATACTCTAGGTTAGCATGCTTCGCAAAAGGAAATATATAGGTGTAGGTGTTTTATATACATAATAATAGTATTTATACCGATTGTAACCTTCTTATAAACTGCTTTCATGCTGTGTGTTTAACTTTTCACAGGGGCAACAAAAGAAAAGTGGCTAAAACCCAGGACAGAACCCAGTGGTAGAAAGCAATATTACAGCTATGGAAAGAGCTTCAAAGCTCTGAGAAGAAGATTGGACCTAAGGGACTCCTCAACAAAATTATAAGCTGAGTAAAGAAATTTATTTTTATCTGATACTCAAAAGTTAGCACTAAGAAAGTAGGCACATAAGTTAGTGATTTCTGACGCAATTTTTAGTGAAAACTAAAAAAGTGGGATATCATCAATCAGATATAAATCTTCCCTTCGTAAAGCCCTATCTTACAATCATGTTTAGCCCAAAGGGTTTATGTAAACACGACCATTTGCTAAGTTTACCTAAAAACTTTAAACATGGAAGCATGTAACTTACACTAAAGTTTCAATGGATGACTACGTGTTCATGGTTAAAAATTCACATCGTCTGGTAGACGTGAGCTAAATGGGAAAAGGTCTGCTTTATAAACGAAGGATGTCTAGGTAGAGTGGAATGCCGCGATGTAGAAAAGATAGGCAGAGAGCTCTCTATAATAAAAATGCATCATGGGTACTGCCCTACTTAAAATGCCTGTCTGTCCTGGCTAAGTTGTACACTGGAACTTCAGATTGAATCCGAATTTCAAAGCCTCTGCTAGAGTTCGGCCCAAGTAGCATAATTATTTGCTACTTCCAAATTTGGAATTTGTGGCCTATTTACCCAATGTAAGAAATCTATGCATTCAATGGGGATTTGGTAGACACCTGGTGTGTGTATGCCCAATAAATTCTTCAATTTGCTGTATGCGGATAAGTTATGGTTTTTGTGTTTTTCTTTCTCTAATTTAGCATAATTTATAATACTGCTTTACTTATACTTCCATGCTTCGTATATAGTAAATTTATGTGTATATGTATATACATAAAATGTATATAAGGAGTGGGTCTCTGTCACCACAACATGGCGCGTCCTCAGGTTGCGGATTGAGGATACGGCCTCCAGATATGGAGGGTAGCTGTGAATATATTGAATAAGCAGTCGCGGACAGACGACAGAGGTGGTCTTCCAGCTTGGGGGTTTGGTGTAAGGTTAACAACCTCTCATCAGTTTAAAAAAAAAATTGTTCAGAAATGCTTACACTATTTACTGATTCTGTCAGTTCAAATTTCTCCTGAGATAAAATAATCCCTCATTCAGATCTCTGGGTAGGGACTACACTGAAGGAGACTATATATATCATGGGCACCGAATAGGGTTGAATACAGCTTACACATCACATCACTAATAAAAAAGCACAGCATTATCCGTCTCATGAACTTGAAGTCTTTCCATTTGGTCACTCCTGCTCCACCTCGCACTCCTTCAACATTAAGCAGACCTTTTCAACATATAGTGAGCCTATACAGATTGATTTGAAACTCCATGTCTACGTAGATCACAAGCACCGGGGATTGTGTGCCAAAGGAAGGCAAAACATTGGTGTTTAACATGTAGTGATAAAAAGAAATCTTAACACTCAGCAATAATAAAATATATTGTGTTTACAGCCCTGTTTCTGGATGATATGGCTCCTACCCACAACTAAGCAGACGATTCAGCACTTCATATTGCCATTTTTGGTTAATTTGGCGTGGAATTCCTAGAAACGTTACTTATATTTACAATATTCCTACAACAAAAAGATGCTTAAAACCTTACATGGATTCTACAGTTTTCGAAGGACAAGAAAATGCAACTGGGGTAACTCTTTCCTTTTTTCCTAGCCTTTTGTTATGTAGGAGTCATAATTAATAATTTCTCTTACAGAAATTTGTCATTTTAAAGTGTGAACCAAATAAAAAAACTTAGCTATGTTTTCTTAACATTTCTTGTGTACACAAAGTAAGTTTCAATTGTTGGTTCATTTACAAAACATGGCTAGCATATAAAGATATGTATTGTCTTTGACAAACTATTTCCTAGCATAGAATTTTTATAGTTCTCTTGTGTCCCGAATGTCAATATCTCAACCCACCTTTTTGTACAAATCCTCCATCCTGTATATTCAATTTGTTATACATTCTTCATTTTTTACACTAATAACTTGTTTCCTTTCCAAATACTTCATAATTTATACATATTTTAACAGGTTAACTCATTATTCCCCATAATGCAAGTGTTTAGTGCAGGAATTTGGGCCATGATTCCATATGTGTAACTTCACGAGCCTATTCAATGTGTAAATTCTAAACATCAACCAGGATGACAGAAGTAAATTCCCCTGTATCACAATTTGAAAATTTTAAATATTTCATTGCATTAATATTTTCAGCAATAAGTTAATGTAAATCAAAACAAAAATCCCATATGCTGTTACCTACCAATAAGATACTGTGAATTTCTGAACGAGGTAGTTTCATATGGTCGAAGGGGCTTCATGATGAAGACCTCGAATCTATCACTTTCGAAAATTGGTTAATTTGACATTGGTAACTCTAAGTTATGAAAATTATCGCAATATAGTTCATTCCCCCTCAAATAACAAGTTCAACCCATTCTTAAAATCTCAAACATAAATTTTTAGTCCTTAGTTTTAACAGGGTGTCCACCAAGTAATGCTGAAGAAATTCCCGACTTATTCCCTGATTTTCATTGATCATTTCAGAAATTCCCGACCAAAATATGATTATGAAGCACATTCTAATAACTGTGTAAGAAAAATTGTAGGATTATACATACTTTAAATAAGAAAAAGAAGATAAGAAGAGAGCAATTTTTGACAGGAAAAGTTTATCTTCAAGAGCAGCTGAGATTTTCTGGAAGCTGGCAGAAGATAAAATTGTATTAATTTTCACCTGTTTTATGTGGGCCATAAATTTTCGAATTTTCCCGGATATTTTAACAAATCCATTGACTTTTCCCGACCATTCGAAATTCCCGGCCTATTCCCGGATTCCCGGATTTTCCCGACCAGTGGACACCCTGTTTAATATTTTGAAATTACAATATTTCATATTCGTTTTTTCTTATTGTACTCTAGGTCAGCATGATTTACAAAAGGAAATATATAGGTGTAGGTGTTTTATATACAGAATAAAGTATTTATACCGATTGTAACATTCTTATAAACTGATTTCATGCGGTGTGTTTAACTTTTCACAGGGGCAACAAAAGAAAAGTGGCTAAAACCCAGGACAGAATCCATTGGTAGAAAGCAACATTACAGCTATAGAAAGAGCTTCAAAGCTCTGAGAAGAAGATTGGACCTAAGGGACTCCTCAACAAAATTATAAGCTGAGTAAAGAAATTTCTTTCTATCTGATACTCAAAAGTTAGCACTAAGAAAGTAGGCACATAAGTTGGTGTTTCTTAACGCAATTTTTAGTGAAAACTAAAAAAGTGGGATATCATCAATCAGATATAAATCTTCCCTTCGTAAAGCCCTATCTTACAAACATGTTTAGCCCAAAGGGTTTATGTAAACACGACCATTTGCTAAGTTTACCTAAAAACTTTAAACATGGAAGCATGTAACTTACACTAAAGTTTCAATGGATGACTACGTGTTCATGGTTAAAAATTCACATCGTCTGGTAGACGTGAGCTAAATGGGAAAAGGTCTGCTTTATAAACGAAGAATGTCTAGGTAGAGTGGAATGCCGCGATGTAGAAAAGATAGGCAGAGAGCTCTCTATAATAAAAATGCATCATGGGTACTGCCCTACTTAAAATGCCTGTCTGTCCTGGCTAAGTTGTACACTGGAACTTCGGTTTGAATCTGAATTTCAAAGCCTCTGCTAGAGTTCGGCCCAAGTAGCAGAATTATTTGCTTCTTCCGGATTTGGAATTTGTGGCCTATTTACCCAATGTAAGAAATCAATGCATTCACAGGGGATTTGGTAGACACCTAGTGTGTGTATGCCCAATAAATTCTTCAATTTGCTGTGTGCGGATAAGTTATGGTTTTTGTGTTTTTCTTTCTCTAATTTAGAATAATTTATAATACTGCTTTACTTATACTTCCATGCTTCGTATATAGTAAATTTATGTGTATATGTATATACATAAAATGTATATAAGGAGTGGGTCTCTGTCACCACAACATGGCGCGTCCTCAGGTTGCGGATTGAGGATACGGCCTCCAGATATGGAGGGTAGCTGTGAATATATTGAATAAGCAGTCGCGGACAGACGACAGAGGTGGTCTTCCAGCTTGGGGGTTTGGTGTAAGGTTAACAACCTCTCATCAGTTTAAAAAAAAAATTGTTCAGAAATGCTTACACTATTTACTGATTCTGTCAGTTCAAATTTCTCCTGAGATAAAATAATCCCTCATTCAGATCTCTGGGTAGGGACTACACTGAAGGAGACTATATATATCATGGGCACCGAATAGGGTTGAATACAGCTTACACATCACATCACTAATAAAAAAGCACAGCATTATCCGTCTCATGAACTTGAAGTCTTTCCATTTGGTCACTCCTGCTCCACCTCGCACTCCTTCAACATTAAGCAGACCTTTTCAACATATAGTGAGCCTATACAGATTGATTTGAAACTCCATGTCTACGTAGATCACAAGCACCGGGGATTGTGTGCCAAAGGAAGGCAAAACATTGGTGTTTAACATGTAGTGATAAAAAGAAATCTTAACACTCAGCAATAATAAAATATATTGTGTTTACAGCCCTGTTTCTGGATGATATGGCTCCTACCCACAACTAAGCAGACGATTCAGCACTTCATATTGCCATTTTTTGTTAATTTGGTGTGGAATTCCAAGAAACGTTACTTATATGTTACAATACTCCTACAAGAAAAATGCTGAAAAGCTTTTGATGATTCTACAGGTTTTGAAGTACAAGATTTAGCTGCTATTAGAAACAAAGAGAGAGAAAGAAGAAGACTAGGCTTATTAAGATTTCAAGATTTACTAGCCGAATGTAAAAGGTTTACAAGGCTTTGTCAAGTATAGTATATGAATTGAACAAATTTATTTTACTTACACAAACTAGTTACTTCATTTCTAGGATATAAACTTTAAATTAAAAATGAATAAATTGGTAATATTCAGGCCTATTAAATATAACCTACATACGGTATCTTATAACTTATTCCTCTCTATAATTAATACTGTTTTTTAAATTCATCTATTGTGTAAAAGGTATTTTCTGCTAGAAAAGATTTTATCCTTCTTAGCTTCAATTATTATCTGTTATATTTTTCAGTGTATTGGGTAGGCTAAGTGATTGTATCTAGGTCCTCTAACCCTGATATGAGCTTTGGAAAACCCTTAAACTCCATCCACAATGTCGGTAGTAAGTAGTCGAAGTATAACGTGTGGTGAGTAATGGACGCCATTCACAATGTGCAGCTGCAGTCAACAGCAGGCAGTTTGCAGTTAGTAGTCGGTAGTCGGGAGTCGGGAAATTCATCTTCGACTACTGACTGCACGACTGCAAGTAACATATTACAAGATTGAAAATGATTTCCTAGTGCAAATAAACAGATTAGCATACTACGAGAAAGCAAGATGTGTTTATTACATATATTATGCAATTATAAAGCGATTCGTCCACACTTTTTGTTGGTTTTTAGTGCAGAAAAATCATCATCTACTGCTGCCCAAAATTCAAATAGTGATTTATCACTAAATTGTTTTTTGGTTTTGCAACTTGTCGTGAAGTCTATGAATTTTTCTTCTTCATCAATTGAAAGTCCTTCGGGAGTCTTATGAAATGGATCCCTCACCCACTCGCAACTTTCTATCAAGTTATCGTCTGCAAGAAAATACTTTTTATAATTCTTTTCTAGCTTGGCTAAATGATTTTCAATGGTTACAAAAACAACTTTTACATGTTCTTCAGCCTTGTAAGTTTTAATACAATCATCCACATTTGCAAACATTGTTTGTTTTTTTTGCTTTAAATTTCTGCTCCATAAATCCAATTTCCTACAAAAATTATTAACTTTATTACTCGTATCCAACATATGTGTATTTGCTCCTTGGAGTTGAAGGTTCAAGATATTTAATTTCTCGAATATGTCGACCAAGTAGCTTTATTTCATCACAAATAAACCATCGCGAAAATTCTCGGCTTCCGGTCTGTTTTCTTCTTCTAGAAAAATGGCGATTTCTTCTCTTAATTCATAAACACGTAAAAATTTCCCACGTGATAACCATCTTGCCTCGCAATAAAATAATAACTGTGAATGCACTGAACCCTGTCTTTACAAAGTGCGGAAAAGATTCTCGATTTCAGGGGCCTCCAAAATACTCAGAATGCATTATTGTTGTATACATTTTATTATAAGTGGGGGGGGGGGGCACGATGAAAATTATGATTGAAAACTGGGCCGCGAATACTGAAAGGTTGAGAAACACTGGTTTAACACACAACTTTTTTACTTATTATTATCTACATGTTAAAATAGATTATCACCTTCAAATCAAAACTTTAAATCAAAACATGATATATTGTCATAAACTATTAGGCTATACCAGTATCTTCTTTAAACAAAAATAACAAATGCAGACAGTTAAATATGTCATACTACTCAGAGTAGAGAACCAACGATTATAAGGCAAGGTAAAGATTCCTTGCAATAACTCCAGAGAAAAAGAACCAAACAGATCTTTTTGAAAGAAATATGCCGTTGGTATTTATCTTCAGGGCCGTCGCATGGGCGGGGCGACCAGGGGGGCGCCGTGGCAACGGCAAAAATAAAACAACAAAATTTGAAAAAATAAGTTAGATGTACATAACTTATTTTTTCAAGTTAGGTATAACTGAATTTTAAATATTACGTTGTACTTATGTATTTGTATGTATGTATGTACAGTCGGTCAAATAAAAAACGTCGGGCGGTATTTGATTAAGTATCACGAACGAGCATATGCGCATGTACAAGAAGACTTAAGGTTAGGTTCACACACGCCTCTTGTCTATCCATGTATTTTCTTGATTATTTAGTCAGTTTTGTTCCAAAACAAACATGTATAGAAGGCTGTGGCTATATGCCTCAAATCTGCCATATTCTTGGTTGCAAATTTTTATAATATTAATAATTAATAGAATTGCGAGGAATATGTTTATTCCAGGAGCATTTTTTAAAGATTTTATTTTATAATACCGGTACTTCTAGTGCAAAATCAATTACTTACGCTCAACTTCTGCAAAAATTTAGCATTGAAATACGCGGCCTTCCGCAGATCCACGCTTCCTATGAAAACTTCCGGTCGCATTATAGTAAAGTTCGCACCACTGAGCTGCTCTTTCATAAATATGGAACCTTCTCGCTGCTTCAGAGGCCGAAAAATGCAGGTCAATTACAGCCCTAACTACACTTTCTCTCACTTTAGCATTTGTATGTGGCGATGACACAAAGCAAAATGAATTATGACAATACATTAAGTTGAATATCGTGTGTTGAGCTTTCCGCGTTGTTCATTTTTCCCTCGTTCATTTTTTCCCTCCTGTCGCATGGCCTCATATGTTCCGAAAATGACCTGTATTTTATGTTTTTTATAGGAAACTTGTGAACTAATGCGTTAAAACTTTAATTTTAACTGCATACGAGTCCCGACGTTTTTTATTTGACCGACTGTATGTATTTATTGAACAAATAAATATTTGACACCAATAACTTTATATTTGCTAAGTTATCCCAAATATAGAATTGTTCAAAATTGAGCAGCTGGATTTACTTGTAGGCTATACTGTTAATAATAATAGCCTAATAATGAACTCTACTGTGGGCCTTAAATCCTTACAGATAGGTGGAATGTGGGGTGGATGCACGTGGGATTGAGTTTGGGGGGGGGGGCCTGACGAAATCTTGCCCCCAGCGCCAACAAACCACGCAACGGCCCTGTGTACCTTTTACCAATTCAAAAAAGTTTCAATCCTGGCGTATTTTTTGGGGAGGTTTCAAAATTCCCCAAAATACGGGACAATTGCCGTCTCGGTTAGGAACTCCCCGGGACGCGGGACAATTAACAAAAATACGGTACTGTCCCGTAAAATCCGGAACGTCTGGCAACCCTGATGACTACATGCCCCCAATCCTGCCATCTACCTATGGTAAACGATGCAGCCTTAGGATGACAGGCCTAGTCCCTCAAGAGATGTAGCGCCATGGAGTTTAGGCTCACATGTTAACCAATAGCAAGATTCTAACAAACTTGACCAACGCTGGGTTAAAGACCTTTAGAAGAACTGGGATTGCTTGAATAAATTTCTTACTCGAGCACTACAGATTTTTTAATGTGGAGTGTTACTGAAACTGGACCCCAGCACTAGCCTTTTCTTGTTCCAAAACATCAGATAGCTCTAATGCAGGGACGGGAAGGAAAGCACTGGAAATGTGAAGTTATACCCTCCCTCTCGTCCCTACTACTGTCTCTCAATTACAGATAGAGATAACTAAACCATTTCGTTCTGTGACTAGTCGCATGACAGAAAGAATAAGGAAGGGGGTGAATGAGGGGTAGATCATTTCGCACGACCAGTGCATTACTTCCCGAGCCTGCTCTAATGCATTAACTTTGGAAAGTACACAGACCAACAGAGGTGCTAACTTCAAAATATTTGTTGGGGGCAAGAATTGAATTTTTAGTTGTTATACACAGGTCATATATATGATAAAAAAAATTAAGTTTTGGGGACAGGAAGTACTTTGTCCCTCCCCACAAAGTCGGTGCCTATGCAGACCAACGTGTTTTAAAAACAAGAAATTAATTCAATAAAGTTCATTTTCAGTTTTTCTAAACTTTATTCTCTATTCTTTTATAATCAATTGTGTATAAAGTGAGGGTCGATCAGAGTCATTCTTGCTCAAATCCCTGTCAGTGATAATGCACCTTTTCGCCTTCTACTTTAATTTTACTGTGATTCATGCAGACTGTAGACTGTAGAAGAAAATGTATTTTACTCAAAATAAATTGTGAACTTGAAATTTTTTGATAAAGAATGAGAAAGAGAGAGAGAGAGAGAGAGATTCTGCGCTCTTATTCTAACTGACGTCAATGCCTGCCGACCAATGAGAGCGCAAAAGAAGGACCAATCCTCCCTCGTAACCCTCGCTTATTTGCGAATCTGCTATATAGTCCAGCGTTTCTCAACCTATGGTCCGCGGACCACTGATGGTCCGCGAAGATGGTGCAGATGGTCCTCAGACATAATTTAAAAATATAATAAATCAAATGGAAAGTAAAGAAGTAAAATATTTTCACATATTTCGTTATAATGACCTATAATGAATACCCCAAATATTAAGAATATAGGCCTTCTTTTAAAAATGGGATGTAAAATTAGGAGTCCGTAAATTTTTTTACACATTTTAGAGGTCCTCGGGTTCAAAAAGGTTGAGAAACGCTGTGCTATACGAATCTCTTCACGTGCCTTTGGGTGTATGTAAGGTCCATTATATAATTACTGCAATGCTGCCACCATACCCTTGATCTTTAGAAATAAAAGTCAGTTATGACAGGAATTAGTTCAATTTCATATGTAATAAAATTGCTTCAGAATCATATTTAATGTAAAACAAAGCATGTATTTTGTAAGCGTTCGTTTTAATTTTTTTTTGTCTGATTTCTTTGCAGAAGTTGATCAGAATTTTCAGCTGTTAAAGTTGGCTACTTGCAAGGGGGCGGGGTGAAACCAGCTGTCACAGAGTCACGTTGAGTGTACACGTGCGGAGATTTGTAAAGCATGAAGTCGTGTATTGCTGCGGAATCACCAATGAGTTTTTACTCAGTATTACAGCAGGAGCAAGTGTCATTGTATCTAATCGGGATATAACAATAAGAACTCAAAAACAATAATATTAGGTATATCCTGCTGTATTCGTTATTACACGTTTAATTACTTCACTTGTTAAAATTCTCAAATTTCAAATCCTGACATGTATTTGGAGTAGTTTTTGATAATCCGTGCTTGTTATTTATAATACGCTGTACGCCTGTGTAAATGTATAGGCTATTATAGTGATAGTATTCTGATATAGGTCAAGGACGTTGATTTATTGGCAGCGGCGTACCGCATAGTGTGTTCCATGCTCAAAGTTTTAGCGCTGAACATTAGTTCCTGTTATATTGTCAAGGGTGGAGAGCAAATGAGCAAATGTGTCTCATTCAAGGGCAATCGGTGCCTACATAACGTGTTTTAAATTCGTTTAACTTATGTCGATAGTGCAATACTGCATTAACAAAATTATACTGTACCTGGACTAAATTGAAAGAGATTGCACAGATTCCCAAAATTTTAGCAGGACTTTTAAAAGTTTCTACAAGCTGTGAAAGTCTCTAAATTTCGAATCGAGGTAAGTTTAGCCTACAGCATTTCATTTGTATAAAATCTGTAATTCTCTTAACTGTAGCCTCTTCCTTAACATCAGAAATCAAGCTTTTATCTGGTATTACCGAAATTAATGATCAAAGGGTTAAAAAGAAAATCCAGTGCTTCATAGTATTGCAATGGCACGAACGGATTAACTTATTTAGTCCAGAAGCTCCTGTATTTTCTTTCAAATTCTTTATCATTGTCTCCTAACCTTGCTTTCCTTTTGAGGTTGACCTTGATGGAACAGGGGAGGAAACAGTTTTGCTTTCTGTTTCAGAGTAGGCTGTGTTGGTTCAATCTGCCCTAGGTTAATGGCATTTATGTGCACATTTTTACACAGGACCAAAATTAACATTTGGGTTCCTAGTTTTATTTGAGAGATTGCATTGGCCTTCGCATTTGTGAAGTTTTGTTGGCATGTTGTTGTAGCCCGAAGTTACATTGTTACAGAAAATAAATTATCTACACTCAAGGTAGGCCTATATTTTCCAAACTCTTGTTACAGTGCTGTAATTTTGTTAATTTGTGGGTATCCTTAATACTAATATTGGAACTCCTTCACAATAAGGTAGCCAGCTAACGGGGAGGTATGTTCCACAACTACCATCCCTCCAAGGCACGGAAAACAAAAGAGGAATGATTGTCACAGTGGTAAAATTTCCCGTTGTAGGAAAAGATTCAATATGGCACATAACGAACCCCATGCTGTTCAGTATACTGCTGCTAGACTAATATACAGTAACTTCCTAACCTAACATAACCTCAACCTAGAATTCAGCTGTCACTACTTACCTTAACACAGAAGTTTTTTTACACTTCTACCTTTTGTAAAACATTGTATTTAGTATACTGATGCTAAAGTATTATAACTGTTTCTAACCTAACATAACCTGTCATTGATCTAGAATTTAGCTCTTGCTACTTACCTTAATGCTACTTACCTTCATTGATTGAGAAGATTTTTTTTTACCTTTCCACAGCTTTCATAAAACATTGTTACACTAAGAAGTCCAATCAATGTCTTTGTTTGTAATAATTTATTAAGATAACTCCTACTAATACTGATTTTATTCTTCATCCTGTATTTACCGGGTCGTATTATCTCATATGAAATAACCCACTGGCACAACATGTCATAGACTACTCAACCATCTGAGTTCAACTGGCATGAATTTTAGCGCAAATATTTCTTCTATGAAAAAAGAAGTTTCCAAGCCACCGACCCCAGGGTTCATATTGTGGAGTAACTTCAATTTTAATTTATTGTTTAATCCTCTGAGCAAATACATGCTGCGGTATGGGATGTTGTTAAGCATTAACATACATTAAATTCAATGAACGAAAATAGATTATAAGATACAATATGCAATTACACAAATATACCAACTATACAATAATATTATTTCTATTTGCTTTCACAGATTCTTCTCTTTTTTTCTTTTTTTTTCAAGACATGTATACAATTTCCTTTTCATTTTATTAATACCGGTAGCTAAGTTCTTAAATTTATCTGGTATAACACTGTAACATTTTGGTCCCAAGTAGCCCTACATTTGATTCTGTGTGTGTATAATTTCAATTTTAATTTATTCATCCAGGTGTTTCGTTCTATAGGATTCTACAGGGGAAAAGTATACAAAGATTACAAGTTACTATAAAAGTTTCAAGCTAGAATTTACAAAAAGACAAACTTGAATTTACAAAGTGACTACCGGTAGAATTTACGAAAATTACTAGAATTTGCAAAATGTTACAGTACATAGGCATACTTAAGAATATAGGCTATGATTATATTAAAAAAGAATTTAGTCTGATTTCTAATTCTTATTTTAATTGGGTTGAAAGTACTTCTATATTTAAATATGCATTTATATTATAAAACCAGTAGTCTAGCAAGAAGGTTTCTACAAATTTCTTAAATTCTTTAGTGCAGCTTATTTCTTTTAGATTATGTGAAAGCTTGTTGATTTAAATAGCATTTTACAGGATTCAGTTCTTTTCTTAAATGTAATTATTCTTATTGCCCTTTTCTGCATTTTAAATACAATTGGGGTAACTCGGCACATAGGGAAAAAATATTTAGATTACAGAAGCGAGCAATAAGAATAATATGTGGAAAGAAAAAACGAGAATCTTGTAAACCGCTGTTTGAAAAATTAAAAGTCCTCACTCTCACCGGAGAGTATATATACTCTGTTATGTGTTACATGGTAGATAATATTGATAAATTTCAAAGTAATCACAGTATACACGGGCGTACTACTAGAAACATGAATGATTTACATAGACCAGCTAACTCATTAAAACTTTTTCAGAAAGGTGCTTATTATTCCGCAATACAAATATACAATAACCTTCCAAAAGAGATTAAATCACTATGTATTAAAAGCAAATGCAAATCTTTCAAAAGAGCTCTGAAGCAATATTTAGTAACTCACACCTTCTACAATATGGATGATTTCTTTTCAGCTTGAGTAAGTGTGACATAATTCTTGTATCATGTTTTTTTTTTATAACATGCATGTATGTTTTTATCTGACGTGTTCTATATCCTTGAGCCCTGCTCAACACAGGATCTACAGAACGAGACATCTACATCTACATCTACATCTACATTTTTTCCCCCCAAAATAGAATCCTATAAGTAAGTTGCCTATGGAAGTAAGCAAAGTACAGGCTTCTCAATGTTTTTTGACTCATACTTTCCCTTATTAATTTAAAGACAAAACATAATCAACTCAACTTGGAGACCAGTTTCTCAATGTGGGTATTCCATTGTAAATTTTCATCTATCCACTCTCCCAAGAATTTGATACCGTTTACATAAGTTATAACAAAATAAACATTACTAAACCTATTAGAGTAGCAACTTGGAATGCTCGGGACAAAATTTGCTCTTCATATGATGACATTAATTTAAAAATAATGTACCTGAACATCCAAGGTCTAAAAGATAAGGAACTAGATTTGAGTCATTTTGCTTCTGAAAATAACTGTGATGTAATCTGTCTCAGTGAGCATTGGTATAACGAACTTGCATTATCCTGTGCCTACATAGAAGATTATAGTCTGCTCAATAGCTACTGTAGGAAGCAACATATCAGAGGGGGAGTTGCAATTTATGTTAGTGATTCATTGAACCTATTAGGCCTACATACTAGATTAGATTTAAATTTTTTATGTATAGAGCAACATTTTGAAGCAACAGGCATAGTTTTTAATAACACTAAAGTAGTGTCTCTATATAGATCTCCTATGGGTAATTGTAATATATTCTTAGAAAAACTAGAGGACCTACTAAATTTTCTTAGTAATCCTATATATAAAAAAAAAATTATTGATTGGTGGTGATATAAATTCTGAATTGGATGTGACAACAGATAAGAATAGTGTTAAGGAACTCATTAATATATTAAGACAGTATAATATGAAATACACCAATTCTATACCTACCAGGGGCTTAGCATGCTTAGACATTATCTTCATGAGATACAGATAACAAACCTACAGTCACAAGTAGAGGAGAATCAGCAGATCGTACAAACACTTACAGAACAACTGGAGAGTATAACAAAAGAAAATCTAGAATTACAACAACTTATAGAAGAAAAGCAAATTGAATTTCAAAACTTAGCTGAAGAAAAAGGTGGAATCCTAAAAAAATTGGAATCAGAATTGAATCAAGTACAAGACTTACAAGAGAAATTAGGGAAATTGTACAATGAGAAAGAGGAATGGTTTGAAGAGCAGGAATTTCTAAATCAAAGAGTTAAAGAAATTGAACAGAAACTAAACATTGAGATTGAACATAAAAAGACAATACAAGAACAATATGAAAAAGCATCCGAAAATGCAACAAGTAGATTTGAAGAACTGTCTTCAGAGAATACGAACCTCTTGGAGACAAACAAAGAAAGTAGTTTATTAATTGAGCAGTTAAGGGCTGAGAAACTAACATTAGAACAAATAATAAACGAAAATGCTGATCTTATGACAGGACACATATCTCAGATCCAAGTTCTAGAATCAGAAATAAATGGCTTAAAATCTGAAAATAACAATCTTAGTGCAGAGCATGTTGCCCAGATTCGAGCTCTTGAAGATGAAGTGAACAACTTGAGATCAGAAAAGAATAATCTTCTTGAAGAAATATCTTCCAAAACAAAACATTTGGGTACACTTCAGAAAGAAGTTGAGTTATCATAAATTTCTATTCTGAACATGTTACCACCTTTGTAAAAGATTATACTTTATCAGACCATAAGTCAATTTTCTTAAGCTTCAGCATACATTCAATGAGCAAATTGAATATCAATAGTAAACATGACTCAAAGATAGTGATTACTAGACCATTGAACAAAGTTAAAATATGCAATCTGAAAGAATCCTTAGCCTCCTTTGAATGGCATATTCATCTTTATAGACCTGCTCACTTAGGTAGCCTGAGCTCTGCAACTACATTTATTTTTCAATACTTTTATGCATCTCTTTGATTATTGCGTTCCAATAAGAAAATGTAAAGTTAATTGTACTAAGTTTAAAAGAATGGGCAAAAAATCAAAAAATCAATGGTACACTCCACAGCTGGCAATTATGAGAAAGAATGTTTTGTCATTGTTGAGTGTACACAAGAGTCTCGGGACTGATACTTCTAAACTGGCCTTTGTTAATATTAGGAATAAGTATTTATAAAGCGGCAATCCAGGAAGCCAAAAAGTTTTATAATTAAAAAATCATCAAAACATCAAGCAATAGTTGTAAAGCAGCATGGGATATTATAAACAAACTTTCCAAACCCAGGGTAACAGGTAATTTGACAGTTAGTCTGGATGATTTTAATGACTATTTCTTAAACTCTGTGATTGGAATCTGTAACTCTATTGTTAGACCATCAATCAATGCTACTGATTTACTTAATGAATTCCAAGCGGTGCCTGTCATTCACCCACAACAAAGTTTTAGATTTACTGAAGTAACTCCAGACATAATTATAAACATAGTAAAAAAATTTAAGCCATCTGACTGTGTTGATATATATGACATATCCTGTAACTTGGTTAAAGAGCTAATTCATAGCATTGTCCACCCTTTGATCTATTGTATAAATAAATGTATAATTGAAGGATTCTTTCCCCAGGAGCTTAAAATATCTAGGGTTGCTCTGGTTTACAAAAAAGGCGATAAAGATTCCGCTTCGAGTTACAGACCGATTTCTATTATCCCAGTTTTTGCCAAGATCTTTGAATATGTCATTTACTATCAGTTATCAAGGTATTTTGATAACAACAATGTGTTAAGTAAATATCAATATGGCTTCAGGAAAAGCAGATCGACCATTGATGCCATTGATGATCTAGTGAGATGTATTTATAAAGTCTTTGAAGACAAAGGTATTGCTCAGGCCACATACTGTGACCTAAGCAAGGCCTTTGACTGTGTGGATCATGATGTATTATTAAGTAAATTGGATTACTATGGCATAAGAAATAATAGTTTAAATTTATTGAGGTCATACCTATTGAATCGTCAGCAAATTGTTACAGTAAATAAAATTAAATCTAAAGTTGCTATAGTTAAAAAAGGAGTTCCCCAAGGTTCTGTCCTGGGACCGTTTTTATTTCTTACAAGTCTATCATCTTTTGAAAAACTAAGCGAGTAAATATTTTATTTTGCTTATTAAATCCGGACTGTAGATATGCGTTAATATCACAAAATGATACACTAGCTTCTCCTTATTATTCTGCTATCATAATGCTTAGCGTTGTGTTCTTTGTGTACACATCAGAATAAGCTAGGACGCGGAATGCAAAAGTTTTCGTCTTAATATCCGTAAAAGAGAGCAAAGTGTTTATTATGCAAACGGTACAGCCGCTCTGCTCTGAAAGCAGATGAGACTCGAGGAGAGAGAGACGTTATTTATGCTCCTGCAATAACGGCCCAAGCAACGTCTTTTACCCAAGATACTTGGACCATTTTCGAATAAGAACGGAGGTATTAACTGTGCAACGTGTAACATGGTGATCAACTTTATACGTGCTTCCCTTTGTTTCTGTAGCGATGTTCTGTACACGCCCATGCTAAAGGTGTAGTGACAATCACTGCACCTGTAGTAAAATGAAATGTCAGAATTTCATCTAGAAACTGTATTTCTATTTAATTACATAGGGTTTTAACCAACTTTGTTTTGCTATTTGCTTTCGTCATGAGATTTCGCCACCTAATGACTAGGGCTCGGAAGTTGATGTAATGTCGTAGTCTTCTGAGACATCACAGAGAATGGCGGGATATGGTATACATTCGCCTAACCTCAAACGAACAAAATAACCTACTATTTTTGAATTTTTTCGGCATTTTATTCTCTACTGTTCAGTTTTTAAGTAATTTTTTCATGCTTTCGTTGCATTTTCCCTAGTTTGTTAATTACATAGGGTTTTAACAAACTTTGTTTTGCTATTTTCTTTCGTCATGAGATTTCGCCACCTAATGACTAGGGCTCGGAAGTTGATGTAGGCCTAATGTCATCTTTTTCTGAGATATCACAGACAATGGCGGGATGTAGTATAAATTCATCTAACTTAACCTCAAAACGAACAAAATAATCTACTTTTATTTATTTATTTTTTATTTTTTTGGCATTTTATTCTCTACTGGTAATTTTTAAGGTTTTTTTCATTCTTTCGTTGCATTTTCCCTATGGACATTTCTAACATTAAAAACAAAGTGATCTCATAATTCCTTACATCCAGACATTAAAATGCGTATTGATTCGGCACCCCTATCCTTAGACAAATTAGTACAACATTTATTGATAAACTAGCTTAAAAGGCCCGGCATCGCTCGGGTTTTGTATTTTGTAAATGCAAAAATAACTTATGAAGGACTTTCGATTTTCAAACTCGAGGTCTTTAAGGTCTTTATATAGGTATTTAGAATTTGAAATGGGGAAGAACGACTTATCACACACAAACTATTTCCTCAGAAAACGCTAGATAAGCTACAGCTTATTATAGCTTATAGCAGATCCCCGTGGCTTCGCCCACAATAATTAATAGGAAGATTATAAATTAAGAGCAAAATAATTAAACTATTATATTTACTAACACTTTGCACACAAAACATTCATAGGTCTAAATTAAACGATTGATAGGCCTAATTAATGAAACAACTGTAAATCCGGCTTTGAAGTGAATTCCACGATTAGAAAGCGCAGCATGGGAAAAATAACCTCAGATTCGAGTTCCCTGGCCTAAAAAAACCCTGCATAATGTTTGTCCATTTAGGGCTATATTCACTATTCTTCTTCCGTCTAGGGTGAAAATTTCATCTGTCTGCGTGCCTTGACATTATAAACAAATGATTCGGCCATGGTGGGCTTACAAAATTCGAACGATCGCGATGCTTTTATTTCCAAGGTATGACGAATGTACTGTCCGTGACTTACGACTCCGGCCCTGAAAGGAATGAGGGTGGTGCCTCACTCACTCCACTGTTTTGGTCTGTTATGAAGGGAAGCTTGCTACCTGTTTCTGCTCTACTACTAGTAATGAAAACATTTCACTCACCGGTTACTCGAACAACGGCGTTGCTAACTCCTCTTCAATTTCCGATTCCGATGCACACTCCATGCTAGTATCAGTATCAGTATCAGTATCAGTCCCACTGTCACTGTCATTGCCACGAAGACTTACGATAATTCGGTCTGTAATTTGCGGTATTAAGGCGTGTGATTCCCAGTATTTATTTTCTATATGCACTACGTGCCTGCAATTAACCTCCCAATCTAACCTCGTAACTGACTTAATAGCGAGTTCAGTTAACTCTTGTAGTCTACGTAGAGATAGGTCTCCAGTCACGTTGTTTTCCCTGACGGTGTGCTTCATTTTCTTCCAAACAAGTTCAATAGCGTTTAGGTCACACATGTAGGGCGGTGTCCTGAGAACAGTATGGCCGAACTCAGAAAGCCTTTTGTCGATTCTGAATCGTTTTTCTGGTGGTTTATTTTGCTCTACAAGTTTGTAGATATCGACTTTATGTAATTTATGGTCCACCGTGATGCCCTTGTTTTCTAACCAAGCTATCATGGCAGCGTTGGTAGCATATCGCGAAGGAGGTTTGTCTATTTCGATGGAGTGGTATGGGGCATTATCCATAACAATTACAGAGTTCATAGGGAGATTAGGCAAAAGCCTTTCGTTGGCCCAGTTTTCAAAGTTAATATTATTCATTTGGCCATGGTAATCTCCCGTCGTAGAACCTGCTTTATATACAAGTTGGGCGTTTGGAATCCATCCATTGGCACCTCCTGCATGAACCACAATCAGTCTATTTGAAGAGCTTGGATTAGCATGCACACCGAATTCATCGTCGTGTTGCCAACATTTTGAAAACGTTAAGTTGCTGTCAATCCAACTCTCGTCTAGGTACACAATATCACGGCCTTCTTCCCGATATGTCTTCATTTTCACAAGAAAATTGTGCCGCCACCTTACGATGTCTGCTCTTTCCATCAATATTTTCCTTTTCGATTGACAGTTTCTCCATTTGTAGCCCATTACCTTTAGTAATCTGTTTAAAGACCTACCACTCCATGGAAAATTAATTTTCGTCCTAATAACTGGCAGAAGTTTAGCCACTGTAGGCACTTTCTTTTCACGAACGTAGAATTCATGAATTGTGTCTTTTATAACGCGCCTATCGAATTCGTCGACTTGCATGCGTCTATGTTCTGGATGCCGTCTCTTCTTGCCAGGCGTAGAGAGGGGCTCATTCGGACGTTCCTCATTTCTTATTTTACTTTCCCCCCGTATTGTCTTTATTGTTGTGACCCCTACGCCTGTATAATATGCAGCCCGTTTTGTAGCTTGTTTCACAGGAATAGCCAATGCATTGTTCCTTGCCTCCTCATCACATTTGTCTATCACCTTGCTTATAATTTCTCTCCCCTCTGAATGAATTGTTTTGTTTTTCTTGGGCGGAGACATTTCTAAACTCACACACACCCACACTAAACCTAAAACTGTATATACTTTCAAAAGACAATGTAACACATAAAAATATTAACTCAACTGGATAAGAACGAAGTAAATACGCTGAAGAAATAAACGTATAACTGTAGTGGACTAATACACTATCTACTACAGCAAAGCGAACTAAATCACTGAAGAAGGAACTACACTATGAAAACTAATGTGTATTGCAACGGAAATAAATGTTTTCTGCACGTAGTACACAGTATGAATGACAGAGAGATGCCAGCTACCGGGAATCAGCAACAGACAACCCCATCCACCTTACTTCCACCCCTAACTTCCCCAGCTTCGGAGGCCGGAAACTTGTGTCACGGACAGTAGGCAAAGTCATCTGCAATTGATTTGACAACTGAAAACTGATGTTTCGAAAGTGCAAGAAATCTACGTCTCAATCCCGTTTTCACTCATAACTCGCGAACGAAAGCTAAAATTAAAAATGTAGTATGCCTTTGCGGGAATGTATTCAACAACTTCCCAAAGTTTCATGGTGATCGGATGAATGGCATAGTAATGCATAAAGGACAGACACACATACATTCATTTTTATGTAGGCTATATAGAAGATCTATATAGATTACCCGTCGAGCGTTGCTGCAATCTCAGAAGATTATGAGAATTGAAATCGATTAAACTCACGATGAAAAAAATTTGTGTAAATGTATTTGACAGACAGACATATATTCGTTTTTATTTATATAGATGAAGAATGGAATAAGCCTACTGAGGCCATAGTTTCTATATTCATTTGTCCAGACTTATATTTCCGTTACATTTCAGGCAGATTTAACGACCCTACATAAGAGATTTTACTTATGATTACATATAGAAATGTTGTAGCCTGGACCCCGAGCTAAGCAACTTCCCCGGAATTTTCTGTAAACCATCTTTCATAAGAAGCATATTCCACGTTAAATAAATATTTAATATTACCTTATCATCACCTTATCATTAACTTCTCTGGCGTTTATAATAACATGAGATATCCATTGCCTTCCAAAGCGATCGCGATGCTATTGTTTCCAAAGTATGACAAAAATAGACAAAGCCTTCTGCAATTGATTTGACAACTGAAATGAATAACTGATGCTTCGAAAGCGTAAAAAATGCACGTTTTCTTGCCGTTTTTCACTCATAACTCGCGAACGAAGGCTAAAATTAAAAATGTAGTGTGACAGAAACCTTCCCGGGAATGTACCCAACAACTTCCCAAAGTTTCATGGCGATCGGATGAATGGTGTAGTAATGCATAAAGGACACACACACACACACATACATTCATTTTTATATATATAGATTATGATTAATAACCCTCCAGCAGCTGTCGATACTCATTTTGTGTTATATGCTGATGACACAACTTTTATAAATGTTAGTAATGATCTTAGTACTCTCAAAGCTCTCACTGACAATACAATGATAGAAACTACCAACTGGTTCAGGGCAAATGGTTTCCTACTTAATGAAGATAAAATTCAAGATCTATATTTTAATCTTAGTAACATGAACACACTGGCCTCAAATAACCCTTCTAGTGTTAAATTTCTTGATATCTATGTCGACAATAAGTTAACATGGGAACAGCATATAACATATATTAGCGGTAAACTTTCAAGAGTTATTTATTTATTACGACACCTTAAATACTACGTTCCAGATAATCACATTAGATCTTCATACTTCGCATTTTTTCATAGTGTTATTGCATATGGAATAATACTCTGGGGAAACTCCTGTCATGTAAACAGAATTCTGTTACTACAGAAAAAAGCTATTAGAATTATCACTAATAGCTCACACAGGGAACACTGCAAACCTTTATTTCTACAACATAAAATATTAACAGTGATCAATCTATATATATTTACTGTTTTAATTTACACAAAGAATAGACAGTCAGAGTTGCAGTATAGACATAATATTCACTCCCACGATACTAGATCCAGTAGTCATATATACATTCCGTTCCAATGATTATCCAAATCTCTGAATAGTCATGAAATCATAGGACATAAACTGTTTAATAAACTATCTGAATCAACTCAACATACTCATATCATTGTATTTAGAAAAAGATTACATAATTGGTTAGTTTGTAACCCTTTTTATACCTTGGATGAATACTTCAATTGTAATAGTGTAATTTAGCTTAAAATATGTGTTATTTGTAACTTAGAACTTAGTAATTTAGCTGTAGTTTAATATTAATTCTATTTTTAGAACTTTGTCTATTGCTGTAATGGCCTAACGACAATTAAATTTATTATTATTATTATTATTATTATAGTTTTATTTTCAAGTACTATAGGGGGTAAGAATTGGGGAATATTTCTTTGATGTCTAAAATATATTGCCTGTGCTTTCTCCTTGTTTATTATCCACTTATTTTCATTAAACCAGTTTTACGATTGATTTTCTGTCTTGCTGATGGTTGTATGTATTTGTTTTTTATCACCATTTGTGGATAAGTTTGTGTCATCTGCAAATAAAGTTATCTGGCTTTGTCTTAGTTGGTTTGGCAAATCATTACTGTATATTAAGAATAGTAGTGGACCAAGCACAGAGCCCTGTGGAACACAGACTTTAATACGTATTGCATGGTGGAACTGTGGCTTTCATTTTTACTTATTATTTCTACAATTTGTTTCCTATCACTAAGATAGGAAAGAAAGCAGTTTTTTACAATTCCCCTTTACAATGCCGTAGCACTCAATTTTTTTTATTAGAATTCTATGGTCAACTAAATTAAAGGCCTTTGATAGGTCCATAAATAGACCGTTATATTCTCATATATCCAGTGAACTGTACACATTGTTTAAGAACACATGAATTGCAGACTCTTGAATTGACTTTTCCTTTATGAATCCGTGCTGAGAAGAGTTTAGAATTTGATGTTTTTTAGGGAATGATTTAAATCTATTACTGGTAATCATTACTTTTTCAAAAAAAATTGAGGCCGAGCAAAGTATTGATATGGGCCTATACTTGTCAACTTGAGTTTGTTCTCCTTTCTTAAATATTGGTGTTATTTTTGGAGCTTTTAGGCATACAGGGAAAACTCCAGATGTGAGAGATTAATAATGTAACAAAAGGGATTTATGATGTTTTCGCAACATTTATGTCATCCAAACCACATGTATTTATAGGCCTAATGGTTATTAGATCTATTATGTCAATGTTGTAGATGAAAATTTGAGTCTGGTATGCCATTGGGTGTACATATCTCATGATTTTGTTGCTGTATTCTGTCAGTTATACTGAAAAGTATTCATTGAATTTGTGTACTATTTCTCTGGGTTTAGAATGTATCTCACCTGTTTTGCTTTTGACCTGGTACGTTTCTCTTTATTTACATATCCTATTTCTTTTTTGGCTATCATCCACGTTGCTTTTGGTTTATTACTGGATTTGTTTATAATGTTATCATTGTGGTCCTTTTTTGCTGCAATCAGGACTTTTTATATATATATTTTTATAGTTATTGTAGTAGGTTTTAAAGATGTTATTGTTAATTGTCTTATATTCTACTAAGAATATTGTTGTCATTGTCTGTTGCCATTAAGTAAACTTAAGTAATTAAGAACCTTAAGTAAATATGCTTTATGGTAATGAGACATGGACTCTGGGAAAAAATATAAGACAACAAATGGTAGCTTTTGAAATTGTGGTGTTAGGACAAACGTTGAAGATTAGGTGGACTGATAGAATACCCAATGACGAGATTTAGCAAATACAGAAAGACTCTTGTCAGAATCAATCAATCAATTTATTCCAATGATCATACAATGATATAGGAAACATTTACATTGAGTCTATACATACATATAATAAAACTTACAACCTCAGAAATTCAATGTTAATATTACACCATTTATCCAACTTTAAAATTATACATACATATTGCATACATATACATACATTATAACCATTTATCAATATCATAGTGATAGATCTAGAATTTAATATTAACCTCATTTTGCAAAAATTCTTCTAGTTTGTAAAAGGGGTTATCAACTAACCATAAATATATGGGTGATTCTTCAAATACGGGAAAATTTGGAGTGTGTAAACTCCAAATTTTTTATTTTGTTTAAAAAATCTCAAAAAAATTACCAAAATACTTCAGGGGTTACTTGATTATAATATGACATCAGCAGAGCTTAAATGTTTATATTTTTATTTATTTTAATTTTTTTTAAAGCCATGTGAATGACATCCGTGTATATGTGGATGGCAGAAGGCCACGTTAATGACTAACTTTGGCAACAATATGCATTTCTTTATGTGGTTTCACATTTTTCTCAGTGTGCTTCAGTTGATTTTGCACCAAATTTGCAAATTTGTGTGCATACTCCGGAATTAATGTAATTTTAACTGCGTTTTTATGGTCTGGGGGGGGGGGGAGGATCAAGCAGAAATTCACTTAATCAGTTTTAAGATTTTAAGTACAGGTCACAGACACAATAGTACCCTACATTTATCATCTACATGACTTGAGAGTCATCCACATATCCCTTCATGAGGCATGTGGATGACGCAAAAATCAGGCATTTGGATGACAAAAAAGGAGTTTTAGTGGTCTCAGCAAGCCAGAAAGTTTATCAACATAATAAAATTACGCTACACAATTATCTTTCAATTTAGCGATAGTATGCAAGTAATTGTGTAGAAATTAATTCATAATACATTAACCACTCTTGATTGTAATGTTAAAACAACTTGATAACAAAAGGAACACTAACATCACAAAATAAAAAAAGTCTCCATTACACATTAGTAAAACCTATAAAATTGACAATTTTATGAAATACTTCAATACACTAAAACATAAAAAAACAACAACTTACAGCAGAGGCCAAAAAACTGCATATAGACAGCTTGGAAAAACAGACAAATAATAAAGGAGAAACACTATGGAAAATAGTAAAACAGAAAACAGGAAACCACAGAACTAAAGGAAACAACTTGACAATTAAATGCCCATGATAATTAATTAAAAAATTAAGAACATAATAATTAAAGCACTATATTTATTAACACTTACACGCGAATCATTCATAAACTAAACAATTAATAATTATAATGAAACCGCCAAAAATCCGGCTTTGGGGTTCATTCCACGATTAGAAAGCACCGCCTGGGTAAAACGACCTTAGATTCGAGTTCCCTGGCCCAGAAAACCCCTGCATAGAGAGTTCCGTCAAAATTGTTCAATTTTTGCCCATTTAGGCCTATGTTCATTATTCCTTGTTGAAAATTTCAGATGTCTGCATGCCTTGACATTATGATCACATGAATCAACCAGTGGAAGCTTGCAGAATTGAAGCGATCGATAATTCCATGCAATATGTTGAAAAATCACAATGCTCTTATTTCCACGTCATGACAAAAAAAATAATTAAACATTTCCGGCTTCGAGGTACATTCAGCCACCCTGCAGTTTATGTATGTTTAAAATTTCAAATCTCTGCGTGCAGTAGATTTTGCTGGGCACTGTGCACAGACAGACAAACAATTCCTCTTGTTATTATAGATTAAACTAGACGCCGGGCTTTGTATTTTGTAATTTAAAATTAACTTATGAAGGACTTCCGATTTTCAAGCTCTAGGTCCTTATAGAATTTGAAATGAGGTAGAACACCCAAACTATTCCCTTCAGAAAACATTAGATATAGCAGATCTTAGGTTTGTTCGGGAAATTTGTGTGCATCCATTGTTTGGATTGTTTTTTGGATTCTGGATTGTCGTAACGAA
Organism: Ectobius pallidus; assembly: GCA_964059195.1. NCBI lineage: Eukaryota > Metazoa > Arthropoda > Insecta > Blattodea > Ectobiidae > Ectobius > Ectobius pallidus. The sequence continues at coordinate 50,113,743 of CAXKWD010000001.1, read as the reverse complement.
TCCACGTTTCATCCCCTGTCACGATGGATTTCAAAAACTTGTTCCCGTGCCGAGTGACTCATTTTTTTCGGCAGCTGAAGAAAGATCTGGAAGGACAGAGCTTCCACACCAACAAAGAATTTCAAAACACTTCAAAATGCCGTGAGGACCCTTCTCAATACGCTGGCGGCAAGCTATGAAGAGGGTATCGGAAAGTTGGTAGGCTACCACGCTAAGACAAATGTCTCAATCGGAACGAAACTACGTACAGAAGTAGCTAGAAGGTGTACCTAAATGTTCCAAATAAGACAGTTTTGATTTTCACTGTGGTTTTCATTTTATGCCCCATCGGAGGTTGAAAAAAAACAGCCCTCGTATATAATAGGCTATATAGCCTAAATATTATCTGTGCATTATATATTAGATACATTGAATACAAGTATTATTGCCTATGTAGAAGGTCATTATGGCTCCTAAATAACAATAAAGATTCAGCGTTCCTCGATAAATTGTCGATTTTCATCATATACAGTCGTATTTCTGTAGGGCTGGGAGATGGAGCTTTTAAAGTGGTTCCATTAGATTCAGGGCGTCAAAAAACAATATTACTTTTGAAGAACTACATATATACACTTGAAAATGTAATAATATATAATACATATAATTTCTTTAAGTGCAACTTATATATTGTACATACTATTTATACATATAAATACGCATATATATTGATTTTTATATAGAGTAGAGCAGTGGAATAACGGAAATAAAAAAGTTAAGTTTTTCTGCAAAATCTCGGAATTTACACAAAAAGTTAAAATTGCTCTAACTTTTGGACGGTTTAAGATAAATAGTAAAATAACATATATTCTTAAAGAAAATTTAATGTCCTACAACTTCCTTTCTTATAACATTTTCGTAGGACGAAGGAGAAATATGGCAAAAAGTGAGGCCAAAAAAAATATTTTTTTTCTTCCAAAATTAGCGAACTTTGAGCGCGGATATCTCGGAAACAATGGGAGATAGCGAAAAACTGAATGCAGTCTATCTTGTTGATAACCCTATCAGTTCTAATTTTGTATAGGGTGGTCGTATCGCTAGGACCGACAATTTCCGAGATATAAGCGAAAACCCGAAAAAAGATCATTTCTACGGGTTCCCTGCACCCCGCTCACCTCCTAGGAGTGGGGACTTTCAGTATGTTTACCTTCTAACTAGTCCAAATAAAGTCCCAGTGTCAAAAATTGTGTTCCTTCCATTTCCCTCTACAGCCTTTCATTGACTGGATTATTTCTGGACTTGACCAATACAATTTTACAGTACTCATAGTAATAAGGGCTTTAAGAACTTATTATAAACTATTTTGTGTGAAATATTTAATGTACAATAGGGCAATTTTAGGTTCCTAAGATGTTCTCTCTTGTTTCAGATTCTGGTGTGAAGAAGCTTGGTGGTCTGATGTCACTTTTAGAATTCACAAGCCTACTTGCACAGCCAGGATAATCAGTTTATATGTAAGTCTGCACTTCAATTTTAAGGCATGTATCTAATGTGAAATTCTGTGATGCTACATGTTAATCTGATAATAAAAAATAAAGGTAAAGTGACCCCCCTTAATAGGCCATGGGGGCTCTCAGGGTTCCGAGAGGCTAAGGCTAAGATTTTGAGACATTCACCAAATGAAGGTGGCATTATTGGCCTTATGCACTGGCCGCCTTTACCCCAGGATTACTCCTAGTGCTCATTTCTGTTATGGTGCCATTTAAACAATCTACAACTTGTGACAGTTCACTGAAAGCAGAGAAGTGGGATAACTGCATTGCCAATTTGTATTATTTGTGAACTTCTGTCAGGTGTTTAGCAGCACTCCGAATTACAAACCTCTCACATAGCTTCAGCATTTAATAGGCCCATCATGGTTAGAACTAGGATCATAAATTAAAATGCAGCTTGTTCAGCGCATAAAAAAGTAGCTTAAGACTACAAAATTTTCATTTTATTCCTAACATTTTGGACTTAAAATACAATGCATAATGTTCATTATACATTTGATTATCTTTGCCACTCCAATTTATGCAGCATGCATCTACGTAATAGGCAGCTTATGAAATGTGTAGAAAATAACCATGAAGTGACAGTTAAAATGACCATACATGACCAACATGTAAATTTTTCCCTGTGCCATAAAAATGTAACAGTTTTCCTATGCTTCCATATATATATATATATTATTAATATTATTATTATTATTATTATTATTATTACATCTACTTTATTATAATTTTATTTATTACGTTTGTTGTTGTAACAAAATTAAATAATATTTTAGAACTTTTAACTGCAGTTATTTTACTTTAATGTAGGGTATTCTTTTCTCTCAAAATAGGCATAGATATGCTGCTGAATAGCCTATTGTTGGAAGCAGTCCAGATCTATGACTCATTTCTTATAATTTCGTGACTTGCCTGGGATTTATAGTGCTTGGGATGTATCTTCTTATTCTTCTTCTTCCCAATTGAGCTCCTGAGCTTTCTTTTCTTTTACAATTCTCATCCCAGTGCTTGTGGAAATATTAAGTGCAGCTGCTGTTCTGTCCACTACCTTATTAATGTCAATTAAAGGCCCACCGTTTTCTGTCTCCTGCTTGAAGAAATCATGCAAAGAACAAACCATTTCACGAATTTGACACCATAGTGCTCATCAATGCCTGCTGCCAATATTCACTTTTTTTCAAGGAGTATGTATTCTAGGTGTTTGCCGTTTGCATGATGGTTGAAACATTATAAGACAATGCCTCTGTTATCCAAAACACTTTTAATCAAAATTGGAACTACCAAAAAATACTTTGATATGAAATACTGTGTATGTGAATTGTGTTTCAACATTTTGGGAAGGAATTCTTTGATGGGAGAGAAATCTCCCCATCCCACTCGTTAACCTGTTTGTATGAGTAAAAAGCGAGTGAGAAAAGAAAAGTTTCAAGGATGAGTAATGGAATGTGAGGGATCTGACCTAGTCTCCCTCCACCCCTTATCCATCGTAAAGGCACATGCCAACTATGTTTTTTTTTTTTTTTATTTGTTCACATCGGTTATGTGCTAGTACTTGTCCCTGCAGTGCTGATCGAACATTTTTGTGAAGTGTTTTTATTGGTTTTACTTTCACTTAAAACTTGAATAGTTATTTAATAGTTACTATACAGGCTGAGTCAACCCTAGAGCTATAGCTTCACCAATGAAAAAATCCCATTGACCTCATCGAGGATCAAACTCATGACCTTCCAGTTTGTAGTGCTGTACCTCAACCAACTGTGCCACGGTGTACCCCAGTCTGATAATAAGCAACCACACTAGTAAGCATGAATATGAGAGCAATCAGTGCCTTTTCCCCCCTACTGGTATATGAAAGCATATTGTAACGTTCATATGCATTGTAAAAATGAATGCCAAAAACCAGTGAGTAAATAATAGAAAGTAATTTCTTTGAATTGTAGTAGGCCTACAATAAAGTTACAGTAATGTAAAGTGCTCCGATTACTGACCACCAGTCTATAGGGCACGGGTCACCAATTACCTACATTTTGTGGAGATCCAATATAAAAATACTGTTTGAAGTGGAGTTTGTTCTTAATAGGCATAGTTAATTTCTGTCGATAACCGTAGACCTGCAAAGTCAACACCAAGACAATACTATGAAACTGGTGTATAACTGGGCATAAATCTGCTCTTTTACATAACCAACTAGTCTCAACTTAGCTTTTATAAGTTAAGTTATATACTTTTCCCATGCTATGGACAATCCAGAAATAAATTTTCGTAAGGTTCAACCTAAAAAAAAAAAAAAAAGGAACAAAATAGCGTCCGGAATGAGTTAGTGCCGGATGAAGAACAAAATATAAATAGCTAAAAATCCGGACTGTCATGCATAAAGCAGAACTTACGGCCACCCTGCACTGTAGACAGCATAATGGACATGTGCGTGGTCCAAGATCACGAAAAATGAGACAATCCGCGTTCCGTACACTGATTACTGGAAAAGGACATCTTAATTCTATACCCGAGACGAGCTAAGAAGGAAACCTGAAGTAAACAAAAACCTCTGCAAAACAAACAAACAAACAAACAAACAAAAAAAGTCTGCCTCACTTTAAAGTCATACGAGTAATGTGTTAGAGTGAGACAGATATACTGGTTTTTGTTTACTTCAGGTTTCCTTCTTAGAACCTTCAGACCTTAGTTTAAAGGAAACAAAATAATTCTACTCTAGTTTCATCAAAATTTTAAAACTTTTTTTAACAAATAAGAATTCTAGAAGTCACAAAACATCGCTGAGATTATCAGTATTTCAAGTAATTCTGGGAATTCCCATTCCAAGTTGTAGAATAGAGGAACGTGCTCGTCTCATTGCGAACTTCTGTAGGCGAGAAGGGACACGTGATGGTGAAGGCCGTTGAGGTAGTCAGATGCAGCGAGAGGGAGAGTTGCCTTCACGTCGCGTGTCGCGAAACGTGTGTCCATGACGATGCTGAGTAGTACAGTAAGATTCAAAATAGCACTCGTTCAGAACGACACGTTATTGCCATCGGCAAGCAGGCGATCTCAATAAAATCCTTGATATACCTACGACTAATATCGTGGGGTACTTACAGAAACGTGCTTATTCACAGGATTGTAATCAAAATCCTGCGCTACGCAAGTAAAAAGTCCAGTAATTTACTTTTGGCACGTGCACGCAGTGCTTTAGTTGGGCCGGTACGCACCGGTACTGCGTACCGGTATAAAATTATTTTCCTTCTACCATACCGGGAAAAATATGTGCTCCGGTACGTCGTACTGGCAGTACAGGAACGATATTGTCCTAAAATACTTATTAAATGTCCAATTCACGAGAGTGTATTTGTTAATAATGGCAAACACTATTAAATTCGCAATAGATATGCGTTCTATGGAAGGTGAGTACCCCCATAAAATATTTTCCAACTAAAGCATTGCGTGCACGTACAGTGCCAATTGACGTGTCTTTTCAAGTTATGTCCCATGATACTATAAACACCGCTGCCGGAATCATAGGTAGGCTGCTACAGTATAGGTAGAGCAAGTATTGTGTTCGACCGCGAAATTTGAAGTCTAGTTAGTAGTATGGTTTTCCCACCTACGTCATTGGAGGGTCCGGAGGGTCCGGTAGGGGAAACGGGTCACGTGACAGGTGGCGCTGTAGGGGAAGGTGGGCGTGGCTATGACGTCAGTGGCGGATTGTATGACGTCACGGATTCTGATTGGTTGGATTGCGTCACGTGATATGGAGGGGAAGGTGAGACCGTAGTGGAGGGGGAAGGCTTACGTCACGGAGGGTCCAGAGGGTCCGCTTACGTCATCATTACGTCATGGGAGGGTCCAGAGGGTCCGCTTACGTCATGGGAGGGTCCAGAGGGTCCGCTTACGTCATGGGAGGGTCCGGAGGGTCCGCCTACGTCACAAGTGGGCGTGGCTATAACCATGTGATTCAAAATGGCGTCGGTTCCGGTTCCTATTGCAAATGGCGGCGGTTCCGGTTCCGGGGCGTACGAAGCGCGAAATTCAAAATTTAAGAATTTATAATGTAATTGGTTACGTTTCCGGCGCGAAATTCAAAATTTGGTAATTCATAATAAAAATGGCTACGTTTGCAAATGGCGTAAGGTGGGCGGATGGCGGTTGATTTGAAAATTGCAAAAGGTGGAAATTGAATATTACAATTGTAAATAACGGATGGTGGGAAATTTGAAATTTGTATATTGGTATTGTTTTACAAGATGGCGGCATCGCATACGTCATCAGAGGAGGATTGCTATGACTTATCTCATCAATGGAATGTTTTATGACGTCATCGCTTACGTCAGAGGAGGATTGAGAGGTGGATTGTTTTTATGACATCACAGCAGATTTTAATCTTTATGTCTTTTTAGCATGGAAGCATATAGATCACGAAGCGTAAATACGTTATATTCCTACACATAGGTTTTCTGTAAGATGACTATTTCAGTAAAAAATATCCCTGAGAGCGTTATTTTATTCCTTCGTAAATATGGTAGCTTTCGTCTTAAAACTATATTTTATTTGTAAGATTTTAATCCTAGCCCAAGGGGTTAACTCAGCTTCTGGCTTAGCGGATAGTCGTAAATTTTCCTATCATGATCGGTGCATAATCTTACATGTTGAATTATCTTCAATTCCCCCAGTATAATGTCGGAATAATATTATATCATACTTCATTATTCAAAGGCGTTTTGTAAAGTCAGTATATACAAATGTTTTCTCAATACAGAACTGTGTTAGCATTTTATCATAATCCTCTACATCATCAGTTTTATTCCCACGTTTTGTCACGTACACCAGAACACCTGGCCGGAAGTTCATCTTACATTACAACTGAATCATGAATTCTTTATGTATGACGTCATCACTATGGACTTGTTCAAACTTGTTTCAAGGTTATACACGGCACGTGCAGGACAGGTTCAAGGTTAGTCGTAAATGAAACAGATTGTATGAGCTATAAGTGAACGTTTTAAAATATTTGCAAGACAAGCGTCATATCCTCAGTGATCTTCAAGCTTACAACATGTCATCATTGAAGCGTGGTCGTAAAAGTGCACCTAAATCTACTACAGCTGCTGCTGCTGATATAGTGGATATTACAACGCAGGACTTGTGGGAAACGCTGCAGTCCTCTACCACACAACCATCACAAGCGGATTTACCAAATACACAAAAAACCAAGAATAAGAAGACGCCTATAGTATCCACTCTAGAGCGGTATTCAACTGCTTACGTCCCCGATGTGAATTGTACCAAACCATTGAGCGAGCTGCAAATTGGACTTGCTTATCCGGTAAAGGAAGCTCGTTCCGTGTATACAAGGTATGGAAGGAGAATCGTTATAGACTTAATGATTGGATGCAGTGTTTTTCTACCACCAAGGTTCGGGAAGTTAAGTGAAGATCAGCTTCAACAGATGAACGAGGAGAAACTTTCATTGGTGTACTATGGTAAGGAGCCGAAGTCAGATGGATACTACTACCACGTTCTCAACTTTGTGTAATATGGGAAACTTTTTGAGATTTTAGACTTTAGATTTGTGAAGTGTGTGTAACAGACTAAAAGTGATTATACAACACGACAACCGGCACCCTAAGTCCATCGACTTCTCTAGAAAGGTATGTGTTAATAACATGAATCATTTCCCATTCTTATCCATCATAAGCTAAATTCTTATGTGCTTTTTATTTTTCTGTGTTTCAGAAGTTGGAGACTCTCAAGATCATGAGTGATATTCATTTTAGAAATAGGAGACTTTTCAAGTGAAATTCATCTTGTAAATATTCAATAAAACCAAAGTGATAAAAAATGTATTCTTTTGTAAGTTATTTCATAGCTGGATTTTCTCATGTTTGACAAAGTCCAGTTTTCCCTAACATCTCCTATTCCTAATTCCTAGGATGAGGGGCTGTGAAATAAAGAACACAACTCAGGATTATAGAATTTTATTCACTTTATTACAATCTTACTGGGATTTCATCCACAGCGTAAGCATAATAACATTTCGCAATGCACATTTCATATTAGAGTCATTATGAAAAAGACATTTGGTTTCACAGTCTCTTAATTTGTCAAGCTTTGGAACACCAATATCATCCATGTTTATAACAGGTCTCTGCAACAGTTTTTCAAAAAACCGAACCTTTTCCAGTCCTTTACAATGAAGAACATCCACTGGTTTTAAAACACTTTCAAGAACAGGCTTCAAGTCGTCATAGGGTAAGTATCCACTCTGCCACGGAATTCCATGGATGTTGGATTCGATGTACCGCTGCGACTTTGTATCTGGGTAATTGTTTTTAGGTGGTTGGAGAACAAAATGTGCAATTCTATCATCCACCGAAGACACTGCAACCTCTTTAGCTATAAATTGTTTGCACCTTGACTGATATCCTTGACAGTCGATTATAATCATGTTGTTACACGACATTGGTAACGATGTTGGTTAATGCAGTATACTCTACACTTCGATCGTGTAGAATTAAGCAATAAGCCTTTGTGTTTGCTGGTATATTGTTTGCTGCAGAAATTTCAATTCTGGTGGTACAAGCCCCCGATTTCAGATCTTCGTTCTGCTTGGTGCAATCGATGACATAGACTGGTGTATTTGTGATAAAATCGCTTCTTTTAAGGAGAGGATTGGATGGTTTTTGATAGTATGACTCTTGAAATCTAGCATACATTTCATAAAGGATTCCATACGAACCATTTGTACTGTCTACCATGAAAGAGTGATAGGGGTACTTTGTATCGTTCAAGTATACAGATACGTTCTGGATATCACCTAAATCAAACTTTGAGCAGTCGGCTTCCTTTTTATTCCTAGCAGTTTGAAATCCTATGATAACCATCCTAGGTTTCTGCAACTGAGGAGATGTCGTAACATTCCATGAAATGTTGGTAGCTTGAGGTAATGATGGATGCTCATACAATTGCCAGCTTCTGAAATCTATTGTCAGCGAGCGATCAGATCCCAACATATTCAGTAGTTTTATTCTTTCGACATCGGAGACCTTAATGATAGGCACCATCCACTCGATATCCGAGATGGTAATTTTACTAACTTCTCCTTTGGTGACATTGATCGTGTTTTTCGATCTCATGAGAACAAGTTCCATCTTACAATTGACGAATATTTTATCATAATCTTCAGCGATTCCAAGGATGTGGCTTAGAGGAATGCATACATTAAACTTTTTGTTTTTTATTATAGTCTCCACATTATCGTCGGAGGGGTGAATCCACCCGGCGTTTTCCAATCTTTCACTATCCAGAACGGTGTAAGAACAAATTGCTTTCAATAAGCTTGTAATTCCAGGGTTTCTGCTACGATCGACTGTTTCTCCATGAAGATTTAATTTTATTTCATCGAATAGGTAGAGGAAACCATTATTTACAACCTTTCCCTTATATTCAGCATCCTTATCGTCGGTTATATTTCCAGAAACCATAATAAAACTCCTGCTTACTAATGCATACGAGTTTTCAGCCTGAATAGGAATCCGTATTTCATCGTTTTCACCAAGAGCCGAGTTGTTATACGGTTTGAATCCATGATATTGAAAATTTTCTATGGCATCTTCAAATATAGCCTTGGAGTGTACAGCGAGGATATCCATATTATAACACTTTGTATCCTAGAGACTTGAGATACTTCTTATTCACACGTGTTACCTTCACGACGTTACGACTTGGAGTGTAGTCTTTTTCACAGTGCGTAGGATTATAAACTTTTTTAATCTTAACGGTGTCAAGACTTATTTTTTGAGATTGCTCCGTGGTGGGAACGTATTTGTTAAAATTAAGACCCATTTTTCCTTATTACAATTTTCACAGATACATGCTCTCCTCTAAAGTCGATAAGACGTCCTTTCTGGTCCACAAGAGAGATTGTAATGTCAGATATTTTTTGTATGTTGATTAAAGGTAAGAAAATCAAATATGATGGAACTTCAGTGATCTTGTATCCAGGAGGCACCGTGGGGAAAAATTCATGAATGGTATGAGTCGGCTGTCCATTCAGAAATGATCCGCTTGCGAGATTACACTCCACTCTTATAACGTTAACACCGTTTATATCTGGAGGTCTCTTGGAAACGGTGGCGGTCCTTTTAGGAATTCTATCGGACTTTTCAAATCCCAGTAAATTTGCAACAGAGTTTGGAACGTTGAAAGAAACTTCGAGGAAAGAGTAGATTGTTGTTAGCAACGTGTTGGTGTTGGTAATAACTCTAAATATTTCACTAAGGTCTCTAGTAGAATTTGTCATAGCTTTTATTTCGTACGCTATATAATCAGAAATATCTTCAATCTCGTACGTTCCAGTTGGAATGCTGATGACATGTTCCTTACCTCCTTCATCGATCACTATCATCGAATTGTTGTTTTCAGACACATTAGGTATAGAATTGTATGAGTCAAACCGCAGCAAAGCAATCTCGTAGTCTGCTCCATCTTTCAGCTCAATAGGTGGATGAATCGTGTTGGAGATTTCGGACGTGGATCCGCTTAGAGTGAACGTAGGCATCGTTTTAACACTTGTATGTCTGAGGTGAAGGCTTTTATAGTAAAAATGCTAGACACAAATGTCCACAAATCAAAGTGTTGTATTTCTGATAACGTGTAACGTTGTAAAGTAGTTTTGTATGTGGTCCAACGTAATTTACTATTTCCATAGGAGGTGGCAAGTCTCCATAGCTGTCGAAATAGAAAGCATTCTTGTTACATATTTTTAAGGCTACCCAGTGCGTACCAGGACCTTTGGCGTCATCAAGGTTTATAATGATTCGCTCCTGCTTATATGGCTTGGATGGTAAGTTGTTCCTCATGTACACGCCTCTAAAATGTGGAATATCTAGTTTGTTAGCGTATCGTTCCAAGTCGTAGTTAGTTAGGGCTTTTTTTTTAAACGAAGTCCTTTACCGCTCGCATAAGGTTTTAGATACAATCCTTTTCCATGCATCACGATACCAGATCCTTTTTTCCCTAAGGCTATGCTCTCCATCATATGGTTATGACGAATGTTTTCTAGCAACTGTTTCTTATTGGACTTTGCAGAATTTACAGCTTTAGCGATATGTGCTCCTGCACCACCGAGAGCCCCGAGTGCAGATAAACCTGCAAATATAGGTAGCAGAGGTAGTATACCACCAATTTTCTTTGGCGATTTCAACACTCTCTTCTTTTTCTTGTTCTTTTTATTCGATAGTAACTTTCTATATGCCGCCTTTAGTTTTTTAATGGTATCCATTCCAGCACCCATCTTCGCTTTTCCTTTCATAATTTTAGAAACGGTGTAAGCTGCAACACGTTCCCCAAGACTCGCGTCGACAGCCTTGGCACGATTGGAGGCTTGTTGTGCCAATTTCAAGTCTGCTTTATGTCGATCGCTTATATCTGAGCTCTGTGCGTAACTTATGTCGTGCTCCTTACAGGCTTCGTCTAGAGGATTGATTCCCTTATCACCTCTTTTCAGTCGTTTTTCCAATTTAGTTCCAGGTCCACAAAAGCGATACCCAGGTATGTGTAATTCCACAGGTAATTTATCAATCAGAGTGTTTATTAATTTACCTCCACGAGCGCTGTGTCGACGTCTGCTTCGTTCTACTCGTGGCGCCATACTGATTACAATATCCTCATGTTATAACTTTTTATATAAAAACATTCGCATCATTGTAAAAAATCTCATTTACAGTCATGAAGGTTGAGAAGCAAAACGTGTCTCTGGAGATCCTCCCAATGGATAGCTTATATCGAGAAGAAGACGAATGCAAGCATAGCATACTATTTCCCAGCAGCACTAGGTGTATTATATGTGGGCCTAGTAATTCCGGAAAGACCAACGTGCTTATAAACATTCTTCTCCATCCTAACGGAATAAAGTTTTCAAATATTTTCATATTTTCAAGATCTCTGTTTCAACCAAAGTACAAAATGCTTGAAGAAATTTTAGCAAACGTTCCAGAAATTGGTTACTTCAAGTTTGAAAGCAGCGACCAAACCATGCCTGAGCCGACAGAAGTCAAAGAGAATTCAGTGGTGATTTTCGACGATGTGATGTGCGATCCGCAAGGACCTATTAGAAATTACTTTAGCATGGGACGACATAAATCTTTAGATATGTTTTATCTTGCACAATCGTATGCGAGAATACCTAAACATCTGATAAGAGACAATTGTAACTTGGTGATCGTATTTAACCAGGACGCGTTAAATTTAAGACATTTATACAACGACTACGTAAATGCAGACATGACGTTCGATAAATTTCAACAGTTATGTCGCGAATGTTGGTCATCTCAAAAGTATGGATTCTTAACCATTTGTAAAGAAAACGATCGTGAACATGGGAGATACAGGCGTGGCATAGACGAATATATTGTTATGTAAACCCTAAATATGTATCAGTCGAAATGAATCCTTCGTTGAGCAAGGAACAGATACGAGTGAAACAAGACATTGCCAATCATGTTAAATCTATACGGAATAAATATTTAGCGCTAAAAAAATCCAATCTTCAGACCAAACAAGAAATTGGCGAAATTATAAACCCGATAACGAAACCCTTGGAAGAGCTCGTGAACATCGGTAAACATGAATCTGAAGAGTCGGAGATGGAATACGAAACGTTTCAGTCCTCTAAACAATCTCCTCATAAACATTATAAATCTATGCTACAAAGAGTTTATGGGCCAGTGATTACACCTTACATTCAAAAACTCATTTCACATAAGCCGAGAAATATCGATCCAATCTACGGATTGAGAATGGATACTGATAGACAATCATTCTACATTGGATCAACACCTGTGACCATTAGAAACGATCGCCTCGTTATCGGCAAGAAGACATATATTGGACGCCCTGGGTTGTATGAATTGCTTATGAAAAATATTCCTGACAAAAAATTGTACAACGATCGTGATTTAGATGTGTATAAGGAGATTTTGAAAAAAACTAACGCGCACAAAATAAATTATGACGAAAGTGGAAACATTCGTAGAATCAATACTCACAAATATCTACATGTCATCAAGAAATTATTTTCTGATGAAGAATCATCCGACGAGGGATCGCCACATCGTGTATTAGGTAGCGGTATGATGAAAGAAGTACATCCAAATCGTAAAATTGAATATAAATACTGGGACGATCCGAATGAACTCATTGATCGACTTAGGCTTCTTGTGTCCTCGTCTGCGGCAGGGAATAATTCTCATCACAACGAAATAGAAGAAATCTTATCTGAGTTGAAGGAGAGAAAAATCATAGCATGAAAAAGCGGGAAATCGCGTACGAACTTCATGCACCAGCTAGAATAAATTATCAAAGACGCCATGTTATAATGAAAGGACTAAACGATTTGTGGCAAAGCGACTTGATTGAAATGATTCCATATCATAGAGAAAACAGAGGTTTTAAATATATTTTGGTTTGTATAAACGCATATTCCAAGTTTGCTTATGCGAGACCGTTGAAAAGTAAAAGCGGAAAAGATGTTACCGCAGCCATGCAAGATATACTTGAATCTGTTAATATTCCACCTAAAAATTTACAGACCGACATGGGAAAGGAATATTATAACGTTAATTTTAAAGGGTTAATGAAACAATATGGCATCAATCATTATTCTACATACTCTAATGTTAAGGCGTGCATTGCTGAACGCTTCATCAGAACTTTGAAAACTAACATGTATCTCGAATTTTCGGCAAGAGGCAGTTACAGATGGGTGAACATGTTGCAAGAACTCATTAGACATTACAACGATAGGTATCACTCTACCATTAAAATGAAACCTAACCAAGTAAAGGACGATAGTCTACTTAAAACAGTGTATCGCTACAATGAATGCTATACGAAACCAAAGTTTGCTAAAGGTGACTATGTAAGAGTTTCAAAACATAGGAAATTATTTAATAAAGGATACTTACCATCGTGGACTACGGAGATTTTCAAGATACAGAAGATCCAATCGACATTTCCTCCCACGTATCTGCTTCAGGATTTGGAGGGTGGAAGTATTGAAGGTGCTTTTTATGCTGAAGAACTCCAGAAAACTAAGTTTCCAGACTGTTATTTAATTGAAAAAGTGTTAAAGAACAAAGGACAGAAGGTGTTTGTAAAGTGGTTAGGGTTCCCTAGCTCAAAAAATTCATGGGTTAATATTAAGGATGTTGTATGTGATTAGGGAAAATAAAAGATAGATTCATTTTTATAACTTTTTTCTTTTATTTATATCCCACATGAACCCAAAGTTATCTTACTTTATTGTATCATACCTATTCTTCTTCATCATAAATCATATTGTTTGAATCATAAATATACATTTTTTTACACAAACCATACACAATTTTTTACACATTTCATACACATAAATATAAATTTTTTACACAAATATACAATTTTAACACATTTCTTACATTTTTTACAGTTTAAGTTTCTTAGTAGGAGGTTCCTCCTCACACTCCTCATCAATGATTTGGTAGTGTCCGTGAGCGATAGTATCTATACCGTTAGGTAAAATGTACCTTTTGTCATCATTACCGCTCAAGGTGAGTTTATTCATACTGATGGAGTACACATCATGTTTGTATGATCTAATCGACCTGTTGATGGAAAAAGTCGAATGACCCACCTTGAGACAGTTGACATAATCTTCATATTTTACATCTTTCTCAATAACATTCTTCTTAATACCTTTCAATTTCTTTATGGTTTTGTCATTAAACTTTATAGCATACATTTTCGCTCGCAGACCTACAAAACCGTTAATACAATGACCAGCACCTTCATCTTTAAACTTTCCAACCACCCCTTTGTTTTGGGAGGAATACAAAACATGATTAGAAGGGTAGACACTGGTATCCAGCTCATCTTTAATATTCATCAAATCACGGAAGAGATTATCGGAATCAATTTTGTAAATTAGGCTGTCTGTGTCCATGTAACACAATTTCAAACCTTCTTTATACAATTTTTTCATCGTGTCATAATGAAAGTCGTACATTCTAGTTTTAGAAATATCTAAAATAGACATGCCGACGTAGATAGCTTTGTCAAACACCAAGCTAGTTTTAGCAAGGTGGACTCCCACCAAGTTCTCATTATAAATTGTTCTATCCAAAAAGTTAGGTTTAGCTACCAGTTTCCTCATTAAATTTTCATCCGAAACAAGCCTAAAGTTCATTCTTTTCCTAACATTCTCCATAGTTTTGCCGAAAACTGAATTTACCATCAACTTGAAGAAATCTTTTTCAAATTCATTACTGGCAGCTTTTCTCTTGGTGGCATTAAAATCAATGTAAGGCTTCATCCAATTTGACTGTTCAAAGCTAATGACTCTATGGATTTTCGATAATCTCAATCCGTGCTGCACGGCTTGTTTAAGTACCGTGTGATGAACGACATATTTTTCTTTTGGCTCCAAAGTGGTTAATAATTTTTTGTTTTTACTACCTGGAGGAATTTTCATCTCCGCACAGAACGGTAAATCAGAATGTGATTCATGTAGATGTTCTGGATATTCAATGTCTACTTCTAATATGTAGCCGGTGTTGGAATTGACCGGTATGGACATGATATCAAACGACTCGATTTCATCTTTATCGAGCCAGCGAAACTCACCTGATGGCAATGCCTGAGACATCGCATACCCATACAGATTATTAGCATCAACATAATAGAGGTAAGATTTTTTTTCAGACTCGTCATATTCCTGACACATTTCATTGTTTGCTGTAACGTGTCGGGTGATGCATTGACAAATTCCACCTCTTATCCCTCGCTCAATCATTTGTATCATATCCATATCAGTGAGTAAGGGTAATTTAACTTTTGTGAACTTCAACATTGCTGAGTAAGCAAAGCCTGGAACTGTGGAATAGAACAAACAATCCATTCCGTACGTCTCAAAACACATCTCTCTAAAGTTTTCAAAAATATCTGTTAGAATCAAAACATCAGATTTCAAATATAGGTCCGAATATTCGCCCAAAGAGCTCAATGAAAATGAATTCCACACATTGGTGGCATGAAGGTAATCTTCATCTGAAATATGATTGTTATTAAGCTTATTATAAAATGCTTCTTTAGGCGGCAGTTTTTTCTCATTTAGAACTTCGTGTGATGATACATAGTCATAGGGGAACACTCCCTTTCGACATACCAAATCGGCCTGTTCACCAAACGAATTTCTTGTTTCTATAAATTTATCTTTAGGTAGATTGTTTGCCAGCTTTTCCAGACTGCTTGCCATGAACCGAAACGAATCTATAAATCTCAATTCCATACCTCCCCTCCTCAAATAGGGGGAGGGAATAAATTTGGAAAATGTGACATACTTTTCTTGACTATTACATATGACGTTGATACGGTTTTCATCGAATCCTAGTTCTTTCACAATAAAATGGGCATCATAGTTGGACATGTTATGTAGAACAACAGGGACAAATCTTTGATTTCTATAATTCAGATTGCAATTCCTGTGAGCGGCCCCTCTGAAACGACCGCTAACATGGCAATGGTCCCTAACTTTGAAGTTCACATCGGTGAAGTTACCCTGCTTACAAATGTGACAAATGGTACTGCTCATATACACTTTGTTTTCCTCGCTGGTTAGAGGGATCATAGGTTTGTTTACGCTGTTTAAAACTCGATCGATGACTTTGACATCGTCAACAAGCGAGCGCATAAACTCCCCGCTGCAATCTTTCCCTCTAAACAGCCGTAACTGGGAAAACGTACCCTCTGCATCTTTAATGAAATAGCAAAAACTGTACGGTATATGTTTCTGGTAAGGTGTAGTCCAGCTTTTCTGCGGATCTCCTGAACATCCTGAAATCGGCTCCAATAGGCATTCAAAATCAGCATAAATTACAAATCTAATTTTTTGCGAATATTCAGGCTTATTGAAGCAAACTTCAGGGTTCTTTGGAATTTCGCATCTGACAGGTGTGAAAGAATTACACAGAGCCAGATGGTTATCCAATCTCTCATCCGCAGACTTGTCAGCATACGCTTGGAAATGTGTAAAACACCGTTTGCAAACTCTGATTTTATGTTTGTCGGACATTATGAATGGTCTTACAAAAGCGTCAAAATCTGAAATTACTATGTAATGAGAATTTTGTTCGTTACACACATACAATAGATCTCTGTGATCATCTAGCTCATTCTCTACAATTTTTATAGGAAACACGAAATGAGAAATATTTTTCCCATCCCGCTTTTCCTCGAGGCCGAAAACATTGATGGAAATATTGTTTAATTTTGAAAACTTTTCAATATCATGAAGTGAAACGGGGAATTTCACACAGTTCCAGTTGTACTTATTACCCAATTCGGGTCTTTCAAGGTAGCTGGTCCACAATTCCTTACCAGATTCTACAAATTTAGATAAGATACAATATTTAAAACAAAATTCATCCTCATTATTAATATTGATGAGAGAATGTAGGTGGCGGAATTTTTCAGGCAGAACCATATGGCCACGCCCTATAAATGGGACATGTTCATTGATTCTTACCTCAACTTTGTGTAGTTTTTTATAAAACCACCCAGAGCCCCGCATGCTACATTCCTCAAGCTCCTTCTTCAATTTAGCAATGTGGTTAGTTACTATTTCACTAATGATCGAGGTTCTGTACAGAATTTCATTTTTAGTTTTGAAGTTATATAATGATGCCTGACCATCTAAATTTTCAAAGTTACACTCAACGAATAAGTTAAATTTTATTGATGTAAATTTCTTTAGTGACTCTGAAAGGAGGTTCTCGATTTTGTTCTGATACGACGACAGGATAGAGTCCATATCGCCAACAGGAAAATCTAATGCGGCATAAGTAGCAATTCTTGATTTGAATGCAGATTGTAGCATGAAAAACTCACTTGTTTCCGCAGATGTTGTGGCTGCTCCCAGTGGTCCAGCGCCGCGATCCATTCCACCTTGATTCTGTAATAACGAAAAAACATTAACATTAGCAATCGGGGCTTTTGTAAGCGAATGGTATAATAAAAGACTAAGACATTTCACTGTATCGGAACTTTTGTAAGCGAATGGCATAATAAAAAGACTAAGACATTTCACTGTACATACCTGTGGAATATCACGCGTATGCATGATGACACTAGGTCGTAACTGGTGGATGGACTCTGGATTCTGTAACAATAGAAATATAAAATATTAAGATTTATGAAAAAGAAATAAGTTTAATGTCTTGATTTTAACCGCTCTGTACTAATATAGAAAATAATATTAAGTTTTATCATAAAAGAAATAAGTTTGACGGCATGTACAATAATCATAATAATAACATACCTATAAACGCATATATAACAAAGAAATATAAAATATTAAGATTTATGAGTTTAATGTCATGATTTTATCCACTCTGTACTAATATAAAAAAAAACATATTAAGTTCTATGATAAAAGAAATAAGTTTTCTGTCTTGTTTATTCATTGAAATATAAAGTCTCGCATTCTATAACAAAGGAAAAATAAAATTGTGTTTTATGATAAAAAGTAAGATTGATGGCTTGTACAATAATCATAATAATAACATACCTGTAAATGTTGACCTGAATGCCTAGGATGGCTGGTGGTTGGCTGGACGGATGATGTCCGCATGGTATCCACACTCATTGGACTTATATTCTGCAACAATAGAAAAATAAAATATTAAGATTGATGATAAAAGAAATAAGTTTGTTGTCTTGCATAATAATAATAAAATAGTAAGATTTATGAGTTTAACATCATAGTTTTATCAGTTCTGTACTAATATAAAAAATAATACTAAGTTTTATCATAAAAGAAATAAGATTGATGTCATGGTTTTATCAGTTCTATACTAATATAAAAAATAATATTACGTTTTATGTCTTGGGCTGTGTTAAAAAAAATAAGTTTGTTGTCTTGCATAATAATAATAAAATAGTAAGATTTATGAGTTTAACGTCATAGTTTTATCAGTTCTGTACTAATATAAAAATAATACTAAGTTTTATCATAAAAGAAATAAGTTTGACGGTATGTACAATAATAATAATAATAACATACCTGCAAATGATCATCTGAATGCCTAGGATGGCTGGTGGTTGGCTGGACGGATGATGTCCGCATGGTATCCACACTCATTGGACTTATATTCTGCAACAATAGAAAAATAAAATATTAAGATTGATGATAAAAGAAATAAGTTTGTTGTCTTGCATAATAATAATAAAATAGTAAGATTTATGAGTTTAACGTCATAGTTTTATCAGTTCTGTACTAATATAAAAAATAATACTAAGTTTTATGTCTTGTACTATGATAAAAAATAAGTTTGATGGCTTGCACAATAATAATAATAATAGTAAGATTTATGAGTTTAATGTCTTGTTTTAACCATTCTATACTATTATAAAGAAATAATATTAAGTTTTACGATAAAAGAAATAAGTTTGATATCTTGTACAATAATAATAATAATAATAATAATAATAATATACCTGTAAATGATGAGATGAATGCCCGGCTTCCTCTACAACCATCGGAGGATGGGCTACTCCGTCCCCGCTATGGGATGGTAGATGGAAGCGACCAGTGTTGGTGTAGATCCCAATGTGCCTAGGTTCCACCTTCCTGGATGGGTGGTGTACGTTCTGCATATGTGCGTTGAGACACCTCTCAGACTTTAACGTTGTCTTGCAAATGTCACACACGATGTTTTTAGTGGTGGATGTATGATTATTGAGGATATGTCTTGATAGGTTGTCCCTACGTGTAAAAGATACACCACACGTTTCGCACTTGTATTCGGATTTCGTATGTTTTGTGATAACGTGCCTGTTCAAATGTTTCTTATGCCTAAATTTGGCATCACACTCTGAACACTGAACAAACTTGGCGCTCTCCATTTTTCCGAAGAGATCTGAAGCTGATAACGGATGGATAACAAGTGAGCCCGAAGCATGACGTCATTGGTTTATATAGTGTTGTTTTGAGCTAACCTCGCGGATGATGGCGTCATGACTTCTACTAGCCTCGCAACAGGACAAATATATTTTACACCAATGACATGATTGGAGTTTTAAAAAAATGCTGACTAGCCTCACGACTTGGTAAAAAAAACGTTAATGCTTAAATCAACAGTAATTAGATATTTCGCGTTTCCTGCTTGTGAAAATACCTGTTCATGATTTCCCACATTAAATCGATGTCGTATGCGAAAAATATTCATTTCTGGTGACATCAACAGATATCCGATATTTAATTCTGGTGCGGAAATAAAATATTAATTTTCATGCAATAAATGCTGATATACTCTGTATCAAACTACATTAATAATATAAGGTTCCATCGGAGATGAATCACTGGGAGAAATATACGTTAAAGCGTTATTTGATATTTATTTCTTATCAGCGCTTTTCTGAAACAGTATATTCAATTTCCCGCAATGTGAGAAAAGCTGAATATGCCTTTACTGACTTTGAATCGAACTCAGAACCACTCAGCGATGGAATATTACAATATAAGTTCACTACCACTCTGCGATGAAATATTACAATATACCGCAATAAAAATACTGTTGACTAATACTACATAAGACATGTGCTATGATTAGGATTTCATTTTTAAAGGTACTGGCTTGCAACTTTATAATATGTTAGAGTTGGGATTTAAAAGGAAGTCTCAATGAATGACGTAAGATAGCGATAAGCGTACAGCGTTATATTACCACTGCATAGTAAGAGAGATAACATGCATGGAGGGCGAGATGATACTACTGCTACCTAAACAAAATCTCTGCACGCATATGATTAAAACATTCACTGGCTTTCTGTATTGATATAACACATACGGTGTTGGTCTTATAAAAACCTATAATTATTAACATAATATTATTCCGACATTATACTGGGGGAATTGAAGATAATTCAACATGTAAGATTATGCACCGATCATGATAGGAAAATTTACGACTATCCGCTAAGCCAGAAGCTGAGTTAACCCCTTGGGCTAGGATTAAAATCTTACAAATAAAATATAGTTTTAAGACGAAAGCTACCATATTTACGAAGGAATAAAATAACGCTCTCAGGGATATTTTTTACTGAAATAGTCATCTTACAGAAAACCTATGTGTAGGAATATAACGTATTTACGCTTCGTGATCTATATGCTTCCATGCTAAAAAGACATAAAGATTAAAATCTGCTGTGATGTCATAAAAACAATCCACCTCTCAATCCTCCTCTGACGTAAGCGATGACGTCATAAAACATTCCATTGATGAGATAAGTCATAGCAATCCTCCTCTGATGACGTATGCGATGCCGCCATCTTGTAAAACAATACCAATATACAAATTTCAAATTTCCCACCATCCGTTATTTACAATTGTAATATTCAATTTCCACCTTTTGCAATTTTCAAATCAACCGCCATCCGCCCACCTTACGCCATTTGCAAACGTAGCCATTTTTATTATGAATTACCAAATTTTGAATTTCGCGCCGGAAACGTAACCAATTACATTATAAATTCTTAAATTTTGAATTTCGCGCTTCGTACGCCCCGGAACCGGAACCGCCGCCATTTGCAATAGGAACCGGAACCGACGCCATTTTGAATCACATGGTTATAGCCACGCCCACTTGTGACGTAGGCGGACCCTCCGGACCCTCCCATGACGTAAGCGGACCCTCTGGACCCTCCCATGACGTAAGCGGACCCTCTGGACCCTCCCATGACGTAAGCGGACCCTCTGGACCCTCCCATGACGTAATGATGACGTAAGCGGACCCTCTGGACCCTCCGTGACGTAAGCCTTCCCCCTCCACTACGGTCTCACCTTCCCCTCCATATCACGTGACGCAATCCAACCAATCAGAATCCGTGACGTCATACAATCCGCCACTGACGTCATAGCCACGCCCACCTTCCCCTACAGCGCCACCTGTCACGTGACCCGTTTCCCCTACCGGACCCTCCGGACCCTCCAATGACGTAGGTGGGAAAACCATACTACTCTAGTTTCTAACATCACGTTTTGAGTTCCGCTGAATGCAAAAAATGCTACTTTTAGGAACATGTCTAGGAGTATGTGTGTCTGTGAACAGCCTAGCTCTAGAACAAAAAATTGTATGAAAACATTTTGTATCTGGGTTAGGTCTTTTTTAGGGATGTGACACGAAGATTGGCGTCGACCTTCTCTTACTTTCAATGCCACTTTATATGAAGAAAATGTCGTTTTTCGCTATTTAATCGAAAACAGCTCTAACGATTTTGTTTAAATTTTATACAGAGGTGCTTATACTAAGAGCTAAATCTTTTATTTTAAACGTTTTTTCGCAAAAAAAAAAGTTGTCTGAAGGGTTGCTATAAGGGTAGTTGTTTGTCGACACTCAATCTTGCCTGGTGAACAATAAAGTTGTCTGAAGGGTTGCTATAAGGGTAGTTGTTGTCGACACTCAATCTTGCCTGGTGAACAATAAATCTTTGCACCAGGTTCAAACAATTGAATATGCGCTCTTTGCAACACGGCCTCTTATTCAATATCAGAATATGATGTGAGAAAGGCGTATTACCCATGCTTGCGGTAAAAAAAAGTTACGTGATTGCTTCAATCAAATTTTATTTGGATTGTGTATTCTTTGGGCATGCGATATGATAACGACATTCTCTTCATTTTTACAACCAATTTACATGAAGAGAATGTCATCCATAATATATTATAATAAGAGGCAATACTTTTAATTTGTGCAGAGGAGGTTATGTGCTTCATCTCAGTTTTTTTTTTTCACATTATGAAAGGTCCCCTAAATCACTTCTATCTCTTAACTATTTCAGGCTTACTGTTATTCAGATACGATGAAAGTTCAACGAAAAAGAGTACCCTCCTTTCAACATACATTCTTCCCATATCCAATTTTATATCGATTCGTGGATGTTTGTTCTGTGTAGTGATATTTCTTTCTCATCTAGCTTATTTGTGTCTTCCGAGTGTAATGTTTTGAAAGGTGTTTGAACAATCTGCAGTTTGTTCCAAGGAAGAAACATATTGTTCAGTTTAGAATTATTTAGTCCATCTGAACATACACATGTTATTGGGACGAATTAAAACAATTTCAAGTTAGAATATATAGCGTGTATTTATGATTAATAAATGTCATTTTTCCATTTCATGTTGAGGGTGATTGTCAATGAATTGATATCTAAAGATTTTTACCACCTTATACCCTGAAAAATAATCCTTTATTTTATAGGAAAAATAACTTTCAAAAATTGTAATAAAATTTGGAATTGCTTTGCAAGTACAGTGAAATATCAGATTTTTCACTGGAAATTTATTACCATATCCTATGCAAGACTATCGTGTTTCATGTTGCATAAAAACAAGAAAATAGACATTTACATAAGCCAAATATTATTCAGCGCTCCTAGCGTTTACTGGTGTATAGTTATTGTGCAGATTGTCACACCAGTAAACACGCTACTGGTGTTACTGGTGTTTTTACTGGCATGAAAATCTGCACAATAACTATACATACACACACAGTGCCATTTTCATGCAGTTTGTTACAAGATAATTATATATAATTTTGTATATTTTAATTAATAAGATGAAATGTTTTTATTGATGACTAGATCCATTTTATGTGGCTAATAACTGTGACATATCTCTCATTATATTAATGACAGATTTATAGCTTTGTGTAACTTAACAAGTATATTTTTTTACAACACTGAATAATACTCTGCTTATGTAAATATTATCTATTTTCTTATTTTTATGTAGCATGTAACACAATAGTCTTGCATAGGATATGGTAATAAATTTCTTATGTGAAATTTGATATTTTATTGAACTTTCAAAGCAAACCCAATTTTTATCACAGTTTTTGAAGGTTACTTTTCCTATAAAATATAGGATTATTTTTCAGGGTATAAGGTGGTAAAAATCTTTAGATATCAATTCATTATATAGTATGTACAGTAAGTTACGTAGTTCCAAAATAAACTTCAGTTCAAAATAATACAAAATTTACATAATAGAATTCTATATTACAGTACATAACTTATCACTGATAGCAAACGAATATGACCTAGAAATCCTAATAAATAAAACCAAAACATTGGCTTTCAGAGGAAATGACCAACTTAGATCTAAAATCTCCATCAACAACAATATTATTGAACAAATCGGTGCCTTTAGCTATCTGGACTGCAACCTCTCTTACTTCAATCCGAGAGACACGGCCAAATTCCAACAACTCCTATATATAATCAAGAAAACTTTACTCAACAAAGTCAGACCGGAGAGAATTCTGAAATTTTTACAAAGTGATGGCAGTCCCAACTTTACTTTATGGTTCAAAAATATGGGCTTTAACCACAAACCAACTTAGACGAATAGAAGCTGCTGAAATGAAATTGTAAGACCTTTAGCAGACCTTGTATGATTACAAAAGAAACGAAGAAATTAGAGAAGAGCTACATGTCACACCCTTAACGGAAACCATCAACACTTACAGAAACAATTGGCATCAGCATATATTGCGATTGCCAGAAGACAGACTACCCCAGAGACTGTACAACTACAGTCCAAGAGGGAAAAGAGATCTTGGAAGACCAAAGAAACGCTGGAAAGACCAAATTCCAATCTGAAGCGGAACAGGCCAAAAGGCCTAATCCTCGAAAGTTATTGATGATTCTATATTACAGTAGAGTTCCGCTAATCTGAACCCCACTTCTCCGGATATCTGGTTAATCAGATTTAAGTACTGTAAAAAGGTAAAGTGATCCCTGCATGGGCCATGGGGATCCGTAGGGTTTCCGGGAGGTTGAGGCTCCCAGATTGAGACATCGGCACAGAAAGGTGGTAAGGTTGTCAGCCATTCGCACCGGCCGCTTTTTACCCCCATTTGTGCTAGAGGCTGAGTCGACCCCAGGACCATCGTACCACCAGAAAGATTAGGCAAATGGAAAAATCCCACCGACCTCATCGGGAATCGTACCCGTGACCTTCCGGTTTGTAGCGCAGTGCCTCAACCACTATGCTACGGCGTACCCCCCCCCCCCCCCTTAAGTAGGATTTAGCGTATAATTCATAAGCTTTGGCTTTGTAACTACCTTCGGGTGGAAACCCAATCGTAGTTAAGACGGGATTTTAAAAAATCAGTAAATCAATAGATAATGTATCAGTAAATTTTGAATTTTAGTCACAAAGATATTTTATTTTTGTTAATCCTACATCAGTAATTAGGTTAAAACTTAGTGAAATTTAAGTCATATTTATGAAAAAAAACCTAGATTTTTATAGTTTTACCCATCTAAAACTTGAATTAAAGTACAGTACGTGCATTTTAAAGCAAATTCTGTTTAACCCTGACTTTGCTGATGTGGTCAGGGTCTCTGGTCCCGTGTAGTCCGGACTGGCGGGACTCTACTGTATTAGTTTTACAGAGATCAAATTTTGAATTTTATTATCATGCCTTATATCCTTGAGTGTTGAGTGATTCTGATGTTTCATAGTAGGCCTATACTGCCAAGATGTCAAGAAACGCGGGATAAGTTTTGGGTTCTTACATTTTTAACCAGACAACGGACCTCATGGTTCACATCTGTTGCGATAGATGGCGGCTGATGGCGTGCGGCGAAATTGGAGATACTCATTTCGTTTTAACCTCAACTCAATGGACTTTAATGAAACAAACACGAAAGAGCTCAATTTAGTATAATATTACAATTAACATGAACTGAATTGATTTTATTTTAAATACAGGTTGTTCAGTACGCAGTTTGATTTGCTGCTATCAGCTTTTCAATATTTTTCCATGTTCCATATTTATCGATAACACACCAATGTTATGTCTAGGGTTCGGCGTAGGGTCACAAAGTTATAAGTCAATCGGTAAGACCTGAGCCAAACAAACGGATGCGCAGTAGTCTACGATGACGAAATCTAGACCTGCCTGACCTTTATAGCACGTGATGTTCCCTGACAGTTCATACTGTACAGACCGTGTAAAATCATCTTAGTTAGCCTCACAGCATTCAAAAGTGAAGTGTAATACGTTAATAAGAGCAATGGATGGCGAATGTAGTTATTCTAGGAAAGAGGTTGGTAGTAAAGTGATTCAGTCAGAGTAGGGAAATAGTGTGGAAAGTTTATATGTATTTCAAACAGGTGCACCAAGATGACACTAACAGCGTGTATCGGATGCTACAGGAACTTCATTCAGCAGCATTGAGATAATTGTAAAAGGTGAGAAATGTGTTCAAGATGGAACGAGATTTATTACTCCACACAAAAAACGACCAAGAAAAAAGTGAAAACAGACTTAGATGATATTGATACGTGTGTAATTAGAGGGACAGTGAATGAATTTCACAAAACAAATGAGGAAAGGCAAACTTTAAAAACACTATTGGGCCTACCTGTCCTAAAGAACAAAATTAATTTTTCTGGAGGTAAATGGGCTTTAAGCAAGTGTTGAAAGATACATTTCAGGTGGAAGAAAACAGTGAATAACCGGAAGATATTAATTGAAAAAATGGACATCCGTAATTTACGTCTGAAGTATTTACGATGTCTTACAACGTACAGGGTAGAAGGGCGACCGATCATCTACATTCTATATGGACGAGACCTACATTCATTCATCGCACGCTAAAAAACACGCATGGAGTGACAACATTAACACGGGACTGCTAGCTCCGGTTTCGAAGGGACAACGGGCTATAATTGTGCATGCAGGTGGTGAAGACGGTTTTGTGCCCAATGTACTTCTAATGTTTAAGTCGGGTACAATATCAGGAGATTACCACGGTGACATGAATTTTGTCAATTATAAAAAAATGGCTTACGACTAAATTATTAACCAACCTTCCCCAAAACTCTGTTCTGGTAATCGATAATAATGCACCATACCACAACATAGAGAACTTAACCCCGCTCCAAATTTCTCATGCAGGAAAGCAGTCATGATTGATCGGCTTACACTACATGGTATTCCATTTCACTCGAAAATGCTGAAACCAATGCTAATGACGATGATTAAACTCAGAAAGCCCGCTTTCAAAACATTCAAAATTGACGCCCTTCTTTCTCAACATGGACATTCCGTTCTACGACTTCCACCTTACCACCCCGACCTAAACCCCATAGAATTATGAGAATATTATAGGAGAAAAATTCCTTCGGCACTGGGACTTGAACCCAGATCCTTTGGCTATTCGCGCCAATGCTCTACCAACTGAGCTAAGCCGGAGCTCAATTCACAGCGCCAGATGGAACTTCTCTCCTAGTTTCTATCCATACATTAGTTCTCCATCTCAAACCGTTAAAAAAATATATTCCCTGCCAAAAATCTACTTTTTTTGCCGAAAAAAGTTTTTACGCAACTTTTTCAGCGAACTTTGTATCCTAACACCCAAAGTATTGGGTTTACAACGAAAACTTTTAGAAGAAAAGCTATAGAGCATTAAATTTACTATAAAATATACATTCAATTTAGTAACTCTGCGAAACAGTGAAATACTCTTGTGACATATTTTACATGTAACTAATTTTGATGAAGCTTCCTGTAATGAGTTTAAATTCATAAACTCATTCCCATTGTCTTCTGTGTCTTCAAAACCTTATGAATGAGAAGTAAGAACAAAGAAATGAAAATAAAAAAGGAGATAATTCAGAAACTTAATCCATAACATGCGACCTGCCAGTTAGCGACCAGGCTGCGTCTTGCGCATACACACTTCATGCTCGGCGCCTGGCTCAACAGCGTAGCGACCAGGAAGGGGACCAACCAAGCTGCGTCTTGTTCGTACCCTTAGAGAGATTCTGATGTGAAAGGAAACAACACTATACTATTTTCACTTTAAGTTCAAAGTAGATGTAAACAAACTCTAACGTACCACTCCGCCCAGCATGTGACAATACCACGTGGAAATTTACCCGCCGCGGAAAGAAATTGAATGAGGATTTGTGAATATTCCAGTGTTCTCAATAGTACTTTTAAATTATTTTTTATGACATTCGCCATTGTTGAAAAATGTGATATTTATTTTGAAAAGATCGTTACATCTGTACAAAATTAAGCTTAATATTAGTATGTAAGAAAGTCATAGACAGTTAACAAGAAGATATTAACGAGTATAAAAATTACTCTCAATTTGCAATGTTGGCTACCCTCTTCAGAGGCGTTTTCTTTTCGTATGTTGTTCACTATTCATTAATTTCTGTTTGTAACCGCCCCAATCCTATCAGAGCTTAGGTTACATGCAACTTTTGACGAAATTATTGTCTTATTCTATCACACGACTTTCTTGTCCTCACGTACATGTTGTATAGCCGATATAAATAAATAAATGAACGCACATTCAGCAGGTCACACCAAATTCTTGGAAGGGGTCTGTGGCAAGTTCATTCTAAGATGGCGTACCTGAGCATGCGCACAGCCGTCGTAAACGCCTACAATTTACATCTGTTGTAACGGTTTAATTAGTTCACTTAGTTATTATGCGTCAGGAAAATCTGACCAAATTAATTTTGTTTCATATACAGATCTGCTTCAGAAACGTGTTTTTAAATTTCTCTGCATGAAAATAGCTACGAAAAGTACGGTTTGAACCGAACTATTTTATTAAGAGCAAGAGTATGCATACAAAGCAGCAAAAGTTACAGTTCGTCCACTAGCCAATGAGGCGCTCCCTTGTCACGTGGCTTTGTTTACATCTACTTTGAACTTAACGTGAAATTAGTATACATTTCCAAATTGCGAACGAAAGATATACGGACAGGTAGAACTCGGTTGTTTGTAAAACACTGTCATAGCAAAAAGGGCATGGGAAATATTAAATTACACATTCAAGGCAGGCCTTCAATACCAAAATCAGACTTTGAAGATCAAACCGAACGTTATCGTCATTTACGTATAATATTCATAAATACCACGTTTTCGTGGGGACTGTAGTGTCGATTGGCCTGCTACCTATCTCTCTCGCACAACAGTACCTCCCTTTCTATTTGTAAAGGCCAAGCTACCTCTCTCTCTCGCACAATAGCATGTCTCTCTCTAGAGAGTAACGGTCTCATCGGCACAGATTTCGTGCGAGATCTTTTACATTTGAATATTTACTGCTAAGGATGTAAACATCCGTTTCAGTATTAACATGATTCACATTGCCGGGAGTCTTATTTGTTAATATTTCTAGGCATTATGTAAACCACTGATTTCAAAACTTGTAACATGAGATTGATATTGTTTGAAACAGGACTTTTCTTTTAAAAAATATGAAATGCAAATCGGGTAGAATGTCTACATTTTTCTTTAGACTATAGAATGTTACAAAGAACGAAGCCGAGGTTTTTAGCAAGAGTGTTCCACTACTGTACAGGGCCGGATTTAAGAGTATGCCCCCATAGGATAAAGTCCATTTGCCGCCCCCTCTATAGTTCATATTTGCTTAATACATTTGTTTTATACAACGAAAGGATGGAGTTCATTGGTGTTTTCATCTTTTTTAAACATAAAGTTCATTTAGTTTAGATAAAACTACAATTTTAATGGTTTACATAATAAATTATATAATCAAATTAGTTATAGGCCTATACTTGATTTTTTTTACTTCTTTTAAAATTCGTTCAAAATGAAATGGGTTTAGAAATTAATTAATTAATTTGTTCTTGGAGATCAGTGGACACTATTTTAAACATATTTTTATATTTTAATCCTAATGACTATCTTTTTCGTAATTGAAGAACTGTGTTCAATTTCAATTAAGTTGTCTTACACGGTGAAATGAAATTACACAAAATGTAGTTGATTACTGGTTTATTTGTTGAAACATTTACAAACTTCTCTAAAACAACTCACCCCACGTAATCTTCATGTTCATATTTACATAGCTTTTTTACGAGATTTCTTAATGGCAAACTCGTTAATAATGTCCTCATATGAAAGTGTTTTTGTTGTATTTGCCTCAATACAAGGTAATGAAAGTGAGTTTAACCGAATTTCAGAAATACTAGTTCCCAGATAGTAACTCTTCTAAGAAAGTTATAATACAAAATTACGTGCTGTGATTTTGTATTATGTTATAGTTTTAGAAAGTAGGCTATGTAAATGGACTAAAACATATTTTTACTTCATTTTAACTTTTGAATAAATTGCCAAACTGCCGCCCCTAAAAATTTGCCGCTCTAGGCTGCAGCCTACTTAGCCTATTTGGAAATACGGCCCTGCTACTGTACAATGTAGGCCTACATACCCCATGGAAATTGTATATTGAGATGGAAGAGTTGGAAATGTGTTTTAACAAAATCGAGGAAAAGTTAGAATAACAAGACTAACTTGTAAATCGAGTTTTTGTCTAATTCCGAGATTCTATTAGGCCTATACGCTTCACACACATGTATTGCATACTTTTTTGTTCTATGATAGCGATTTAGAGAATAATAAAAGTGAAAATAATTCATCACTAATAACAGCTGTTCTGAATTAGCAAGGGATGCAAACTTTAAATGATAGTACTATTTTAATCTCGGTGGCGATCGATATATCAACCACTTACGCGCAGGCACAAGTAGTCGCGTCATACCTAGCTGCTGAGTATTAAATCGTTAGGTCAATATTAAGAAATAAAAAGGAAGTAAAGTCACAGGTAACCTCTCAGATATGCTTGTGTTCCATGTGTGCAATAATCTGTATTTAAAAAATTAGAGGTTTTGACTAAGTGACGCTTATAAGTGCTGAAAAGAAAGCAAACTGTGCACATAAGTTACGTTACCACTTAGCAGCACTTAGTGCAGGAAATTTGATAGCGATGGCGTGAACAGAAAATAAATGAAAAACTCTATTGTAGAAAATAAATGTTTAAACTGTTTCCTCCCACAAACCCATGGAGAGTTGCCCGATCTTTTTGGCACGCTCTGTTTATTGAGTAGACAAAGTGGAATGGTTTGTTAAGTAGGTTGATATAGATATTTATAGTCGATTCAGTGGCGGATCGTGGGTGTAGGAACAGGGTGTTGCACTATTTTACGGTAATTATAATTCCTTTATTGCAACCAGTGGCCATAGTATGATGAATAGAGCTCTGATGGAATATGTGGCAGGGGAAACAGAAGTACCCCGAGAAAACCTGCCCCGACCCCATTTTGTCCACCACAAATTCCACATGGATCCACCAAGATTCGATCCCGGGTCCCAGCGGTGGAAGGCGAGCAATGTAACCACTCAGTCATGGGGGGGGGGGTTTACAGGAATTAAATACATAACCTGATAATATATAAATAGTCGCTTTGCTCGTTCGGGGCTAAACCTTCAAACTCCCAGTGGGGCTCTGCCTCTCTGTGTGCTTCTAAGAAAAAGTTTTTTTTTTTAACTGACACTTTATAGAAGAGATACATGATTGCATTTAGACTGCCGTAACCCATAATAACTACTTAGCCATACTAAACCTTAAAAAAAACTGTGGAACGACTTTAAGATTTTTCTGGGGTAAACATTTAAAATTTGGAACATTCTGGAATTTTCTCGTCGGTTACACGCTAAATAGCTATAAGTCTGTCAAATTTCAGATTTCTAGCTCATGGGTAAGTGGTTAAACATTAGGTTGGGTTCGTTCCCCGGTACTTAATCGAATTTTTCTGAAGTAGGGAGGTCTGGAATGGGGTGTACTCAGCCTCCTGATACAAATTGAGGAGATACTTGATTGAGAAGTAGGATGTCGGATAGTAGGCCTAGTCCCTCTAGGGATGTAGAGCCAGGGAGTTTAGTTTAGTGTCTAATAGATCGATGAAATTATCAATATAGGTTTCGCCACAAAGTGACTATAGACCGTCCCAACCTTAAAAAACAGTATTGATCTTATGCAGCGAAATTTTAAATCCCTACTTTGTGATCTTTTTACTAGTCTGCATTCTTTGAACGATTTTTACCAAACTTTACACACAGACCCTATAAAAACAAGAGAAAAATTAGGCGAAGCTAATTTTGGAAGAAGCCACCCCTTAAATGGTTATACCCCTATTACGCCACCAAAATTTAGATCTACATTCTTGACGTGTTTTTAACAGACTTTGTACACAGAACGTATAGAATCAGGAGAAAATGGTAGGAAAACTAATTTTGGAACAAACCACATTTTAGATCTTTCACCCCTATTTTGTGATATATATTTATCTACATCCTTTGACCAATTTTATCAGACTTTATACCAAGAACCTATTGAATCAAGAGAAATTTTTAACCAAAGTTTATTTGGATGAAACCACTCCTTAAATGTTGCAACCCCTATTTTATAAATGTTATTTAAATCTAAATTCTCTGATCAATTTTTACCAGACTTTACACAGAGCTAACAGAACCAGGAGAAAAACTTAGGTAAAACTAAATTTGGGGAAAAAAAAGTCCCTTAAATGTTTTAATCCCTATTAAATGACGTTTAAATCTACATTCTTTTGGCTCATTTTACGACTTGACACACAGAAAAGAAAGACTAATAGGAATTTCTGTCTCTTCTTACCTCAACCCCACCATCCATGGTCTTTAGAAGTAATAGGGTCCTTGAGTGTGACAAGTTGTGCTTTCTCTAGGGCCTAAATTTTGAAAATTAAAAGGGCTTCCTCCAAAATTGACTTCGAAGTACAAGTAAAATACAAAACCAGGTGAAGCCGGGTCCTTTAAGCTAATCTATATTAATAAAAGGAAGTGTCTGTCTTTCTGTCTGTCTGTCTTTCTGTCTGTCTGTCTGTCTGTCTTTCTGTCTGTCTGTCTGTCCGCGATGCCCAGCGAAATCTACTGAACGCAGAGATCTGAAATTTTAAACATAGATGGACTAAAGGGTCGGAATGTGCACCTCGAAGCCGGAATTTTAATTTTCGCTTTCGTTCGTGAGTTATGAGTGAAAAACGGGCAGAAAACGTGTATTTATTTCGTTTTCGAAGCATGAGTTTTCAATAAAACAAATCAATTACACTAGGCTTTGGCTATTTTTGTCATTCCTTCGACATAAAAGCATCGCGATCTCTTGAATGTTGTAGCTCACGCTGGTCGATTCATTTGTTTTTAATGTCAAGGCACGCAAACATAATATGAAATTTTCAACCTACACCGAAGAGGATTATTATTATTATTATTATTATTATTATTATTATTATTATTATTATTATTATTATTATTATTATTATTATTATTATTATTATAGGGATAATCAATATTAGCCTAAATATGGTCAAACGTTGTTCGATTTGGACGAAACTCACTATACAGGGGTTTTCTGGGCCAAGGAACTCGAATCTGAGGTCGCTTTTACCAGGTGACGCTATCTAATCGTGATATATAGTCTACATGATTTAGGTGTTAATATAATGATTTAACTATTATGCTCTTAATTTTTAATTTTTGAAATAATTATCGCGGGCGAAGCCGCGGGCACATGCTATCTTAAAATAATAAAAGGACGTGTTTGTCTGTCTGTCCACGATGCCCAGCGAAATCTACTGAACGCAGAGATATGAAATTTTAAACATAGATGGGCTGAAAGGTGGGCGAATGCGCATCGAAGCCGGATTTTTAATTTTAGCTTTCGTTCGCGAGTTGTGAGTGAAAAACTGGCAGAAAACGTGATTTTAGCGCTGTCGAAGCATCAGATTTCGGTAATACATTTCAATGTCAAATCAATTGCAGTTGGCTTTGGCTATTTTTGTCATACCGTGGTAATAAAAGCATCGCGATCGCTAGATTGTTGTAAGCCCACGCTGGTCGATTCATTTGTTTAGAATGTCAAGGCCCGTAGACATATGAAATTTTCAACCTACACGGAAGAGGGATAGGCCTAAATATGGTCAAACATTGTTCGATTTGGACGAAACTTACTGTACAGGGGTATTCTGGGCCAAGGAAATCGAATCTGATGTCGCTTTTACCAGGCGACGCTATCTAATCGTGGTATGTAGTCCACGTGATTTAGGTGTTAATAAATATAATGATTTAACTATTATGCTCTTAATTTTTAATTTTTGAAATAATTATCGCGGGCGAAGCCGCGGGCACATGCTAGTAATTTATAAATGTTAAATTTAATATTAAATTTCATTATTTTTCATTATTATTATTATTATTATTATTATTATTATTATTATTATTATTATTATCATTATTATTATTATTATTGCTATTATAATTACCGGTACTATTATTGTGTTATAATTTTCAAGAATATAATTATAAAGGGAAGTAGGCCCTAATAGTTAAAATACATTACATACCTTTAGGCCTGTTCACTATCCTCAGAGAGTGGTATTATTCCTTCTCAGAGGGCCTTTCGTTTTTTCTTTTCTTATTCTATACAGTAAACTTTCTGAACACCCGGTAGCTTCTGCTGTCTCCTTAATTGCCTGGGTAACGTTCATTTTCTTCAAGAAATAATTAAGTATATTTAATACTATAATTCGCTCTTTACTGCGCAATTTTTCAACACTAAGATTTCTAGTTCCTCTATTCATAATTAATATAAAATATTAATAAATATAAAATTTAATTTAAAAAAAACACAAGAACCACTTCACAACAAAGTTAAACTTCACTACACAGCTACTATATAACAATGAGCTCTGAAGAAGACACGATAGTCTTAGAAACATCTGAGTACACAAAATCTCAAAACAACCAAGTCATGAGCGCGAGAATGCTGAGGTCGGGAAAACTGTGATAATTTATTAAAGCTACATGATAGAGAGCTCTGGTTTGTTTTAGAAACTTTTTCAGACATCTATAAACATTTCTTCTCGCTTAGTCACCAATGTAAAGTCAATACCAAAGTATGTTACTCACTGCCTAACTTTTCTGAGTTGCCGTCCGAGAATTTTCAGGTAGCACTTAATAAAAAAATATATAGCTTTCTTCTTATGTAAAATTTATTGCCTACGGAAAGGGAGTACTTTCTTTCACCATCAGGCAGTCCAAGAAAAAAATCTTTACTTCTTTTGATTATTAGTTTTCTGTCTATCGCGTGATAAGTTATTAATGTGCAAAAATATTGACTTCCGCCAAAATAACGTAATTATGAAAAATAGGCCTCATATTAATTATTTATGGCTTTACAATTGACATCATTAGAAAGGGCGGAAAATTCCCTATAAGACCTCGCAATCACATTAGTACATTCATCACTTTGGAAAATGGCAACATTGTCGGGATAGAAAAGAACGTTGAAATTGCAGAACGTACGAGTGCAAGTGAGATGCAAATACTACATTAACTCAATACTGTCTTTTAAGGCTGGGACGATTAGCCCAGTCAAATGTTACATCGGAACTTACATTAAATGGGGTATTAATGATTTTTCAAGAGGAGTTACGAACCATTACTAGGATCACAAATCCAGATTTGCAACCCTCAGAAACCTGTGCTCGCTGAATGGCGGTCGAAATAAACCGGTTTTTTCGGACTTTTTTCGGTTTTTCAACAATATCTCCTAAACTAGGCGTTTGTTGAAAGTAATATCTCTTAGCTTTTTAAAATTAAATTAAATTTTCTAAAATATGAGATCAAAATCGTTTTTGTAAGTTATATAGTTACCGAGATACGGCTTTTCAAAGATTAGCCTTTTTTTCCAAAAAATTAAAATTTTAAGTTTTCTTCGTGTTTTGAACTGAATACCGAAAAAATGACACGTCCTACAGAAAAGTCAAGAGAACAAAAGTTGTAGGCAATTTAATAGGCTGTAATATGAGCTATAACTCGTTCTTGTGGCTTAGATAGTCTCGTCATAAATGACAAAAACCGAAAATATGAAAAAATGCTTGTTTGGGTGAAAGTTGAATAACATCGTTTCCTCCGCCAACAACTTAATTCTTTTGTAACATGTTGGCGGATAATGTCTTATAACTGTGTATAGAAACTATTTGTGTGTATATGTGTCTATGGGAGATGGATTTTGCCATAAAAAAATATTTAAGCAGAATATTTCATAAAAATGTATTTACTTTTAAACCAACAGGCATATTTAAACCATGTGTGAGGTTCCTGGTATGGGGTGGTATGGGAAGTCGAAGGTGGGGTAATGTCTTCATCCTTACTTGAAGAACTGTCATTCTGGGGTGTGGGCACATTGCGGCAGAACTTTTCCCTTGCAGAAAGTGCACAAAACTGAGCATTTCCGCCTAGTTTTGCGGCAGCTGCAGTTCCCAGCGCAACACATTTTGCACTTGCACGTGATCAGTTCCCCGTTACTGACAAAATAGTTTCTATTAGCAGTGGGATTGTTGGAGGCTATGAAGTCAATTGTTAAATTGTCAAGGAACTGGGAACAGAAGGCGTGGTTAACATAGAAAACCAAACATTTGGGAAAGTTGGATTCAAACGTAAAGACAAAGTTGTTACCTTCGTTGCAAGTTGTTACCTTGGCAAGCGTCAATAATTCCATACAAGTCACTAATAAGAAGATTGAAGTTGACCCTCTCACAATATTTCAGCGAGTTAGCA
The DNA here is from genome assembly GCA_964059195.1 of Ectobius pallidus. Classification (NCBI taxonomy): domain Eukaryota; kingdom Metazoa; phylum Arthropoda; class Insecta; order Blattodea; family Ectobiidae; genus Ectobius; species Ectobius pallidus. The sequence goes on along the minus strand of CAXKWD010000001.1, from coordinate 50,077,705 downwards.
TTACCATAAAAATCAGTCGAAGAGTTGAAAGCCCGCTGCAAGTATGAATTGCCCCCTTACCCAGTGTCTCTTTCCAACGAAACTGGAGTGAGGAAGGGAACTAAGGCAGCTCTATATTCGTGTTTCACATCCCTCACTACCAACATCTCCCGAGACGCCAATATCCACATCATGCTCGATGGTGGCTACTTGCTCCACAAATGTGTGTGGCATCAAAACGCATCAGTGAAGACCATCATTGACGGCTACATTCATTTTGTGAAAAACCATTTTGGGACAGATGTAATCCACTGTCTTCGATGGATATCCGGAGGACGCCTCTCAAAAAAGTACCAAAAGTGCCGAAGGTCTCAGACGATACTCCGCCCTCAACTGCAGTGACATTGTCCTATCAGCTTCAACTACCTTCAACATCACACAAGAGAAGTTCTTATCGAACGACACTAATAAGCATAGGCTGATAGAGCTACTAAAAACTGGATTTGAACAGCACGGTGTGTAGGTGACAGAAGACGACACTGACGCCGACATTGTTAGAGCTGCCATCACCAAAGCTGACTCTTCTGAGAAGGTTGTAATCATCGTGGAAGATGTGGACCTGCTTGTGTTATTAGTTGGTTTGAGTTCCAAAAAATACATCTACTTTCAGAAGAGGTGAGCCAGACGTCCAATATTCATCTACATCGTTCACCACCAGGAATTCTTACTACTCTCCCGGGCCCCTTTCAAGCAGGGGAAAACCAAATTTGTCAAACCTTCCTCAAGACCCCAGCACTATTCAAGCAAGCAGAAGTCTTCCTCCACCCAGATGTGAGTTACGATGAAATAGCTGCAGCTGGGGAGAAGTAGCTCGTCGCAGTTTATGAAGGAGCGACTGACACCACCCTCAACGACCTGTCAGCCAAAGTCAACCTCGCCCGTTTGTCACCAACCACAGATGCTGCAAAATATCATGCTTATTGTATGTATCACCAGGTATGTCCATATATATTTCCTATCATTATGTTCTTAAATTTCGTTGTTCACTTATACACTTTTATTGTACACCGTGCGTATGCTTTGAAATATTATAGAATAACTAATTTTCTACTTTTTCGCAGGTACAAAAGTGGTTGGGGTGGAAAAAACTCACGGATTGGAGTGGAAGTTGGACGAGTTGGGCTTACTCCAATTGCAATGGAAGTTAAACGAGCCCCTCAAACACTTCTGCAACTGATCTCGTGCAAGTGCAAGATGGGCTGCGCTGGGGGCTGCAGCTGCCGCAAAACTGAGCTGAAATGCAATGTGCCCACACCCCAGAATGACAGTTCTTCAAGTGAAGATGAAGACATCACCCCACCCTCGACTTCCCATACGAGGAACCTCACACGTGGTTTAAATATGCCTGTTGGTTTAAAGTAAATACATTTTTATGAAATCTTCTGCTTAAATATTTTTTTCTGGCAAAATCCATTTCCCATAGACACATATACACACAAATAGTTTCTATACACAGTTATAAGACATTATCCGCCAACATGTTACAAAAGAATTAAGTTGTTGGTGGAGGAAACGATGTTATTCAACTTTCACCCAAAAAAGCATTTTTTCATATTTTCGGTTTTTTTCATTTATGACAAGACTATCTGAGCCACAAGAACGGGCTATAGCTCACATTAAAGCTTATTAAATTGCCTACAACTTTTGTTCTTTTGACTTTTCTGTAGGACGTGTCATTTTGTCGGTATTCAGTTCGAAACACGAAGAAAACTTAAAATTTTAACTTTTTGGAAAAAAAGGATAATCTTTGAAAAGCCGTATCTCGGAAACTATATAACTTAAAAAAAACGATTTTGATTTCATATTTTAGACAATTTAATTTACTTTTAAAAAGCTAAGAAATAATATTTTCAAAAAACGTATAGTTTAGGAGATATTGTCGAAAAACCGAAAAAAAGTCCGAAAAAACCGGTTTAATTCGACCGCCATTCATCGAGCACAGGTTTCTGAGGGTTGCAAATCTGGATTTGTGATCCCAGTAATGGTCTGAAACTCCCCTCCAAAAATCATTACTACCCCATTTAATGTAAGTTCACGCATTTTTACTTCCTCTGCCCGTACCATAGGTACTATAGGTAGAGGAAGTATTGTTTTCGACCCTAAAATTCGAAGTTGAGTTTTTAGCATATATACACGTTTCAAGGCCCCCTGAATCCAAAAATACTATTTTTGGAAACATGTCTGTGTGTGTGTCTGTGTGTCTGTCTGTCTGTGTGGAAGTTTGTGAACAGGCTAGCTCCGAAACGGAGAATCGTATGAAAACAAAATTTCGTATTTGGGTCACGTACCTTCTGATGATGTGATTCGAAGATTGGCGACAAATTTCTCTTATTTTTAAGGGGACTTTACATGAAGAAATTTTCGTTTTTCGCGATTTTCTCGAAAACGGCTCTAACGATTTTCTTTAAAATTTGCACATGTGCTCCTTTTACTGAGAGCTAAAACTTTTATTTGAAACTTTTTTTCGAAAAAAATTCTCTGAGGGTAGTTACAAGCCACCCACTGTTCACCCACTGTTTGTATAAATTTTGTCTTGCGTTATGAACAACTGAATACGCGCTCTTTCACGGCCTCTTATTATATATAAGAATGTGAAGTGAGAAAGATGTATTGTTGGCCAGGTATAGAGTAAAGAAGTATCTGAGGGAAATATTCGATAAATTTAGGAAATTATTCTTTACGGCGGAAAGTTCAATAAACGACTGCAGTCACTTGTTCTTTTTTTTTTTTAAGTTTGTATAGCCTGCGCTTTTAGTCGCATCATTGAAAGAAGAGGTATTTATAGGATAATTAGCGTAAAATTGTGTCTTGCGATTCTGTAAAAGGATATGTGAATACTGCTAACTTTTATTTGGGCAGAGGAAGTTATGTGACTTTCACATCAGATTTTTTTTGTAACATTTGACTGGGCTAGATCTATACATTGGCAATTAGCATCTGTGAGGGACTTCATAGTTCATAGCTCGCGCCCTAACTTGCTTGCAGACAGCAGCCGACGCGACGTGCTCTAGCGGTTGTTCGCAGAGTGAAAGCGACGAAGAAAACCTTTATGGGCCATTCAGATAGAAACTTAACCGTAAACGTAAGAACGTAAACTTAAACGCACACTTTAGCACGGCACTGAGCATTCGCAATGAAAACTTAAACGTAGGTAACAACCAATCACAAACGAGAACGTGAACAGCTGATAAAAATGGCCGCAGCAGACGAAAATACTTTCATATTTCTATTAAACATGCATTCATTCATTTTTATTGTCTTTAGATCAAAATATATAGTTGTAATAGACATTGTCCAAAGAATATACAAAACAATTTATATAATAAAAATAATACTATAAAATTAGAGCCTTAAATTATTCATGTCAGACATTTCATACTCGTCGATACTGTAAAAACATTTAGTTTTTAACCAATTTTTTATAACTATTTTAAAACGATTAAGTGTAGCAGTTCTAGCACTAAGTGGCAGCTTGTTAAAAAGCTTAGCACTTAAATAATTAAAACTGTTTTGGATTTTACCTAACCTAGCAAAATTTATATTTATATGATCCCTATACCAAGTATCATGGTCATGATGATCATGAAAATCCAGTGTGTAGGCCATTAAAAATTTACATCATACAACCGTATGCAGACACATAAAAATTAACAGAATTTTATATGTGCTGTATTTACTACAGTAGTTAATTTATTGGGGAACTATTGTTCATATATTTTCCTTCAATGCCGCATCTTTATATAATGGATGCCATTTTACATAATGACGGGTTTCTCATTCATAGACGCCATCTCTTGGCTACTTCCACTTCCGTCTACTGTTCTGTTCTCTGATTGGTTGTATCGTTATTTTTCGCATAAACATAACGCAGAAGCTTGGTGTTTGCAATCTTCTACGTTACGTTTAATTTTACGTGTAAGTTTCACGTTTACGTGATGCATTGTGAATGGTCACATTGAAAAACATGGCCGCAAGCTTCTATGTTTACGTTACGTTTACGGTTAATTTTCTATCTGAATGGGCCAGACCGGGCGGGTTACCACCAAGTCAAGCCTCTCGCACCCGTTACTAGCCGGCAAGAAGAGGCAGCAAGTCGTGGCTTTTCTAATGCAACGACCCCGCGCATTTAAATGTTTAAATGATTTAAAATTGTGAAATATCGCGTGAAGCGTGTTTATAGATAATAAAAACCTACCACAAGGACGATTTCGAAGTAGTTTAATAGTAGGCATATACAGTACTATAATAAAAAAAATCAAAATATTCTTTACATTAAAACTGGTCGTTGTGCAACACTGCAACATGATCAGAGGCCGCCACTGAGTCGATTTGATAAAATAATGTAAGGATTAAAAAAATGTCTATCCTTCTGATAGCATAAACGCCCTGGGATCGACTCCGCCTCTAACGAATGATTTCTAGAACAATACTGGAGATGAAGGCGATCGATGGGTAAGGCTGACAACCTGATCATTAATTCACTCTAAGGGACTGAACGGTTTGTATAGGGACGACTTTTACTTTTGCAATGTTAGAAAATAGAATTTATAGATACAAGAATTATTTTGCAGTCCGGAGAAGATCAGTTCATGAAGGAGGAAAGTAGGGCAAGGCATTTAATGATCAAAAGTAGCGAAATAGCATTTATGACCTAAAAATAAGTGTACTGTCCCAGTACAGGCAGATGTACAGTATATGTATCTCTGCAGAGATCTGATTAAATTTATAGTAATCGGATAGGAGGCTAATTCCGCTCTTCTGGAGATTGATGTTTTTCTTGGTGTTTTAGGAATAGTCGTATACCCTATTTAACAACTTGATCTGTTACCGCTATCGAATCTGCTTGCCTGTGGATGACGTAATGAATGAAACCATGCAGCAGCAGGGAGTAAGTCTACGTCATCACGTTAGTACTGTATCACGTGCTGGGTCATGTGAGGGGCAACCGTAGAAAGTTAGAACGTATACATGAGAAATGTAAGTTAATTCCACTATAGCAGGTGACCGCGGCTTCGCCCTCGAAAATTTACTCAAATGCTAGATGTTTTATTTTAATATTTATTTAGAATTAGAATGGTTTTATTTTACCTGGTGGAATTAAGGCCATTAGGCCTTCTCTTCCATTCAACCAGGATTATTACAACTGAACTTTACAATAATGCAATAGAGCAGGGGAAGTCAACTACGTCTTGTGATGACGTTTGTGGAGCAAGAGCATGCGGATCCCTTGTGTGTGACGTCAGCAAGAGCGCACGGTAGTAGGGGTGTTTAGAGTACGCTAGATTTAGGTACTGGAGGACCTATTCGCTTTAGCTCTGTGGGTAGAACAACTTCTGGTTGTAAATACGGAGCATTTTTCAAAGTTAATGCAAGTATGCGATCCTGATAGTGTTCTCTCTGTAGAACATGATTGTGTTAGTTCTGCAAAACATTCTTCTTCAGTTCGAATCGAGGTTTCAGGATGTGGAAAACCTTTCTCCAATGTTTAAACTTTTTGCTACCCCATATTCAGTTAATGCCAAAGACGTTCCTTGCCGGTATCAGTTGGAACTGCTAAACTTACAGTGCGACGATCTGTTAAAGGACAAATACGAACGTAAAGTGGTCTTGGGTAACTTTTACAGAAATTTCTCTGAAACCAGATTCCCGAAACTTGCCGCACGAATATTATGTAATTTTGGATCGACATGTGTGGCCGAACAATTTTTTTTTTCACTAATGAAATGTGCAAAGCTCAAATCAAGAAGTACATTGTCAAATCACAACCTAAATGTAGTCTTCGATTAAATATTGCATTACGTCCCAACATTGATAAACTTGTTAAAGAAAAAAGAGACAGGAAAGTCAGAAAATTGTTACTGTAATCTTGTATCATCTAAGGTGCAGACGAGCTTTTATGGTAATTAATTCAGTTCATTGGTTTTTTATTTTTATTGTGAATTATGTTAATTCAAATGATGGTATTGTCTATTTTTGTCAAAGAACATAGATTTTGTGGAAAGGCAATTGTTCTCACAGAATAGAAAAATAGAATTATTTATAATATGTTAAACTACTGTGCTGTAATTAACCGATAAACTATCAAGAAAATCGATTGATGTATTACGTAAGTTCTAACCCCCTAAATTCCCGCTGCCCGCAATACTAATGCCCCTCTCTTCCCCCTGTTCACTAATGCCACCGCTTCACATACTCCTCGCAGAGGTAATTCGCGAGCAGTCAGAGCAGAAAGCAGTGACGTCACAGAGCAACCTTCTGTCTTCCCCTGCAATAGAGAGTATGATAAGAGTATACTACACTATTATCATTTAAGGCTTAAGAACTAGTTCTCTAGAGATAACATAATACACAAAAATAATCAGGACATTATATTGATTAACAATAACATCGTTCTTACATAAATGGAATGGTTTACATAATTAGGCCTATACCTTTATTGTATTGTTTGAAGTAATAATAATAATAATAATAATAATAATAATAATAATAATAATAATAATAATAATAATAATAATAATAATAATAATTTATTTGCTGTCAATTGACTTGATACAAGTTTCTGACATTGTCAAGCTTACAAACTAAGAGCTAATTGCTACAACCTAGATCTAAGGATAAAAGTGTGCGATTGATGAAAATATAGTAATGTGTATGTAGTATATGTAGTAAATATAAATAATTAAAACGAATAAAATGAATCTTGTCCGCCATACGGGCATACAGATTTGAAATGAAACGATTAAAACGGATCACATATTCATGAACCTTACTCTTAAACCCAAATCATGCATAAATAATTAAAACGATTGATAAATAAGAAGCTAAAAATCCAGATTTGAGGTGCATTTCACGATTAAAGTAAAAATGGATTAATAAACGACCTCAGATTCAAGTTCCCTAGCCCAAAAACCCTCGCAAAGTGAGTTTCATCCAAACCCATGTTTTCTCATTTAGGCCTACATTCATGATCCCCCTTCTGTCCACGTATGCACAATTGAATACGATCTACACGGAAACACTAGCTCAAATATTAGGCCTATATTAGATGTGTTAGAATATGTCAAGAGGCTTTCCCTCCTATTGGAATTCCGAAAAAGCCAACCGCATCTGATTTTTGACTTGGTTAAAAAAGGATATTCTCAATTAAGTGCAGTACGTATATAATTTTAGAAACGTGAGTTCACCTATTCCTCCAGACTCGCTGAACCGTATTTGAATAATTTCTCGAAATTGCTGGCGGATTTCAGCGATTTTTCGAAGTCTGTTCAGGTTGATTCAGTTCATGTACCCTCGCGTCGCCGCTCAACTCGCCGCGCCGCAGAACGCAGCCTGCAGCTGAAGAACTCAGATAATTTTTCGATGTTTTCAATTATTGCTCTCAAAAACGATTACCGTTGTCTCGAATCCATAGTCTAATAGTTATTATTTATTTGTTTATTTATGTGTCATCTTCCTAGTAGGCCTAAGGTATTTAAGATTGGTACTGTCATCATGAACTGCTAAATTGTTCACATTTTTGAGAGGACGACTTGAATATAAGTTCATAATATTCGCATACGTAGAGCGTCTCTGAGTAAGTTCCAGATCAAACTGCTTTCTTTATGCACAAAAATGAATGATATTTAAATGAACTAATCTCGGTTGTTAGTGGGATTCTCTAGGTGATAAGGTGACCAACCGTCCCGCATTTTAAGGTATTCGAAATGCACCCCATGGGATATCATTTGTCCCACAATTGTTTAGTTTTTTTTTCTGAACGAATTTTTGTGTATTGTCATCGGTACGAATTTTCACAATATGCAACTGCCTTGCCATGTAACTAGTAGTTATAACTAGAGATTGAAATTTGGAACAAGTGCTGTTTCATGTAACACAAATTTTAATAAAGCACAGAAATATATTACAAATAATAAATACTGTCAAGGGAACAATTTTCTGGCAAGGTTCCCATGATGCTTATCGCATTCCCTGCCGAATGGCTATGGCTAATTGTTACCTTAGATATTTAGCTGAACGAGGATCTCCAGTAACCAAATTCAGTCGTTTACCTATATCTCCAGTAACCAAATTCAGTCGTTTACCTATATCAGACACAAGATTTTTTTCTTTCTTTCTTTTTTCTTCACGACTCCCAAGTTCGCATTGTTTCAACAGCAAAATCAACATAAATAAAGTCATCCTTAATATTTTCATACTTTTGCGTTTTGTTGGAAACAGCAGTATCTGCTGCAGAGCAAGCACGTTTGGAAGCCTGTGGTCTATGTGAAGCTGCAAGGGTAAACACGCACGTAGCATCCCGCAGTCAAGACCTTCCTTTGGACCAAAGAAAAACTAAGAAGAGCCACAAATATGTATTTTTCCTTCTATTTCCAATTAAAAAACTTTTGATAACATATTAAAAATTTGTTTTGTATTTTATTTTTACTTTTGTATGTTTTCATTTAGATGAAGGGTCTCGAACCCAAGGACTGGAAAATAAATTGTACAATAAAGATGAGTGAAATGTATATTTCTATGTTACTACTTCAGTAATAGTACTCTTGGACAAAAAAGAGGGAAACTGGCAATACAATCCTTTTGAAAATGTTAAAAATTTAAAAATTACAGTTAAAAATTTAGCTGTCCCCAAAATTGTGGAATGCCCCCTTTTTTACTCTCGTGTCTCTCAGTCCTTCCTTCAACAACTGGTTGCCCTACTAGGTGAGGTCTGTGTTTCACGTGAAGAGACGCCTTGCGCCTTTAATTGCACGTTTTCCTTGCTTCACTCAACACGAGGCAGACGCCGAGCACTGACGTCAGAAAGGATCTTACATGGTATAATATAAGGGTTGCTATGACGTCCAGAATATTGTTACTTAGACAGTCACGTTGCACATTTCGCGTAATCTTTCACAATGGGTTTAGCGGAACATTTTCGTCATCTCTCTTCATTTCCACTTCCCACCTGGTAAACTGTCACATCTCATCCCTGCTGTTTAAGACTTAAAGATACCATTGCGTAATTGTTAATCCGCATATTATTTCCCTATTGTCATGAAATGTTGATACCGGTATCAAGTATTTTTCATTAATGTACATTTTCTTCGTGTACCATGGGTACTGGGTGTAGAGGAAGTATTGTGTTCGACCCTGAAATTTGGCTTCGAAATAACTTATAATTTTCGGAAAATCTCCTTTTGTGTCTTTGGACAGTGTCCGTACCTTGAATACGAAAAATAGTATAAAAAAGGACATTTTATGTTTGGTTTAAATATTTTCCGAGATGTTACGCAAAGATTATGTACTACCTTGTGCAAAACTTTTTTTTCGCGATTTGCTCGTAAACGACTCTAACGATTTTATTCAAATTCTGTTCACAAGTTTCATATACCAAGAACTTGAAACGTTTTTTGTCCTATAAATTTTCTGAAGGATAGTTATAAACTCTCAGAAATTCAAGGTTTAGTCTTGCCTCACAAACAATGACATTTAATGAGACTTAAGACAAGTGAATGGGCAGTCCTGTAATGCGGGCGCTTTCTGTTTGTCAGTATCTGAAGGAAGAGAAAGTCACCTAAGAGTTTCGCATTACATATGCTTGAAATGTTATTATATGAGAATGGAGTGTGTGCTGTTTCTGATGGCTGAACTGTGAAATCCAAATGTCTTATTTGGAGGATGTTTTGTTCAGTTATGTTTGATACTTGAGATTTGATAGAGTTTTTTATTATCTTGGCTATCTATAATAATCCTTTTATATTTATTCTTGTCTTCTTCCGGCTTTGGTGATATTTTATTCAATGCCAATTTCCTCACGGCCTCCTAGTAATTATTATTTTTATTGTCAAAAAACAATTGATCACTAGTTCTTTTCTCTATTAAACTCAAATCAACGTTTATTTTCGGTTTATATTTTTATTATTTTAAGTACAGAATAATTATAAAACATATTTTATTTCATTCTCTTACTATTCTTTTTGATTGCTTCACAATCCACGTTTTTCTTTAAATTTTTTAATTGCTCAATCGTTTTTTAATCTTCGCCCAATGGGATTGATTTTCTAGTATTGTTATAAGTCATTGTTTTAATTCAAACCATTCATTCCTTCTTCTACGTCCATTGTACAATCCTCTTTAAGGATTATAGTTCATTCTGGACTTAACCAGCAGTGGTTTTTATCATCATAGAGCTTTATATTTCGCTTCCTGCGAGTTAAAGTTTCTTCATACTTGGTATTAATTGCACAGAAGCAATTTTCCACGTTTTATTCACTGAAGAATGGCTGAATTTGTTTAGTGTCTCTACCAGGCATTTCTTCAAGGATTGACTATCTTAATTATGGCCTGATTTAGACTTCAGGATTACTTCTTGAGTGATATTAGCTACAAAGGAATCTTTATTACCAAGTGAGTGTTTTAAGACCTAAATTATTTCATACAGCTTGTAATATTGCATTGACTTCATCGCAACATAGCTGTATTTACATTGATACGCAATATAGTTGATAATCATTAACATTATTATTGCGATTATAATTTGTGAATTCAAGCATCACATTGACTGTGAATGTTAAATGCAGCATATAATTGCTGCATATATGTATTTATTATTATTCACATCATTTCTTGAATATTAATTTTCAAGTGGTCCTCCGAAGTTGTCATTAAATTTATCTTTTAAACCAGCAAATTTTATTTATTGGCGGTAACAATCATCTCTGCTCATAAGAAGACCTTCAAGACATCAATGAAAAATCTAGCGAGTGATTGTGATTTAAGAAGAGCTCAGTGTCAGTGTTACATTGCCTATGGTCTCTTGTTTTTGTAACTTATTATCGTGCTTTCTAAACGGAATGTATGGCGTGCATTTAATTCTTATCAGCCTTAATTAATTATCTTATGGTCTGCTGCTGATGCACGCGGTACATTTTTTGGATCCATAACCGGGCCGGATGGAACCTCTATTGTAAACACACCTATTGTAACCGACACTACTTTTCATTCCGCCCGGACTTATTGAATATAAGTTCATTTCTATCAAGCTGTTGGTGCTCCAGGTATTGCTGTTTGAGCACTATTTATAATAATATAATTGATATTTGAAGCACATTGTTCTTCTCCTGACTATTAAGGTCAGTTTGAGCGTAGTAAATAATACTACATCTTTCATATTCAAGCTAATTTGAGTGCTTCGCCTCCGTGTTTTTTACACGTGTGAGGCCATTTTCAACAGCTGATTTCAGTGTAATTTTTCAAGGGTATTTGTATTTAACACGCTTGTACTCACCTTTGTTAAACCAGTTACACTTTTTCATGTGTTTTGTCCGATACGCGGGCAGCCATTAATCTTTGTATTTGTCCCGAATGCGGGCAACAATTAAGTTAGACTTTAGCTCAGGTTCCTAACTTCAATAAGTGAAGTATTGTGATTTTCTTGGACAATTGATTGCGAATATCACATCATGGATAATCCTGAGGTTGTGTTAAAGTCCCTTAAGGCTAAGCGTACTCCCATTAAGGCGAAGATTACGCGTAAGGCTAATGATATCCTTAATTCAGTTATTGATGATGAAGCATCTTACCAAGACTTCTTGAATTTTAAAAATAAACTAGACCAGTTTGAAAATGATTATGATAAAGTTCAATCTGAAATAGATGAGCTAGCTTACTCTGAGCATGAAGAAGCTTACAGGTTAGAAGTCGAGGAAGTTATTAAGCGAGCTACTCGATATTATAATAAACAAGTTAGTGCTTTCAAAAAGGCTACGGCCGACCGTAAAGAGGCCGAGGCCAGGGCTATAGCCGAACGCAAAGAGGCTGAGGCTAAAGCTATTGCCGAGCAAGAACGGGCTAAAGCTGAGCGTAAAGAGGCCGTGGCTAAGGCTATAGCTGAGCGCAAAGAGGCCGAGGCTAAGGCTATAGCTGAGCGCAAAGAGGCCGAAGCTAAGGCTATTGCTGAACGCGAAAGGGCCGAAGCTAAAGCTATAGCTGAGCGCAAAGAGGCCGAGGCTAAAGCTATTGCTGAACGCGATAGAGCCGAGGCTAAAGCTATTGCCGAACAGGAACGGGCTAAAGCTGAGCGCAAAGAAGCTATTGCCGAGCAAGAAAGGGCCGAAGCTAAAGCTATCGCGGAGCGCAAGGAGGCCGAGGCCAAAGCTAAAGCTCTTGCTAGTTTTGAACGGTTGAGGGTTCAACTTTTCAATATATTTCAAACCATACATGAATTTGAAATTCAAGATAAACTCTCCTACCGTAAAGCTTTGTTTCATCGTTCCGAACTTCAAAGGCTTATGGATAGATATAGGGATGAAAGTCCTAAATTTTTTGATGTTTCAGATCAGGAGGCTGAGCATCTAGAAGAGCATATTCAAACTGAATATGCTGCTGCTTTTTTATTTATTGAGTCACTCATTCTTGACAACAAGCTATTGTATGAGCCTGAACAGTCTCAATCGACTAGTCAGCGTTCATCGCTTGACTCTCATGCCCCTACGTTACCTAAGCTCCCAGAAATAAAATTGCCTCACTTTTCCGGCGATCCTAGGAATTGGATTGAATTTAGGGATACTTTTACATCCCTCATCATTAATCACAGTCACATTTCAGATATGGATAAATTCCAATATCTGAAATCATGTTTATCTTCTGAAGTGATGACTGTCATACAAAACATTCCTGTTTCGTCCGCTACTTTCGAAGTAGCTTGGAAAACCTTGGCAGAAAGGTTTGATAATGATCGTTTGATTGCAAATACGCACTTAGATCATCTATTCTCTGCAACCTCCATAGTAGGGTCTTCCGCAGAGTCACTTCAACGCTACTTGGACCATTTTATAAGCACCGTGCATGCTCTGCACGCTTTGAATACTGAGGTTCCCTTGTCTGACCTCATCATTTCCCGTATAATTGTGGATAAGCTCCCTGTGAGTCTAATCAAGGATTGGGAGTCCTCAATTAAACTTGGTAGGCTCCCTAAACTGGAAGAATTGTTTAGCTTTTTGGAGTCGAGAGTCAGAGTGTTGCAGATGACGGAGGCAGCCTTGCGTAGTCAGTCTGCTAAATCTGCGCCTACTTCTGCTGTCACTACCAAGGCTAAAGTCAAACATCAGCCCACAAGAAACAATTGTATTTGTTGTCATAATGCGCAACTTCCTCTCTTTCGCTGTGACAAGTTCAAGGCAATGAAATTTGCGCATCTTGATCAATTTGTGAAGGATCACAATTGTCGTGTTTGCCTTGGCGCAAACGGCCACGAATCCAATTTTAGTAATTATCGTTGCAGTGTTTGCAACGCAAAACACAGTACTTATTTGCACAATTATGTTTCTAATAATTCGCAGGCAGAAAATACAGTCAATGTAATGTCCTCTGGAAAATCACAGCAGAAATGTCTGCTTCCCACGGCCACTGTGGTAATTCTCGACAAAAATAGTTGTGCTGTAGAGGCTACAGCGCTTCTAGATAGCGGTTCTGACTGTAACCTAATCAGTAATAGGTTATTTAAACAGTTAGGCTTGTCTCCTTTACCTCATCGCACTACGCTGGCTGGTGTACTGTCCACTAATGTAAGCACACTAAGGCTTGCATCGATATCACTTAGATCTCGTGCCACTCCTTGGTACTGTGATACTGAGGCTATTGTTGTCCCAGAAATCTCCACATTCAAGTTTCCGAGAAACTTAATTGACATTCAGGGATGGAATATTCCCCCCAATCTGCAATTAGCTGATCTGCAGTTTAATGAACCTAAATATGTTGACCTGCTCTTGGGAGTTGAAATCTTTTCCCAAATCATAGTTCCTGGTCAGATATCTGCCCCAACTATCCCACCATTCAGAATTCCAAGCTAGGCTGGTATTTATCAGGCAAATTGCCTCCTTCTCCTTCTCCCCAACGTCGTCATACTCATTTGACTCATTGCGAGAAGCGATTCAATCAGAATAAGTCTCCCATATTCGAACCTGCTAATTCCGGGGAAACCTATGCCAATTATTCAGCCTTCCTAACTTCTAATGAAGATGTTAGTAATCAACTCACTAAATTTTGGGAGTTAGAGAAGGTTTCTAATTGCGCTCCTTTCCCTGACGAGTCCTTCTGTGAGAAGCATTTCTTAGACAGTACCCAGAGAGATTCTGATGGGAGGTATATTGTGAAGCTTCCCTTTCGGGTTGCCCAGAGACTTTGGGCAGTACTAAAGCCCAAGCTTTAAAAAGGTTTCATTCTTTGGAGAAGCGATTATCTTCTAATCCCTCTCTCCATTTAGAGTATTGCAAGTTTATGTCTGAATATGAAGAGCTGGGTCATATGGAACCTGCTATTGAGGATTGTACTGCTAAGTACGAATATGTAATTCCTCATCACCCTGTATTTAAGCCATCCAGCACTACCACTAAGTTGAGGGTAGTGTTCGATGCTTCGGCGAATAGAGTTGCTGACATCCAAGAAACTACTTCTATTGATTCTTGGTCGCATGTTATTTCTAAAGACAATCCTGCTGATATCATTTCTAGAGGATCTACTCCCTCAGATCTCCTCAATAATCCATTATGGTGGTCTGGGCCTGCTTGGTTATCTGAGGATATTTCCAAATGGCCAGCTAAGTATTCTCCTTCTCATTCTACTCCGCCTCCAGAACTGAAGGTTGTAGCTCTTATTGAGTCTGATGTTTCTGACCTTAGCACTTGGTTAGCTAAGTTCAGCTATTTAAAGACTGTTCGCATTATGGCTTTCATTTTGAGATTTGCCAATAATTGCCGTAAGGCTCAGACTCGGTCTGAAGGTCCATTGTTGCCTATTGAAATCGAGAATTCAATCAATTGCTGTGTTAAAATAATTCAGCGTCAAGTTTATTCCAAAGAGATTCAATCTCTTTCCACTGGTCTTGAAGTATCGATTACAAGCAAGCTACATCAGTTTAGCCCTTTCATGCTTCAAGATGGTATCCTTCGAGTTGGTGGACGTCTCAAACATTCCAACTTAACTTTTGAACACAAGCATCAGATGTTATTGCCAGCTAAGCATGGATTACTAGGCATCTTATTTATTATACTCATATTAAACTGTTGCATGCTGGACCTCAACTAATCATGTCACATTTAAGAGAGAAATTTTGGATATTTTCTCTTCGTAAGACTATCCGCAGTGTTTTGAGGACCTGTGTTAAGTGCTTACGTTTTAATCCTCAGCCATTTCAGCAAAAGATGGCTGACTTACCCTCTGAAAGGGTTAATTATACTTCCGCATTCAATGTTGTTAGCGTTGATTACGCTGGGCCGTACTTCATCAAATATGGAGGTCCTCGCTCAATGGTTCAAATCAAGGCTTACATAGCTATCTTTGTATGCATGTCTACGAAGGCAGTTCATATTGAGCTAGTCACCGCTCTCACTGCTCGTGCCTTTCTTTCTGCCTTCGCCAGATTTACTTGTCGTCGAGGCATACCTGCTTCCATTACGTCTGACAATGGTAGTAATTTCATAGGCGCTAAGGTTGACTTACAGAATCTCGTCAAGCTACTTCAATCTAATGATTATCAATCTATTATTCAGGATGCCACTTCTCACCTACGTATTAAATGGAATTTCCTACCTCCTCATTCGCCACATATGGGAGGTCTTCATGAGGCTGCCGTTCGTTCTATGAAGATTCACCTCAATAGGATGGCACCTTCCTTTAATTTTGACTACGAAGAGATGTCTACTCTTCTCATTCAGATAGAGTCTCTATTGAATTCACGCCCTCTTACCACCCTGTACGAGGACGTCAATGACTCTAATTTTATTACCCCTGGCCATTTCCTTATTGGAAAGGCTATTATATCTTTACCTAGTCCAGATCTTTCTGGCGGGTATACTCTCCGTTCCCGTTGGAACAATCTTAATCATTTAGTGACCTGCATTTGGAAGAGGTGGTCATCTGATTATCTCCATTCACTTCAAAGAAAGTCTAAATGGACTAGAACTATGCCTAATGTGTCAATAGGCACTCCAGTCTTAGTAATGGAAGACAACGTTCCTCCTTTGAGATGGATTATGGGTGTTATTGAGAAGGTTCATCCTGGTCCTGATTGTCTTGTCAGGGTGGTTACTGTTCGTACCCCCTCAGGTTCATTCAAGAGGCCAATTGTTAAATTGGCACCCCTACCTATTCATGACTCGGAAGACTAGATAGTTAGTCTTTGTCTTCTAGGTACTTAATGTACTCTTGTAGTTATTGTTATTTCATCAATATTTGTTTTTTGTTTTCGTCGTTCTTGTCTTCTTGTCTCAAGGTCAAACATAACTTCGCATTCTATTTAGATTATTCCACAAGTGGAATAATCGCGGGCAATATGTTCAGTTATGTTTGATACTTGAGATTTGATAGAGTTTTTTATTATCTTGGCTATCTATAATAATCCTTTTATATTTATTCTTGTCTTCTTCCGGCTTTGGTGATATTTTATTCAATGCCAATTTCCTCACGGCCTCCTAGTAATTATTATATTTATTGTCAAAAAACAATTGATCACTAGTTCTTTTCTCTATTAAACTCAAAACAACGTTCATTTTCGGTTTATATTTTTATTATTTTAAGTACAGAATAATTATAAAACATATTTTATTTCATTCTCTTACTATTCTTTTTGATTGCTTCACAATCCACGTTTTTCTTTAAATTTTTTAATTGCTCAATCGTTTTTTAATCTTCGCCCAATGGGATTGATTTTCTAGTATTGTTATAAGTCATTGTTTTAATTCAAACCATTCATTCCTTCTTCTACGTCCATTGTACAATCCTCTTTAAGGATTATAGTTCATTCTGGACTTAACCAGCAGTGGTTTTTATCATCATAGAGCTTTATATTTCGCTTCCTGCGAGTTAAAGTTTCTTCATACTTGGTATTAATTGCACAGAAGCAATTTTCCACGTTTTATTCACTGAAGAATGGCTAAATTTGTCAAGGATTGACTATCTTAATTATGGCCTGATTTAGACTTCAGGATTACTTCTTGAGTGATATTAGCTACAAAGGAATCTTTATTACCAAGTGAGTGTTTTAAGACCTAAATTATTTCATACAGCTTGTAATATTGCATTGACTTCATCGCAACATAGCTGTATTTACATTGATACGCAATATAGTTCAGTAACATTATTATTGCGATTATAATTTGTGAATTCAAGCATCACATTGACTGTGAATGTTAAATGCAGCATATAATTGCTGCATATATGTATTTATTATTATTCACATCATTTCTTGAATATTAATTTTCAAGTGGTCCTCCGAAGTTGTCATTAAATTTATCTTTTAAACCAGCAAATTTTATTTATTGGCGGTAACAATCATCTCTGCTCATAAGAAGACCTTCAAGACATCAATGAAAAATCTAGCGAGTGATTGTGATTTAAGAAGAGCTCAGTGTCAGTGTTACATTGCCTATGGTCTCTTGTTTTTGTAACTTATTATCGTGCTTTCTAAACGGAATGTATGGCGTGCATTTAATTCTTATCAGCCTTAATTAATTCTCTTATGGTCTGCTGCTGATGCACGCGGTACATGTTTCATTAATGTTTTTGTTTACTTTCTCTTACCCTCAAAAATAATTTGATTACTGATTACTGAACAAAGGAGCTACAGTTTGATCATCGTTTTCCCAAGTCCTAACGTGTTATGCATAGCTCAGCCAACATGACAATGGTATGTTGTACTTCTCAAGTACTGAACTATCATTTACTCTGAACATTATTTTGATTTTTAGTTTTATGACGGATATTTCATTTTACAAGCAACAACAAGAGATAATTATATTATGTTGACAATTTTTATTGTATTTTAACTCTTAGTAGTATATTGCAGTAACTCATTTGACAGAGTAGGGCCTATTTTTTCTTTCATCTTCTTTATTTATTACTTTCAGTCAGAACACAATAATGACATTTTATGTGCTGATTACTATTTACTAGAATAATATTTTGAGAAAATTTCAGTTTTTTTTGTTTAGTCCCTCTTGAGATATTCCAATTTGAAAATCAGGAATTTTAGAAAATCTCAATATTTGAAGACTCATAAAACTTAAAGGATTTATATAAATTATCTCAAATTTTACTAGCATCGAGTGGTCTAATATATCTTTCTGGGGATAAAGTATTAAATGTGTGTTTTCATCCCTTCTATAAAAAAAGTTTGATAAAATTGTTAATTTATTCTAAACGAAACATGATTTACTAATGAAATTTTTTTATTATTTCCTTAAAACCTAACATTTTTGTCATAACATGAATTGTAGACTGTTTCTTGTAGATTAAGATGGTTTTTATCTTATGTTGATATCTTAATAAACAAAATAGTTATATAACTTATCATTAACCTCTGAAAACTCCAAAAGTGACAGATCCTTCTAAACAAAATGGTCTCTAGAAGCCAAAGTGTTTGTGATAAAAATGTGAAAAAAAAATCGTGTTTTACTCCCAGATACATATAGAAACAGAAAATGTATACTTAAAAATAAAATAAAATATGTCAGAAACACCCATTGGTTAATTTGATGTGGTTTGACCCTGAGGTGAGTTCACTTTCCCTTCTCTGGACATTGTCTTTCAAATAAATTACCGGTATCCATTTAATTGAAAACAGAAAAATGTGTTGACTAAAAGATATGACTTTCACAGGCCTTTACAAAATATTTATTGTGCTTTAGTCATCAAAACCCTATCAATAGGCAACAAGTAATGAAACTATTAAAATTTGCTGCATTTATTTAAATTACAGTAGTGAATAAAGAGTTGATTCTAGATAGCTCAAGGCCTTGAAAGCATTGTACAAAAGTCCCTTCAGTATCTAAGGATAGCAATAGAATGTGTTGCCGAAAGGTTGGTGTTCATTTACCTCACCCAATGATTGCCTAAGAAAAAGGAAATTCGAATGATTAAAAATGAATGTGTTATGTATTACTTGCTCCAGTTTATCTAATGCCTATTTTAAAGAATTGTCTTTGTTTCAGAAAATCCCTACTAACCAGACTGATCATGGAGTGGATGATAGTGAATTCTGTGCAGTTGCATAGTATGTTTGCATCGCTTGGTGCTCAGATTGGAGATACTTATAATGTTAATAGTGACTGTCTACGTAAGTAATATTTTGTTTTCCATATGACTTTACAATGTAATTTTGATTTGCTGTAGCAAACAGAGAAACTAGTAGCTGTAGTAGTATAAACCTAATGAATGTTGGCTACTGAAATGTATGAAGTGTTATAAAAATATCTTATAATTTGAGCTCAGGCCCATAGCCAGGTTAGGCTGTGCCCATAGTGGTGAATGTCCCCTCTGATCCTTTTCATACAATGTTTCTAGTATATAAATTTAATTGAGAAATGAGCTTGAAAACAATCTTAGAAATATATATGAGAAAGTCTTTCCTCTGCTTAAAAATCACAAAATAGGACATCTGTAATATGTTTAGATTTTGACTCTTTGAGAAGCAGTGAGTTGTTTTGGGTTAGGATGACATTCTGAAGAAATTCACAAACAAAATACTGGTACCTAATGTTCTTCTGATTGAGTAAGAATGAAATTTCTCTCTAATTTATGTAATGATTCTTGTGAAATTTAATTAAATATAATCCATAAATTTTCTGTGAGTGTTTTATAAGAAACTAGACATTCTTAGTATAGTTATAACATACTAAAAATCACAGTTAGCCCTTAAAGGCTGTCTAATTATTAAAAGAAAATCATCTCCACTTTGATTAATTAGATCAACTTTTGTTGTTAATACTTTAAAAAGTCTTGTTGATATACTGTTTTATTACTTTCTCCTATTGCACAATTTGTAAAAATGTAAATTCTCTTGATTTGTCAAGATGTAGCTTTGAGTTTCGAGGATGCATTCCAAAATTTCTAAACCTGGATGTTAAAAATCATTTATTTTTTATGTTTATTGTATGCTTTTCCTTAAGTACTTTGAATCCAACCTAATGAATCATGCTGGCGAGGGTGATCTTATCCAAGATATCCCTCCTCCCTCCCTCCATTTATCTGAGTTTTACCTCTCTCTTTTAGGATTTAAGCGACCCAATCCACCTGGGCCATACAGGGCCGCGATATCCAAGATATCACAGGGTTAAATAAGTATTTCATACATTTAATACAAAGAACTTCACACTATATTAGTGAAGTTCTGTGTATAAAATCTCCACTCATGTTTTCTTAAATATTTTGTAATCTTAATTAAACCTATATGATACTTTTATAAGAACAGTTTGTTTCCTGGAAAACAACATCATCAATGAAAAGTCTATTTTTTAGTTAAGGTTCATTCACATTATCATGCATCACTCGTTTTCTGCACATCTATCATGCACATCAAATATTGTAGTATTTACCTTATGGGAGCATTCATATCTTAACATAGACCATCTGTTCATTTTGTATCCTTACTGGATTCTTGGAGAGAATATGCATGAAGATGTTGAAGCATGTTGCTCAGTATGTTTTGGTTTCATGCAAAATCAGAGACAAATGGATGAGTAGAAGCTAATACTGGTAATTTTGAAATTTTGAGCTAGCGTCTGCATTATAAAAGTGGGTATATATTGCATATTCATTTAAATGAGCCAGGAAACAGGAAAGGAAAAGGAAACAAAAGAGAGAATTTCTAATTTCACACCCGCACATCCAAGAATACTTTTTATAAACAACATTGTGGAAACTCCTTGAATTCTTATTCAAGGAGTTGAGGAAAGCAGTCTTTTCTTAGCTGCTTGAACAATCGTTACAGTAATTTTTTTTTCTTCCTGGCACTGGAGAAACATGTTTCAGGGGAAGAGCATTCAGAAGTGGAAGTTGAATTCAGATAGATAAGCCATCTTCCCCTCCCACCAGTCATGACAGACATTTCAGTTTACCTTAGGTAGCGTGATGTGACTACCTTGAATACTACCGCAATGATAAATCGTAACCCCTTCAAATGGCAATATTGCAATATAATATAATATGAAAATAATGAAGAAAACAGCTGCTTTAATAAAGAATCCATAGAATTGATTTTGAAAATATCTCTTGTAATGAATTTCCATTAAATTACAATTCACAACTAGTAAAACACACGGATTCACTTTAAAAATCACACTAACTGTAAGTCAATGCAACAAGTGTTCACCGGCTTCTGGCTTCCGGCTTCAATGCACGGCTCGCTTTGAAGCATGTGAAATAGCTAGTACGGTTGGTTTAGAGGGAAAGAATAGGGGAGAAGCTACCCTTGTTCTCACCAAGCGACCAATGTGTAGAAAATGCTGCACGTTGAGAAGGGGAATGGAGACGGAAAGGGCCACTTAGATCATCTGGTATATTGACCGTGCAAATAAGTCCCATGAAAAACTATTTTCTGTTGCCTCAAAATCAAGAAACTCAATTCAATTTCAATATTAAAGTAGTAAAAATGAACAACCAAATAAGTTTGTGTTCTGTAGCACAGTAACACATACTGAGGAACCACCCCTGTATATATATATATATCAATTTTATTTTATTTTAATACTTTAATACTTTTTGGCCCCTGTTCTGGATGTCTATCAAAGGTCTCTACATGCACTGTAAAATTTGTAATTATAATTACATAAGTCATCTAAAGTATTCAATGAATCTAAAGTATATAAAAAATGAGTTTAAACTTTAAGAAGGAAAAGAAACCAGTGATAATTTAAAACTACAATAACTACAGTGATTGTCGATCCAAGATTTTTGTGGATTTGTAATGATGAAAGGGAGGTCCGGCCTAAGCATACTACACCGTTCAATAAAATACAGTACACTCCCACGTCCTCACTACTATCTCATCATCAACCAGGTGAATACCAGTCATCACCGGAATCCTTAGTCTGGAAGCCAGACTTCCAGACATTGGTGTGAACCAATAGGTCATCCTGGCACCATGTCCTTATGTGTTAATATCTTATTTTACGTGTCTGCTATTTATATAGTCTTCTTTTACTTTCTGGGAAACACTATTTGTTGCTTCATCCAACAAAACCTGTGATTAGGGGTCTGTTATGTTCCCTGTTTGTCTACCTTGAAGTAGTCTCTGAAAGGACTCCCTCATCTGAGCAGTGTTTGGGCAATCCTAAACTACATGCTCAGGAGTGTGCATGCATTAGAGTCTGCAGTACCCTTTTCCTGAAGGTAAACCATATAGGGTCCATAGCCTTTAAAATAGTGGATCAAACCTTAGATGTTGCAATTCTAGTCTCTCGTGCACATTCTTGAATATGCAGTAAGTCCTACGTCCAGTGTTCCTTTCCCCCAACTGGTTTGCCATATTTCCAGTATCATGTTCTTGACATCTTTTATTATTTCAACTCGAGTGTCAATTATGAATTCTGCATGAGCTTGTAATCCTTTTCTTATCCAGAATGTAGTTCCTCTTTGCCATATAAGGAGATCCAGTGGTATGATCCCAGGAACTGTAGTTAAGGCATCAGTTGCAATTGTTCTGTAATCTCCTGTTAGTTATAGCCTAGAAAGATTCCCTTCTGAAGACTATTAAGCTTCACAGCTGGCTTGATGTTTTTTAACCAATGTCCCCAAATGCCTGCACCATACCCTACTATCAATACCAGTATTGTCTCATGATACAATTTTATCACCCTTGGGAGAAAACAAAACTTGGCCATTCCAAGGCTGATCAATTTGTCCATCAGTCTATTGGCTTTGGCTCTTACTCATTCAATATGGGGCATGAAAGTAAGTTTTTCGTCCCGGTCACTCCTTAGGTATCTCTCAGTTCTACTTCTCCTTGCGCTTTGCCCATTTAGCTTGAGTTATTGAAAGAAAGACCCTTAAGATAGACCATTTCGTACATATTTATAGCACTGAAATCTCAGATGAACGATACAGTATGTGTCAGAAAAAAATGTATGGGATACAATACATGCAGGAAACAATTGATGCATGATAATGGGAATGCACCTTTAAAAAGTGTCTAGACCTTATATTACATTAAGTACATACTTTTCATTAGAAATTATCAGAACTGATTTTGTAGAAATAAGTTAACTGATACTCAAGGGGGGAGGTACACCTTTGAGGGCAAAAAAAATGCATTTTTCAAATTATTTTTTCTCTGAAGCATGAACTTTTCTCTCATATGTACGATCCTGCTTTGTGTTGTAGATGTGCGTCTTAACAAAAATTATAAATAAGATTCATAAGAAAACTCGAGTAGACTAACTAAGAATTCTAAGATGTAAATCCTGGCGGAATCTCTATAACAGCGTTTCTCAACCTATGGTCCGCGGACCACTGGTGGTCCGCGAAGATGGTGCAGATGGTCCGCAAACATAATTAGAAAAATATCATAAAGCAAGTGGAAAGTAAAGAAGTAAATTTTTTCACATAATTCGTTATAATGACCCATAATTAGTAGAATATAGGCATTCTTTTAAAAATGGGATGTAAAATTAGGGGTCCGTAATTTTTTTTTAGACATTTTAGAGGTCCTCGGGTTCAAAAAGGTTGAGAAACACTGCTCTATAACAATATAACAATATAACAATGATGCACATATACTGTATATTATGTGGGGTAAATTTCAATTCAGTGCGTCTTAAGGTTCCTGAAATATAAAATATTAAAGTTCTCTAATTTTACACTAACCAACGGTGTACCAGATACTTCCAGAGGCCAATATTATGTTAGCACTCTGATGATCTATGTTAGTTGATTCAAAGCAGGAAACTGAATATCTTGGCCATTTATAGTTTGTTTTACTTCCTTTCAGTCTTAGTTTTGCAAAACCTCTCTCTATTCCTTTTGCTCCCCGGTTTTTTGTCCTTTACAATTGGACTCATTCGTTCAGCAAAAACTTTTTCTTTGAACAATATATAGCAATCAGCATGTTAACTGTCATATCATAAATTACAGGCCCCAGCAGTAATAACTGAAAGAAATGTGTTATTTTCCAGTTCATTGCGACTTACGGAATTAATTGTATTAAGGCTTGCAAACCAGAATATATAAGACTAGAAATATCATGTTGCCCTGACAGAAAAGACGTTACAGTAGGCCTACAAAATATAGCAGTATAGCTAACAGAAAACCTGTAACTGTAACTGTAACTGTTGCAGTAAGATTTTCCAAAGCATTTTATTTCTTTTTCGTATTTGTATAATTTCACATGTATTACTTTTAAGGTCAGCGTAATAGTTAAACGGTACTTACTGGAGCATACTCTTCACTCTTGAATAAAACCTAATTTCATTCTCTTGTGTTATATTATTTGTTATTATTCACAGTTTCAAATAATATTAACTTTCATTTCAGCTGTTTTGGATGAAATATTAGGAAAGTTGACCCTAGAAGATCGATCTTTGAGAACTCTGAGGAGGGCTCTTGGATTTGCTCAAGTCATCAAAAAGGTACTCAAATTGGCTAATAATTTTAAAGAGCAACGTTGTTTTATTTTAATACAGTAGATTCATATTGGAAAGCACAGTAAAGTGGGTTCTCATCTACAACATAATTATTATTCACTGTTAATTTGTACATTACCCAGAATAGTCCAGTATATAGGTAGAAAAAAAGGGTCCTTGCATTAAATAGGGTAAAAGATTTTTCTTTTTTATATTGTTTGTTATAGTAGAGTAGTGTAAAACCAAGTTTGTGACCTTGAAAGCCCCAGGGATAACTTTCTGTGAAGATGAGCAAAAAAACATGACATTTTCGCACTTTTTTCAGTTTATTGGAAAAATTTCCTAGACACCAACTCCTAACAAATATTTGTCTATCATCATTCAAAGAGCATAAAAATTCCTGAAAAATGCACCCTGTCAAACTTTAATTTATATGTAGTATTACAGGTACTATAGTACTTGGAATTTTTAAACAAATGTTAAAACACGTGATTTGACCCATTTTATTCCTATTTATGGTGGTTCATGTAGTCCATTATGTGTTTTAATTAAGAATGGCCATTGATTATGTATATGTACATGTATTACAAAGTAACACAACCTGGGGGGTGGTCAAATTTGATGAACATAAATTTACGACCAGATAGTATAGAAAGTTTAAAATCCGTTTAAAATTACGTATGTGTAAAGATTTTTATTTTTGTATTCCTTTTTTTTATGAGAGGTCTACTGTTCACAGTAGCCTACTACCAGTGTAAGGTAAATAAATCACAGTATTGCTCCATTACCGGTATAAGGCCACTTTGTGATTTTCTTCGTATTTAGGTGGAAAGCTTGGAGAAATGAGTCAGCGAATGTGATAAGAGGAGGGGTCCTGTCGATTGTTTGGTCTTGAGGAGGCTAGCGGACAGTGGACACAAGGGAAGGTCGATCTGCAATATGTTTGTGATGCCATGGAAACTCACTGTCAAGTGACTGCAGTGTCATTTGAGCAGCATGTAATTACAAGATCCTCTTGAATGGATCGAGACAAGGCTGACACACTGAAACTGAAGCTATGGTTTGTTCAGCATGATCCATTTCCCATAACTTACTCTATAATATTAATAAGCAGTGGATTAGTAGGTGGAGAGCAGGTGAATTATCAATTTTATTATCCCAAGAAGTAGACAATACCTGTATCAGGCAAAACTGATTGGTAAATACTTCAAAAACCTACATGTGAAACGAAATGATAAAGTAATTACACTTGCTGAGATCAGAAACACCTTGAAGATTGGTCCCGAATAGGTGATCGCTGACCGCTGTTGATCCAGTGACATGATTGTTTGAGAGAATCTGCATAGCAAAACAGTCAGATAAAGACTTGAAGCAGTACTTCACCTATGAACTTGCTCCTTATCACCTGTCTTTCTTCAGCGAAGAAGGATTATGAAAGGGTACCAAATCATTACTCTACAAAGCTTTCAAGTTTGTAGATATCCAGATATCGTTTCTGAAATGTTGTTCTTCATAAAGTACTGTGGCAAGCAATGAATTATTTGGTTCTATCCGCATGAGGTACGTCAACTATGTCAAGAAGCAATATGGGTCGGAATTAATTATCATGTTTGATGAATACCAAATTGTTGTGAATCAATGAGGTACTAGAAGTTCAGAAAGGGTTCGCAGTTCCAAGGTAAGCAGTTCAGCTAGTATAATTTTTGATATGCATTTCCTGCTGTTTCCCAAGAGAAGTTCTTGGGGAATGACAGTAATAAGAGTCGTTTCATACAAATATTGAAAGAACATTTCGAAAATATTTGCAAGTATTACAGGCAGTGGAAGACACAGATGTACTTATAGTTACTACAGCTATGTCAAAAGTAGCCACTTTTTGTAGTCTTTGTAGTAAGTGAAGATATTGACATGCTTGTGCTCCTGTCCGAGCTACCCAATTCATGCCAAAACATACACCTCAAATCAGAAAGGAGTTGCAAACATGACACTTACTTCTCAACGTCAGCATATCAATATGATCCAGAGTACCTTCTGTTTATTCATGCTTTTAGTGGTTGTGATACCATTTAAGCTCCATTTGGCCATGGAAAAACAAAACTTTTCACCCTCATTGCAAAGAACCCAGCTTGAAAAAAATACACTTCAGTTTTTTACAAGCTTACTGCAATGAAGGAAGAAATCAGTCATGCAGGAGAAAACATTTTCATGACTCTGTACAACATTGGAACGAACACCCATCAGGGGATCAATGATCTCAGATACAATTTGTTTGTTAAGATGGCAGCCAAAACAAAGATCAGCCTACCCAGACTGCCATAACGCACGACGCAGCCAAACAACATTCATTTCGCACATTCCACCAAGTGCAATGCTGGCTGGGTAATATTCTGGATGCATAGAATGAAGATGGAAACGCGACAGCCATGATCTCATTCCGATTACAATGACAGAAGTCCCAGCACCACAGTCTTTGCTGCAACTGATAGACTGCAGCTGCAAAAAAGGTTGCAATAGTGCATGTATCTGCAGAAAATGTGGGTTGAACTGCAATACAATTTGTAAGAAATGTTCAGGGATTTCATGTACCAATAAATTTGAGGAAGAAAGTGAAGTTGGCATTGAAGCTGTTGAAGGACAAGATGATTCTGAACAAGAAGAATATGATTTGATGACGTACCGGCAGCAGATGTACAACCTGGACCTTTTAATCATCTAAGACTCACATAATTCATACCTTTCTCACAATGTATTTCCATCATAATAATGTTTGCCTCATGACCAATTGCTCCTGCAACAAAACCAATTGTTTCTGTGATAGCATTCTGATTATCTGAAGCTTCTATTACTTCATTTCCCGACTTATCCATCTGTATACAGGGCCATATACATAATTAATGGTCATTTATCATTAAAACACATCATGGACTACATAAACCACCATAAAGAGGGATAAAATGGGTCAAAACACGCGTTTTAACGTTTTTTAAAACTTTGAAGTACTATAGTACCTTTAATATTACATGTAAATTAAAGTTTGACTAGTGCATTTTGCAGGAAATTTTATGCTCTTTCGAATGGTGATAGACAAATATTTGCTAGGAGTTGGTGTCTAGGAGATTTTCCGATAAACTGAAAAAGTGAGAAAATTCCCTGGTTTTTTGCTCACAGAAAGTTATCCCTGGGGCTTTCAAGGTCGCAAACATAATTTTACACTACTCTTTTTATACCAAACAATATAAAAAAGAATTTTTTTTTACCCTAATTAATGCAAGGTGGAATGTATCTGGTACTGGACTAGAAGAATTTTAAGGAGATTTCTTCTCATCCTCAGCTAATTGTTAGTTCAATCTCATGAGTTGGTTAGGCTGAAGAGAAAGTTCCCAGTAATGTATCAATTAATAGTGAAGAAGTAAGTGTTTTTTAAGTATGTACATAGACTGTTTTACTTATTTTTCACACAGTTTAGTATAATGTCATATGATTATTATTACAGTGTAGTAGCAATTTGAGAAAGATGTATTACCTTTAGAAAGATATGCCTCTTATAAATATGTTTAAGTTGTACGTATATTAAATAGTATTATGAATCACTACTACTAACATTGGGTGATTTTTAAAAATTTATTGATGAATTAATTGGTGTAACCATATGTCCATCATTGTGTTTATGCATTCGGGTAGAATTGGTTGCGGCTTGAGTGATATAAAATATCACCGATTGTTGAAGTCTCATGTAAATTAATAAAACTGTAGAGACAAGCATTGGCAGAAATAAACACCCCTCCCTCTAGCAATAATATTATTGTTCTTTCTACACAGCGGCCAGTTCAGCCGCGTTTTATTACCTTTGTTGACTGAATTTAAAAGTAAAAGAAGTTTCAATACGCATGTTGACTTGTAGAAAGTTGTTAAGCTTATTTAATTGATTTAAATAATAATATTATTTTCTTTAAATTCCCTTGAGCGATTTTGTATTTACAAAGACACATAGGCCTATTTTTATTTTGTCGACACCCGGGGCGGCCCGCACCCCCCTTCCTACGCCACTGCCCAGCTCATGCAGTATATGCCATACAAACATCACCATAAGTGAAGAGTAAAATTCTGGATGATTTGCAATGCTGTTAGCAAATACTGTTTAGGTTTCTACACATACTTGGTTGCAAAATGTACTGAAGACAAAAATACAATAAAAATTGATGGCTTAGCATACACAGTGGTCAATAAACTGCTTTCTACAGGCAATTATCTCATGAATGGACATCACATCTACATTGATAATTTTTTTATTTCTATTCCCCTTGTGAAATATCTTTATTCAGTAGAAACTTTTATTACTGGCACCATTAGACACAACAGAAAGGGAATTCCATCTGCTGCGAAGAGCAAGTTCAGGGCATAATGAACAGGGGTTATTATTACTTGTAGCATCAAAGCAAGGAGAAACAAAAATATCAAAAAATCAGGACATGCTTCTGTCAACATCTGGAACTGCAACTGAATCTAATGTGACTCCCACAGCCAGAAGTAAGAATGAGCCTAAAATGAAGCATGACATAATCTTGAACTACAATCACAATATGGGGGGAGTAGATATAAATGCCATGATGCTTTATTTTTATTTAAATGAAGGCAAAACCCTGAAGTATTGGAATAAGGTTGCATTTAATATAATTTCAAGAATGGTGCTCAATGCATTCCTGTTGTGCCAGGAAAACTTCAATGGGAAAAACATGAGCAGCCTACAGTTTTACTCTTCCGTTATAGAGTCAGTAAGCGCAGAGTGGTTATCCACAAGGAATACAATTTACACAACATTAATTAACAATGCAAATGGCAACAAACCGGTCTGTGGTGTGACGTTACTACCTGGCAAAAAAGAATGGCAGTGCATTGTGTGTCATTCTGCAGAGCAAAGACGGCGATCAAGAACTATCTGTGTTAGATGTTCTTCTTCTTCTTCTTCCCCGAAGGGACAAGGCCTACCACCCGACTGCTGCGTCATCTAGGCAGATGGCAGGATTGGGGCCATTAATGGTGGTTTCCATGACTGGGTGTTAGATGTGCTACCCTTTCCCAATTGTGCAAATTAAACTAGTGTACAGTTTTAGTATAAACGTTATTATGAGCACTTCTCATGCGTAATTTTGATTTATGTTTTATAATTATACATTTCTCTCAGTTTAAATTAATTAAATAGTATATACTCTTCCGGGCTTCCACTGTTATTATACGGTCACAAAAATCACTGATTAGTGTGCCTCTCGGGAGCCCTTGTGGGATGTCTCTAGGCTATATTTATTTATTTATTTTTTACAATACTGCATATGACATAACTTGTCTGTCAGTGAGGTAGGCCATTAAAGGCAATCAGTCATAGGAGAGATGTTCCATCTGGTGCTGTGAAGTGAACTGTGGCTTAGCTCTGTTGGTAGAGCAGTGGCACGGATAGCCAAAGGTCTTGGGTTCAAATCCGAGTTCAGAGGAATTTTTCTTCTATAATATTTTCATATTTAAACAATATTTTATTGCCTAATCAGTTAACACCCTGGCATTGCTTGCCAATTAAAAAAATAAAATGATTGAAAACACTGATTGCAATTAGGCGTGGAAATGTGAAGGTCAGAAATTACTTACAATCTGCACAGAGTTAAAACATACTGCAGAATCTACATAATAACTGGCAGCTAACCTATTCTTTAGGCCTTTATGATGAGAGCGGTTTTTGTTTGCGTCCGATGCATAGTGATGTTCCAAGCCAAGTGTGTCTCTCTCATAATTATTCAGGTCGTCTTAATTAACCCAAGAGTTCTCTAAGCTCGATACGGATTGATAAGAAATTATGACATTTTCAAACATTTGATTTTACTGGCTGGAAAATCCGTTGAGCAAAGAGAGGCAAAGCAATTTTTGTCCTGAACTAGTTCATGTTTTCACTAAGGAAAGTTTGTGGAAAACACCGTATTACTCATGATTCTGGTGCTATATCTTTTGTTAAAGGAATAAGGACAATACTTCCCTAGAATGAACATAACAGTTTCTTAGTCATTGTGAACTGCACTATCTATTGTGAGAATAACTTTATCCCTTTGGGCTGCAGTGAAGTAGCTACTTGCCACAAATACCTGAGCGGCTTACAGAGATATCCTCTGCTGTTCTGTATGCTCTTACAGAAATGGTTTTTCCATTGGAATTATTATTCATCCTCAATATTGTAATATTTTTATTAATATTGACTTCACTATTGCATTTATTCTAATTAATAAATGTCCGTCATAATATTATAATTAATGTAGTTAATAATAAATTTAATATTACATTTATTCTGATTAATAAATATCCATTATAATATTTTAATTAATATTTATTTCAATATGGCATTTATTACTAATGAATGTTCGGCCATATTAATCCTTTTCAATATACAGTATGTATATGTAAGGCTATAGAGTTTATGACAATAAACAAATGAAGTAATGTAATGTATGTAATGTATTTCATTCCTATTACTTATTGGGAGAGAAAGTAAAAGCTGATACATGAAGCGAATAATGTTAATAGCATTTGAAATTGGTCAAGTTCATATAATCAATAAATTGTCACAGATTTCAACAAATTGTTCTTCAATTTTATTCTTTACACAATGTATATGAATTGAAAAGAAATGAGGAGGTATGTTTTTTGTAAATTTTTCAGGAGAGAAGAAAAACTGTTTACTTAGATTTATGCATTATTTTGTTAGAGCAGGTGTAGGGGTTGTTGAAGAGGCTTATGCATTTTGAACTAGAATTTAATGAAAAGTAAAAATTATAACCCTGAGTGAGGCCAGGGTACCAAACTGAAAGACTGTTCAGAGAATAGCTGAATAGATTTTCATGGAATAGCAGAATTTTAAGTTTATTGGTAAACAGATTGATAAAGGATCATATGTTGCTCAGGAAAAATTATGGAATTTATTAATAATTGAACGTAAATTTACTCTATTTAAATTGAATTGCATAATGTTACTCTATTTAATTAATGAACAGAACATAACATATCAAAATATTAAATGAAATAGAATTTATTAACTTCCATTAATGTTATAAGTATTAACCCTCCAAAAAGAATAAATAAAAATGAAAACACTATAAATTTAGCATGGTTTATCTGTGTTCAAAGAGAAGAGTATAAAAGAGTTATAATAGAGTATATTATGTCCCATTATGCGTTTTTTAAGATGTTGGAAATTTAAGTTGGAATTAGATTTAAATAGGTAATGTCTTGAAAATGTAGTGATATCTGTAACTGAATGGGATTTGCTAGTCCTTAAAATAGTCATTAAATTAATTTTTACAGATATTTATCAGTCACCTTAAAGGGGAACTGAACCAAAAAATTACATATATATTTTATTTACAAATGAGTAAGAGCTTTGATTGTGTATTACTATGGCGAAAATAAAAACTCGATCCAACTTACCGTTTCCGAGTTGTAGCGCTCTATTAGTAGCGCTCGTGACGTCACCTGGCTAGCTCGGGTCGGACAGGGAGCTTTACACACGGAACAGCCCCATCACAACATAATATAAGTTTTATTGTTGCATCTTTATTGTTGAGTATCCATTGTTAGAGATATTTGTTCATTAACATCATTGATAGTTTTCTTTACAAGACTTGCCTCCACTCAAATGTTTTCTTGTACTTTCTCTTATAAACCCAATCTCCACATGATTTAGAAAATTCCACTGAATCGCCCACGACTCTTTTCCTTGATGGAAGTTGTGGTCAAGAGCTTCTATCATTGACTGTAAATACATGCCTTCAAATGAAAAATGGGTTCTTTTTGGTAGGCCTACATATTTAAGTCCGGTCAAGAAAACCACCATTAACGGCCGTGGGTGTCTGCATGCTGACCACATGCCCCCCAATCCTGCCATCTGCCTACGGGAGATGACGCAGCGGTCTGGTGGTAGGCCAAGTCCCTCTAGGGATGTAGCGCCACGGAGTTTTTTTTTTTTTTTTTTTTTTTTTTAACATATTTAAGACGTTCGCTATGATAGGATTCAAGACTTCCTGTGTGACAAAAATGATTCAGATGCATAATATCATTTAAAAATCTGGTATTCATAATGATGTTATATAGGTCATGGTAGTCTTTCGAATGCTTACTGAGCCATTTAGTATTTTTTAATTTTATCCACATCGTGAGCACATGAATGGTATTTCTCATTACCTTCCCAACTATGAATGTTAACAATGTGATTGAGAATTGAGGTAAATTTCTCCTTTAGCAGTATACTGTCATTCTCACACGTAGATGATGCCCACCATAAATGATTATAAATTGATTGTTTCCATTCATGAATGACGGAGGATTTCGGAAAATTGTTAATCTTTTTCATTAAAGATTTACCAAGGTGCCAAACATCAAATTCATGGTGTATGTTTGAAAATTTGTTTTTCATTAAAGCTCTAATGCCTGCGTGTCTGTACGTTAGGAACAATTTGATAGGAAGTTTCTCATTCATTGTGCTTATTATTTTTTCACAAGCAGCTCTTTCAATGTCACCAGCTACAGTCCCTCTTTGTACAATTACAAAATCTAGTATTTTATTCGTTGCTAAATTCATAATGGAATAAGTCAAATACCATACTTGGCAGAGAAACCAGGCGAGTCATATTGTCCAACTCCAAATAAACGTAAATTTAAATCACTCATAGCATCTACATAGTTAGCTTCTTTTTCTTTTAACCACGTTTTGTGTACGGAAGGAAATACAAATTTCTTTACAAGCCTATAGAAGTATGATTCAGAAAAAAATAATAGCTTAATAGAATTTGAGAAAGCTGATAAATAATTACATAATTACATTCCTGAGGTTATGAACACATTACTTTTTAAACTTCCACCTATGCTTCCAGAAGACCACTCGTATGTATGCTCATTCACACAATGAGTTTTTATTCGTAACATTACTCCTCTCGTTTCAACTTTACTTTCATTAACTGGAGCACCACATGTATGGCATATACTGAACAGTGTAAGAAGGGCATTTACACAGACAAACACAAAAGAATATTTTTCCGACAAGTTGATATTTTCTATGCCATCTTCTTCTCCTTCACTAGTGATTTCATCGGGGATGTAATCTTCATCTTTTCATCCGAGGTGTCATGTTCATCAATGTAGTTTATATAGACAGAATTTGCAGCTCTATATATTTCTGTGCCTATCTCACACTGTATTTCTGCATCAGTCTTCAATTCTACATGCATACATTCATAAACTTGTGTAGCTTCTCTTTCTTGTTTAGAATCAGTTACTGAATTATCAATTAATTCCTACACTTCCCTCTTTTTAAAATAATTAGACTTCCTTTTCTTGGGAGAAGGAATTTCTTTACTTCCTATTAAAAACTTTGAAGGTACCGCATTGTCTTTTACTCTAGGGCACCTTAATTTTTTCATCCTTGAATATTCTGATTTTTAATATATCCGATTCATTAAAATCATCTTCTTTAAAATGCTTTCCACATACTCTAGATTTTTTTGTTGGAACAAAATGATGATGCTTCATGCAAGAAACCTATTTGTTGTGCAAACGTCTGTTCTTGTTTTTATCAGGAATGCATAGTAACCGACATTTCTATGGACACCAGAATTATTTGAACAACCATAAGCACTGCACGCAGGCATCTTTACTCACTACACAATAAACAATACTAGGGAATACAAGACCGGCACCTTTCACACAATACCGGAGCAAGCCAAACTCAAACTGCTGACGGCGCGGCGCGTTAGCCGCGTGACACCACAGCCTTGCAACACTATAATTTAAATTGCTCACAGAATGAGAATGAGCGAACATAAAAAGAAATAGTTTTCGACTCTGCACTTTGCGAGAATCATATTTTATTTCAAGATAAAGTAAAAAATTTCGTTCAGGACCCCTTTAAGGTTAAACGATATGCATGCTTCGTATTTATTATTATTATTATTATTATTATTATTATTATTATTATTTTTATTTTTATTTTTATTATTATCATCATCATCATCATCATCATCATTATTATCATCATCATCAACATTATAATTATTATAATATTGTTATTGTTGTTACTTCTTTGCAGGATTTGCTGCCTCTTTTGATAAATGTTCATGATCCTGAAATCATGGATGCTACAGTTAAGTAAGTGTCATTTTCTCATTTACCCAAATTTAAAAATTGAAGAATATTTCAAAACTGAAATCAATAACAGCATGGATAATATTGCTGAAATTAAAACTTAAGAAAAATGTCTTGTTGTACTACTGCAAATTACCAGGAAGTGGAGACACTTAATTGTCTTTAGGCATAGTTTAAACAAATATTGATAGGTGATTAGAAAACAAGTATGGAAGACAGTTTGGCTTGTTTAATTTGCTGACATATGTATTTACAGTTTTCAGAATTATTTTATTCCTTTTCTACAACCTTCAGCAATGTGTTTGTTTATAATTTTAATTTAGTTTGCAACTACCTGTAGAACTTAGCCGAAGATACTCTTTCCATTGTTCAGCTGTAGTGTCCCATAACTAGGTTGGTACTATTTCAAACATTTTAAATTCAAATTAATATAATTTTACTTAAACATTCCTAGTACATCAAAATAAATTAGAGTATATATTATTTATTGAGGAATGCAATAACATAGCTAAACGTGTGTCTAACCTTGAAACGCAAAAAGTTGGAATCAGCCAAAACTGTGTAACTCATCTAGCACTTGCGCATTGAAGTATAAAACAGTTGGTGAACTTAGTAAAAAAGAAACTTAGTGCCTCAGCTTTACAAATAACATTTTCATAACTATAACCAAAAATAAAATAAAATAGACATAATTATAATAAAAGAACAATTATTTATTTATTCAATCAAGTACAAACATTACAGTTTTACTTTCATTGCATTATGAATGTATGGGAGTTAAGGTATATTTACTCCTAAAATAAGGAGGGATGAGGGGCTTGCCTCCTCAGAACAAGTCTTAAAAAGGTATACTTTATAGTTATACTTTGGTAAAGTTGGTTAGTTACTTAGTTTGTTAGACTCTAGTTCTGAGGGGGCAAGTCCCCTCAACTCCTCATATATTTTAAGCCTAACACATTAACTCCTATACATAGATAATTCAGTGGAAGCTGAGGGGGAAGTCCCCCTCAACTCCTTGTATGGTATTTTAAGAATCTAACTCCTTAACTCCTATACATAGATAATTCAGTGGAAGCAGAATACTTAGAATACTAGTACACTAATACTAAAGAATGAGTGAGGTCTGGCTAACCGTATGACTAAGACACAAGTACAAGGTGACACAAAAAAACGGGAACTTTTAAACATCCAATAATAAAAGCAAGAGTGATGGAAGAAAACATTTTATTCATAGTAATTGAAACCTTAAAACTTGCCATTTAAGAAACATTAATGGAATTTATCATTTTTTAAAAATTAACCCTTTAAATGGCGTCCTCCTGTACGAATGCATTCTTGAAAGCTGCTGTTGAGATTCCTCATTGACCGCTGCAACATCGCAGCTGGGATACTGTGAATTTCATCAAAAATTCTCTGTTTTAACTCATCCAGAGTTCTTGGTCGAGTCGTGAACAAGGGGTCACAGTAACTGTCAATGCGGATCGTTAT
Organism: Ectobius pallidus; assembly: GCA_964059195.1. Classification (NCBI taxonomy): domain Eukaryota; kingdom Metazoa; phylum Arthropoda; class Insecta; order Blattodea; family Ectobiidae; genus Ectobius; species Ectobius pallidus. The sequence goes on along the minus strand of CAXKWD010000001.1, from coordinate 50,041,637 downwards.
GTGGAGATGTTACAATCTTTTGTTACACCTGAATTGAACAATTTTCCACACGTTCAAGAACCCTGGTTTCAACAGGATGGAGCGACATCACACACTGCATGGCAATCAATGGAAGCTGTGCGAGTATTGTTCGGTAACTGTGTGATCTCAAGATTCAGTAACATTCTCTGGCCTCTAGATCGCCAGATTTGTCTGTTTGTGATTTTTTCTTGTGGGCTATCTCAAGAGTAAAGTGTACACGACTCAACCAAGAACTCTGGATGAGTTAAAACAGAGAATTCATGATGAAATTGACAGTATCGCAGCTGCAATGTTGCAGCGGTCAATGAGGAATCTCAACAGCATGTTTCAAGAATGCATTCATACAGGAGGACGCCATTTAAAAGGCGTAATTTTAAAAAAATGATAAATTCAATTAATGCTTCTTAAATGCCAAGTTTCAATTACTATGAATAAAATGTTTTGTGCCATCACTCTTGGTTTTATTATTGAATGTTAAAAAGTTCCCGTTTTTTTGTGTCACCTTGTATTAATGCAGTTAACCATTGAGTGTAGATAAAATGGGCTTTCTGGCTATGAAAAACTTGCTCCTTGATGATCAGAGGGTTGTGTCTCAGGAGAAATTACACTTTATCTGCTTGAAACACTCTGGGTAATAGCCCCCTTCACTCTAAAGGTATAAAATACCTTACTTCAGAAGCTAAAGTAAAGCTAAGATTATTCTGAAAATACTTAATCTAAATATATAGCTATTCTTATTTTTTACAGGATTTTAGTGAATTTGACAATACCAGTAGAGTGTTTATTTCCTATTGAAGCTATGTCTAAAACTGATGCTGGTCGTCACACAATTTTTGAACTCAACCAGTTGTTGGTATCTGGGAAGGAAGCTTTTGTGGATTCTCGAAGCACAAAAGCACTAGTGGAATATATGAAGAGAGTCTTGGATAAGGTATGTATTCAGAAAATTTGGCAATTTGGAATATAGTTCAAGATTCAAGAAGAAAGTATGTTGTTGTGTTTACATTGATATTTTAAGCTGTATCTCTTACTAGCAGTGCCTTTCTAGTTTCTTGCTCTCAAAGGAACATTAATAACTGTAGGTACCATGCAAGGCTAATAATTAATTTATAATACTTTTGAGAAATGAAAATTATTCAAAATATGTTTTTTTAATTTTCTATTGAATATTTCAAATTATCAAGGTTTTACTACAGTTCTTTTTACTATACGGTATATAAAATATGTCCTATTTGGTATTTGTTTTGTAGGAAGAAAAGTTGTCTGAGAATGAGTGTGAGAGTTTGAACAATTGCTTGCTTCTGCTTAGAAACATCCTTCATATACCAGAAACCCGTATAGTGAATACTGGAGGTGCTGCACACTGTAGCAAACAAAACCAAATAGTTTGGAATCTCTTCACTCAGAGTATTGACAAAATTCTGATTGAACTCATGACTTGTCCGCAGAAGGTGAGTCATTATTGTGTAATGAAGAAAATGTATTGTAGATATAACTTTAAAGGAATAGTGCTGTTATTATCTTACGAGGATGAAACAAAAGTTCTGTGAATGCTTTATGATACTTCATATAAACTAAACTAAACTCCATGGCATTACATCCCATGCAAGGGAGGACAGAAGTTACTATCCAATCTCTGTGTCAACTACCATATATGGCAGCATGTTCAGTACACGAAACCACTGAACCATAGAGACAATTGAATAATTCATAATAATGATTAAAACAAAAATCCTGTAGTAGGAATAATGTATTCCATTTTCAGTATTTTAAAACTAAGCACATATTTATTTATTTTACTAAATGGATTTGATAATTTAAAATACACTAATTTCACTTTAAGTTCATAGGAGATGTAAACAAACGCTAACATATCGCTCCACTGAGCATGTGACAATACCACGTGGAGATTTACCTGCATGGAAAGAAATGTTATCAAATAGAATGGGGATTTGACATTTTCCAGTGTTCTCAATAGTATTGTATTTAAGTTACTTAATTTTTTTTAATGACGTGCACCATTGTTGAAAAGTGTGATAGTTATTTTGAAAATATCAAGACATCTGTACAAAATCAGGCTTAATTAGTATTTAAAAAAGCCATAAACAGTTAACGAGAAGATGAGTATAAAAAATTACTCTCATTTGCAATGTTGACTGCCCTCTCCAGAGGCATTTTCTTTTTGGATGATGTTCATTATTCATTAATTTCTGTTTGTAACTGCACCAACCCTGTGAGAGCTATAGGTTACGTGCAACTTTTCACGAAATTTTTTACTTGTTCTAGCACACGACTTTCTTGTCCTCACGTACGTGTTGTGTAACCAATAAAAATAAATAAATGAATGCACATTTGGCAGGTCATACCTAATTCTTGGGAGGGTGGCTGTGACAAGTTCACTCTACTGGTGATATGCTTGAGCATGCGGACTGCTGTTGTAAATGCCTACTATTTACACTCTGTTGTAACGATTTAATTAGTTCACTTAGTTATTGTACTTCAGATAATTTCGACTGAATTAATTTTGTTCCATAAACAGATCTGCTTTAGAAACGTGTTTTTAAATTTCTCTGCACAAAAATAGCTACAAAAAGGTATGGTTTTAACCAAAGAATTTAAGAGCAAGAGTGTGCATACTAAGCAGCAAAAGTTGTAGTTCGTCCACCAGCCCATGAGGCGTTCTCTTATCACATGGCTTTGTTTACAGGTACTTTGAACTTAAAGTGAAATTAGTATGGCTGAAAAAAATCCTTGTGTTTTTGTACATTATAATATGTTAATTGCTGTATTAATGTGTTAAGTTTTTGTAAATTTTACATAATTGTATTTAATAATATCTGGCCTAGGGTATGTTATCTTCTTTTAGAACTTATTTTACACTTAATGTGAGATTTTCATATTACTTGTATTTAACTTGGTGAACTGCTTGTGTACATTGGTTTATTTCTACAAACTGACTCTTCGATCTCTTGTAATTAAGTCACATTGTCTACAAATATAATGCTCTAAAATTCTTTCAGAATATTTTTAAAGAAAACAGCTATTAAGATTGCTACCTTTGGCAGAACAATATAGTGACTAATCAGGAATGTCATCGATTCTGGAAAATAAAGCATTAGTAATTGCTAGATATCCTGAATTTTTCAGTTCCTGGTACAACATTTTTAGCTTACAAAAGTGATGTCTATACAGATCTTTATAAGAGTTTGTTCTTAGTGGCAACATGAGTACTGAAATATACTAATGAAACACTATTTTGACAGTTCACTATTAGCTACATATTTAACACAAAATACAAAATAGCGCTAATATCCAAGTAACATGAAATTTCGAAGGTAATTAGAAAACTATGTTTATCAAATTCAATCTTCACTAACTTTTTTAACAGTAAAAATCTAGTTGCATCCAAATATCAGAACCTGCACTACTGGTCACATACAGCAACATCTGTGTGGTCTGAAACTATTGTGTGCCATGTCCCTAGACAAGCATTCTGCATGTACCTGATATTATTTAGAGTAATCCCTTTTTTCACTGTTTCAGTCTTACTGGGGAGTGACAATGGTGCAGTTGATTGCACTGATGTACAAAGACCAACATGTTGGAACATTGCAGAAACTTTTAAATCTGTGGTTTGAAGCTTCACTCAGTGAGAGTTCTGAGGACAACGAGAGTAATACATCCCCACCAGTGAGTTTAAAATATACACAGTTGTTCAGTGCCTATTTTATTCTAGCAGGGTCTGAATATGAGTTTCAAGCAGACCTTCTTGAGCTGGTGCAAAATTTCTCTGTAGTTAAACTATGTCAACATATTTACAAGACAGTTTTTGTTTCGTTCATGCAGGAAAAGTAGCTGGTGCAAACTGGAAATCTCAAACCAAGAATTACTGAACTTACCTGTTGCATCATTTTTCATCATGTTTGTGTGTAACATAATTTCTCCGGTTACTTATTTATATGTATATTAGAGTTCCTGCTACTTTATTTTTAATCATTCAACATTAGTAAGAACTTGACACTTTTCCTAATATTGCAAAACTTAACTCTTGCCACTTTTGTTGAATTTCTACTTTCTGATGTATGGTTCAGTCTGGGCCAGTCCTTTTTTGGAATGTTTTTTAGAACTCTGCATCACAATAAAGGGAACATTTATTGTTTGATTTATTAATTTATTGTGAAAAATACCTACTCGTTGCTTCTTTAATTACTTCTGTATGTTGCAATACTTTTTATAATATTCCTTATGATTTTGGTTGGTACTGGTTCTATATTTTAAATAGAGCTCTCTTTTGTTTGCACATGATATTTTAATACCAGCAGTTAACCAAGTTTTATTCCTTGAATTAGGTAAATTAGCAGTTTTCTTTTTTGGAAAGTTGGTCTTAAAATGTCATGACACAATATTTAGGAACTCATTTAATTTCTACTGTGTCATAGGAAAACAGAGATTCCCAGTTTTCATTTGCAAGATCTTATTTGAAATTTAAAATTAAAGCATCATGCTTTACTCTAGTCATATTACTATAGGTATGTTTGTTAGTTAAATTTACTTTATTATTGTTCATCACTAACATTTGTGCATCATTATCTGATAATCCTTTTAATATTGGTAGTACTTTAAATTTTTTTTCTTCTTTATCTATGAATATAATAGTATCTATTGTTGTTCAAGAGTTGTTTTGAATTCCAGTTGGAAAGTTTACTTTAATGTAAATCTACCTAGTAATGATATCAGTCTGATCTTTTTTTCACTATCAATTGAGAAGTCTACATTAAAGTCCCCACACAGTATGATATTTACATTATTACTATACAGAAAGGCTTTCTAACCGATTTGTAAAATAATTTTAATTACCTGATGGTGCTCTATAAATTGTTAGTATTACAAAATAATGTATCATTGTCAGTCTCCACTCTGGCTGAGAAACATTCAAAATCTTATTCCTTGCAGAGGGAACTGGTGACTGTATCACCGAAGTTTAAATTTCTTTTGATAAATATACTCACACCTCTTAGCTAATGAAACGTCTACAAAAGTTTGAACACAATGAAAAGTTATCAATTTTTAATTGTTCCAGCTCTGTTTCCACACATTGATGTTCCGTTAAATAAATAACTAGAATTTTCTGTTGTTAGAATTAATTGTATCCTGAATTGCTAACTTGAATTCTTCAGTTCTAGTTTCAAGTCCCCTTACATTTTGATGAAATAATGCAAATTATGTATTAGTTCTAGCAGCATGTCTGGATGTATTACTACTGTTTACTTGAGGTATGCATATAAGTGGTTGGTTCTTTCACTTAGATTCTCCTTAAAAAACGAGACAAGCCACCATCAATGACAGAAGTAGGCCTGTTACATTTAGATAAATTAAACCTCAATTCCTTGCAACCAGTTTTGTTAGCCTCTTCTTCCCTCAAGAGTTGAGATGGAGTCCATGTCTGGTATACTCTTCCCTTCTTAAGCTATTAACAAATACAATATTAAAGTTACTTTGATTACCAGATAAGTTCCACAACTTAGAAACTACATATGAAACCACTTTGTTTGTAAAATGTACGAAACACTAGTAAAATGAGTTAAAATGTAAATTTTATCACGGGTTCAATCAAGCAGGCTCTCATCAGTACTCAGTGCCAGTAGTTCAAAAAATAATGGAAAGTTGTAGTCAGTGTTAACAAGGAGCAGCTCTTCCTTTACTTTTCATTGTGTCCATTTTTTCCACTTTACATAATACTAGAATTATTTGAACTAATCATCATCTAAGTATTGGGTGCTTTCTATAGGTGTTGTTCATTTCCTTCTTCCCCATCCTATCTCCTATGCTGACCCTGATTTTCAATAAGGTTCTCCATCAGTAGGTTATATCGCAGTCAACAATGAATAAAAATAATAAAATGCCCTGCAATGAAAATCTATCCATGGGAAAACAAAATGCATGCCTATTTATTTATATAAATTTTCTAGTTAACGTTACGTTTCAGTAGCATCTTGTGAGAGAAGTTTTCAGAACTAAAATTAATCAAGAGTTATCGTAGGTCCACTCTGAGTCAAGCTCGGCTCTCTGGCTTAGCCATCTTGTCAAATGAAAACAAAGTAGGAAAAGAAATTGATTTTGATGATGTGATTTAACAGATTTTTAGAGTTCAAAGTTTGGAAGCAAAGTTTTAAGTGATCAAGCTCACTATGTTAGGTACATAAACCACAAAGTAACACTTATAACTGTAAGAATTTTAGATTTCCTTCTTTTAAATAATTTAAATCTTGGGGAAGGGGGAGGTGACAAAAAATGTTCTGCACCGGGTACCCACTGAGCTTGCTAATCAACTGTGCCTGTTAAGTTCTTATATCGATGGTCTTAGATCGTAAATAACTATAGCAATTCAATAATGTGAATCCTGATGAAGAAGTAGCATTAGACCTTGTATTTCTGTGACTGTTTTGACAAGGAAATAAACAATAAATTGAATGCCACACCATACTACTAGTTTGATTGGGAATATGCATCCCCTCGTAAAGGACATTGCAGCTAACACAAATATTTTGGCCATTTCCTTGCCAGAGTCTGCCTTCTTTGCCTTATTACAGTACTCCTTGGCAGATTTATCTCACAGAGAATGTCTCACCTTAATTTCATTAATAAATGTATTGTTTTTTTCTCCAGACCACGCTGTAATTTTCGATTAACCAACAAGCATAATACGATTTCACAAAATGGTTTATAATGGATGCCAGTAGATAAGTCAGGGCTGCCACTTGGTCACTATTTCAGCTATTTGTTACTCTAAAAAAAATTATTTTGTTGCTTTCTAAAAGCTGGAAACTTTAAGTTACTTTTTCCTTCCTTGGATTAGGAAAGTAATCTTACTACTTACTTTTAAGATAAGTTATTTATCCTGTTTTATTGCTTAGAGACACTTGTGCATGTAATGGAAATCTAACTCTAGTGAGGACAAGTGAAATTAATAATCCTTAGGGATATTGAATTTATTGCATCTGAAGAGCTTGAAAAGGAGGTTGATGAGTGGTGATGCTTTGCCACCATAAGCAAACTTGCTTTCTAAGTATCACTGCTTGAATTAATCCCAATCACAAAAAAATTACTGACTTTGATAAGGTCGCTCACTTTTCTTACCTCGCCCACCTTGAAAAGAAAAAAAAACCGGAGGAGCAATTGAAGTTGAACAAAGAAAAGAAGAGGAGGAAAAGCCCTCCCCCCAAAAAAAGCAGAAAATAGGAAGCTAGAAATAAAAAAAAAGAAAACAAAGAATTGAACACTAGAAACAAACTTGAAAAGAATTAAGAAAGATCACTGTGATAAAATGAAAACAAGTAACAAGCTTTTTCAAGTAGCACATTCTAAGGTTGGGCAAAATTATTTACGAGAAGGGAAGGTTTGCACATGCCATGCTTGAAGGACTGACAGTCATCAAAGATGAGGAAAGGCTCATGTATAAAAGAGCAGAACAAATAAAAAATACTTTAGGTAAGAAAAATATTTCTCTTATTACCAATTTTTTAAAAGCAAAAAGTATTTTTTTGGTAATAAACCAAATACTATCATTTATTATATTTTTGTATTTGTTTTGATAGTTTTTACCAGTCATGTACTGTATTTACAATTTGACTTGACAGGACTTTGTCTTCGTCATTCCTGATTTAATGTTACACTACTTCTGTATATGTAATTATAATAAAAGCATTGTACATTGAAATGGGTGGATTGGATGGCTATAAGGGAGATGAGGAGGCCAATGTAAGAGAATTGAAAATATACTTTGTCTAATATTGTGCCATTTTCTTGTCAAATCTATAATTTGAGTTTCTTGAGTTTTTTATTTTTATTTTTACACCATAATACCCTTTCATTTTTAAGGATTAAAAAGTAGCGAACAGATTACTTGTATTACATTTTAATGACAGCAGAGTTACTTTTTGGTTACTTTTTAAAAGAATATAAGTTACTTTTCAATTTTTTTGATTCTGTATACAGTGGAACCTCGTTAAGACGTTTTTCTAGGGACTGAAAAAAATAGACGTCTTAAACGGGAAAACGTACTACTGAAAATAAAAATAAAAAATCGTAGGGAATATGTAGATAGGCCTATGTTTTCTAAGTTGCCCAGAACCACCCAAAAGTGCATCCTAATGGCTCTGAAATACCCACAGTGATACACAGGTGCTTCAATGCCAAGCCATTTGTTACGAGAGATTTATATTATGTAAACGAATACATAGGCCTAACAATTTTATCTGGAAAAAAAAACTCAAAAATTGATGGAATGTATGGGAGCCATATTTAATGATAAATCAAGACGAAATTCACAAAGAAAGCATCTATTTTATTCTGAAAATCACACATGAAACAAGTTGCACTCCACAATCTATTACCAAACACGAAATATTGTAATTGTGCAAAATTTCACACATGCCAGTAGTGTAAACAGTCGTGTACACGGTCATGTTCACAGCCACAATTTGCTAATGAAATGCGATCCAATACCGACGTGAGAAGCACGATCTGCTTTTTTGGCATACATTTCTTCAAACATTCTAATATTTTCTTCTCCTCACCACACGAACCGTAAGAAATTTAAAATATATTTCACTACTTCAAAATTATCACGATATAAAATGGCGGCCTAACAGCTGACTCGGCAAAATCGGCGCCAAGTCAAATGGCCAATGAGAAGCAAACTGCAATGGTTCAAAATGGCTGACGATTGGTCCCAAAGAGCAAAGATTGAGACTTAAACACCAGAGAGTACAAGAATTCTGACATAGAGATCACACAATCGGATGCGCGTTCAAAGCTTATGTTTGACAAAGTGTGGTTGGCGAGCCAAATACGAACGTACTGAGCGTTAAACCAAAACGTGTTAAGAAACATTTAAACATGCAATTATTAAGATTGGGACCGGGACTTCCAAAAACCGACGTACTATGCGGGAAAACGTAGTAATGAGGAACGTGCTAATGAGGTTCCACTGTATTGAGTTTCAGCTCTGATAAGTAAAGAGGAAGTTTTCAATTGCTTTTCGTACATAGAATTCCTGAAACGAAGCCAATATTGAACGAATAGTCAATGAACTTTATATGTTTTCAATTTTATCTGCAAAACAAATTAACATCTTAAAATGTTAAATTCAACATACTTAGTTTGCATGTCAATTAAAACACAAAATTGCCATATACAGTACATGTAAATATAAACATGCTAAACTTGACATGTTGGTGTTAAATATTGTGGAGACCCAGCTAAAACCCTCTAGTAGTCAACTATCCTCTTAGGGAATTAACATTTTTATCCAGAATATTCAAAATGTATCTAAAAGTTAAAAATACCATTTTAGACATGTAAATAAAGATTGCTCATTCAATTCTTATTATTGTTGATCATGTGTCATAATAGAGAAAATCCATTTTGCCCTGACGTATTCTGGATACACAGTATCTTGTGAAAGGAGCATAAATGTCCTCTATTTCAGTGAGATGTGTTGCCATTATTAAAAAATCAACCTTCATACAGTGGCAGTTTGCCTTGTTGATTAGATTACATCCAGTTAGCACATTTTACAGAAAACTAACATTTCCAAAGTTCAGAACTTAAAAGAAGTACCGGTAATTCTTCTTTAAGAATGAGGTTTGAAACATACAAGGTGGAATAATTTTTGTTTGTTGTATTTTTAGGATCAAGGTTCAGGTGACTCTTCACCCATGCTAACTTCTGACCCAACTTCAGATTCGTCAGACACTGGAAGCAGCAATAAAGACAAAAGGATGATCAGTTACAATAGTAACAAAATGGAGACAGATTATAAGAATAGCAGTAATTCAGACAGTTCATCAAAGCAGGTAAATAATACTCTCTAAATTTTGCATTATCATTATTGAAAATAGATGTAAGTAATAAAGGTTAGTTTCTGATTTAGGTAAAGTTGTGAACATTAAATCTTCATCTCAAGCATAAGGCAGAATTGAACCGACCAAATGTCCGTCCATTAACCAAGTCGAGTAATCCAAAACTAAAGAAAGCAATGAAACACATCCATTACACATGCCCTATTCGGCTCTCTGGCTTAGCCATCTTGTCAACTGAAAACAAACTAGGAAAAGAAATTGATTTTGATGATGCAATTTAACAGATTTTTAGAGTTCAAAGTTTGGAAGAAAAGTTTTTAGTGGTCAAGCTCACTATGTTAGGTACATAAACCACAAACTTGTAACTGTAGGAATTTTAGAGTTCCTTCTTTTAAATAATTTAAATCTTGGGGAGGGGGGGAGGTGACAAAAAATGTTCTGCACCGGGTACCCCCTGAGCTTGCTAAAGCCACTGTGCCTATTAAGTTCTTACATTAATGGTCTTACATCGTAAATAACTATAGCAATTCAATAATGTGAATTCTGATGAAGTAGCAGTAGACCTTGTATTTCTGTGACTGTTTTGACAAGGAAATAAATAATAAATTGAATGCAACACCATATTACTGGTTTGATTGGGAACATGCCTCCCCTCGTAAAGGACATTGCAGCTAACACAAATATTTTGGCCATTTCCTTGCCAGAGTCTGCCTTATTCACCTTATTGCAGTACTCCTTGGCAGATAAATCTCAAAGAGAAGGCCTCACCTTAATTTCACTAAGCAAATGTAGTGTTTTTTCTCCAGACCATGCTATAATTTTCGACTAACCAACAAATATAATACGATTTCACAAAATGGTTTATAATGGATGCCAGTAGATAAGTCAGGGCTGCCACTTGGTCACTATTTCAGCTATTTGTTCCTTTAAAAAAAAAAAATTGTTTTTTTTTTAAAAGCTGGAAACTTTAAGTTACTTTATCCTTCCTTGGATTAGGAAAGTAATCTTACTACTTACTTTTAAGATAAGATATTTTTCCTGTTTTATTGCTTTAGAGACGCTTGTGCATGTAATGGAAATCTAACTCTAGTGAGGATAAGTGAAATTAATAATCCTTAGGGATATTGAATTTATTGCATCTGAAGAGCTTAAAAAGGCAGTTGATGAGTGGTGATGCTTTGCCATTAAATAGCCATAGTTATGCATTTTACTTCTCACTGAGATCATACAATAGCTTTAGATTATAATTGACAGATTTTTCAATGTGTGTAGCTTTATTTTTCCAGAACCTAAAGGAAGACCTATCAGAGCTAAAGTCTATAAGCTTAATAAATTGTTAATTCACTCAATTCATACCTTTGGGGAAATCATAATTAATAAAACTTTCTTCTGGAAATTTTAAGACCGAGGCTGTAATATTTCATTGTTTTACATTAAGTTGTCGGTCTGGGTGGCACAGTCAGTATCGCACTGGCTCTCTGTGCCCAAGGTTGCGGGTTCGATGGCATTTTTGTGTGCCTAAAAGTGACAGGCCCATGTCAGTAGATTTACTGGCATGTAAAAGAACTCCTGCGGGACAAAATTCTGGCACAGCTGTGTCGGTCACAGACCTAAGTTGCAGTACATTTCTGTTGTTAAATAACCATATACCAACCAACCACATTAAGTTGTTATTTCTTGTGAGTTGTTGTGTGGAACTGTAAGTAAGATGTTTTCTTTTTTTCAGCAGATGTCATGGTCATCTCATTCGGATTCAAACAAGATGAATAACAAAAGTTAGTATAAAGTATAATGATCTGCTGTCTGTACTTAAGAGAAAATGATTAAATTATTTGCATGCCATGTAGTAATTATGTTAAAAAAAAATCTGCTCATGAAGTCTCTGAGTTTAGTCTATTTCTTTTGCTACTATCACATTTTTCATTTCAATTCTGCTCAGGAATGGGTAAAAATAGGACATCCTTCTTCACACAACAGGTGTGGAAGATGGGAAAGTTTACTAAAATCTGTAACTTCCTGCATATTAGGACGTTTGGTAGCCCTAGTAAGGCCTTAATGCACTAGTGGAGCCATAGATTTTGTGTAAGGTGCATTATGCATCCTTTCAAGGCAGTTACACACTTTTGTCTATTAACTTTTGTAAATCAGTGTTTCCATTGAAAACATATTTTTATTTTTATTTTTATTTTCATATCATTAAAGTAGTAGAAAAAGTATATTTATAGTGAACTTGTGTTATGTTTGTTTTCGTGTTGTCTATAAGCAACATTTTCATTGCAGATACCAATGAATCGCAAAGGAAATCCCAATCCAGTTCCTGTACAAATCGCAAATCCAACACTGGGAAAAGTTCCAGCAAGAAACAGAGTGATGTTGAAAGTGGAATATCTTCGATACATTCTCAAGTATGCATTTCCAGAGAGGTTTGTATGAATCTTTACCCATTTGGATTTGCCATATATTTATTTTTCTCCTTAGACCCATAGTCACCAATGCCAGTAAATTTTGTTATTGTCTTATATTTAAAAAGTAGAGCCCAGACGTAAAACAGCCAGAAATATGCAAGATAAAATAACCTTCAAAATATCTAAATATGATCCAAAGAAAACCATTATGACCAAACACATTTAATGAATAACCCAAAATGTCAACATTATTGTAATATTACAATATTATTTATTAAATCATGCTATTTTAACATCATTGATAAATTTCATTTTCCGTTTGTGGTTAATATAGGGAATACTGTATGATGTGAAGACCACCTATACCACAAAATTATACAAGTATCTCAAATGTACTCAGCCAGTTCGTAAGTTCAAACATCTCGTCTGTGGACTTGGTGATGACTTGCAGTAGCACCCGCTGTATCAGATGAACTTTCTGAGGATTAATATGCCGGAGATGCGCATTTCGGTCCCTGATTACATTACATTACATTATATTACATTATATACATTACACACATATATTACATACTTACGTTATATACATACATACATTACGTACATATTTACATACATACATTACATTACATACATACGTACATACATACATACGTATACATAAAGTAAAGTAAAGTGTTCCCTATACAGGCCTTGGAGGCCCAGAGGGTTCATGTAAACATACATACATTACATACATACATACATACATACATAGGCCTACATACAAACGATTTAACTTCAAGGATCACATCGAGCATGTGACCGAAAAATGCAAGAAACTGCTATTCATTCTATCAAAGTCTGCAAAAATCAATTGGGGACTGAAGTCAGAAGTACTGAAGATCATATACAATGGAGCAATACTACCACTTCTGTCATATGCAGCACCAATATGGCTAGACTCGGCAAGGAAAGGAAGCAACGAAAACAAATTACAAAGGGTGCAAAGACTCGTACTTATTAAAGTGGCCAAGGCATTCCGAACAACATCCTACGAGGCACTATGCATGGTTACAGGGATCACCCCTATACTCATCGAGCTAAACAAGATAGTAAGATGTTATCATATAGCTAGAGGATCTGACGAAAACATAGATTTTGATACCGCTAAAGATTACAGAAGTTGGACTCATCCAGCCGATATAGTTAGAATAGAAGAAAAAATACAAGGTAAGAAATACAGTATAGAAATGTACACAGATGGCAACAGAAACGAGTATGGAGTGGGTGCTGGGGTCGTCATAATTCAAGATAACAAAATCATAAGACAAATTCAATATAAACTTAATAAAAACTGTTCTAACAATCAGGCTGAACAACTGGCAATACTCAAATCACTGGAAAATATAGGAGAACTTGCTACCGTACAAGATAAATCAACAGCCATTCATACAGATAGTAAAATAACTCTGGACTCGTTGAAAAATCCCAATAATCACCACAACCTAATTGAAGACATCAGACAGCATGTCAGAAACAGACGAAATGAAGAATGGACCGTACATTTCACCTGGGTGAAAGACCACTGCGGAATCTACGGGAATGAGTTAGCGGATCAACTGGCAAAAGCAGCAGCTCGAAACAAAGATCTGCAAGAGACATACAAGAAAGTGCCTAAAAGTGTAGTGAAAAACATAGTGCAGGAAGATAGTGTGACTGAGTGGCAAAGGGAGTGGTCAACGAGCAAGAACGATAGAATGACAAATTCTTTTTTCCCTATAGTTAAAGATAGGTTATCATTAGCCAGCAAACTTACTGGTGCTATAACAACATTTCTTACGGGCCATGGAAAGCTAAATGAATATTTTCACAGATTTATAAATATCAAATAACCCGACAGTAAATCATCTTATATGGGATTGTGAATTATTAGAAGAGAAAAGACAGACTTTGAGGTTAGATGTAGTAATAAGTGGTGGAAAGTAGCCAATTACAAACAATGAACTAGTCAAAAAACATTTCAATAGTTTGATTAGATTTATAAGAGCAATAGATTTGGACATGATATAGATTTTAAGCATTTAGAAGGTTAAGATAGTTATAATTAACACACACATAAGAATCAGGTAAGTTAGGCGATCGATACAATTTAGAATTTATACATAGTGATAAGTTAGTTGAATCGGCATGTAGTATTACATAAAGTAATGGGCCATGCGTATAATAAAGGAAAGAAAGAAGAAGAAGAAGAAGAAGAAGAAGAAATACATACATACATACATTACATATATACATACATACATTACATACATACATACATACATTACATAAACACATACATACATACATACATACATAACATACATACATACATACATACATATATTACGTAAATACATACATTACATACATTACTTACATACATACATAAAATATATCTAAAAGTAATCAGGAACATTCAGTTCTAGTTTAAATCTGTAATGTTATGACTGAAATAAAAGTCAGGAAAAAATATGACATGTCATAAACATCCGGGCCCTAGTTATTACCATTAGCTTAGATAATGCTTACCTCTGTAATCATTATACAATTTAGTGTTCTGGTTTACTGAAATTAACAGAGATCATTGTCTAAGTTGCAGCTGGGAACCAAGACAAAATAGTCAGATCTGGTGATTTGGGCCATTGAGCTAAACATAAATCCTGAAGTTAGCATTACGGCAATGAAAGTGAGGCTGAATTTTTCGAGTAGTTCTGTCTGGAATGTCTGGCAAGAAACTATTCGTCTGCTGATTGCTCACACCGAATTGAAATTGTGATTTTAATCAATGCACATTTTAATTATTTCAATATCCAAAAAAGATATGTTGCATAAAATAATATATTTTTATTCTTTTCACTGGCAGCATATGACCTATTAATCACTGCATATTGATACCTTACAATTCCAGCAATGAGCTGAAGTTCTATCAGATAAAACCGTATCTTGTGTTCCTAGCAAGCAAATTATATAAGATAAACGACAGTGATTGGTCGATATCCAAAGCATGGCTAAACATTATTGACCAATATCAAATGTGGATTGAATGAAGGGAATAGTCAAAATAATACGAGAGATGATTTTCAAGCCTTTGGCTGATTGTTGGCAGGTAATCTAGATTCTCTTTTACGGTGCTATGGCAATTTGTGCAGGAGTGTTGCAGGTTTGTTCAAATAATTATTATATTTTAATTCTTGCATTTTGAACTAAAGATCTTGGATTAAAGCAGGAGAGGGGCACACTGTAAAAATTGCACTAAAATTATGCCTATTCTCTGCGAATGCAAGCCTTTTGCAAACAATACAAACAAAAATGTATTTTGTAGCGCTCTCTCTGGGAAAACTAGAAACTGCAGTGTGCTGAATTGAATTCAACCGTTACAGTCTCACTCAGGGAGAAGACAAGTTACTGTGAAATTTCGACTGCACATGCTCTGCTGCTTTTTCTGTCTACCAGCTCTGCTTGTGCTATGATTCATGCAGCCACTATGAGTAGACCATTGGTTGTAGGCTGATATGTTGTCATGCTGTGGATTTTTTTTTAAAGTGTTCATACTGTACTGTGCAAGCATCATGGTGGATGCTGTACATGATCTGTTAAAGAGGCCCTTTTCAAGTATATCTTTGGAGGAGAAAGTGAGAGTTAAAGAGATAGGTAAACCTACTCTAAATTTAAATCAGTCAAGAGGCTATAGGTGGTGGTAAGAAAAAAGTGAGTATACGAGGAAAATTAATATGAAAGTGTATGAAAACAGATAGATTTGTGGGTATGATGTTCGAAATGTTCAACAGAACCGTTCGTAACATTTATATTGCCTTTGGAAAAATGTGCCAAACTGTAGTTTTATTACAGACTAAGCAAGAAAAAAGAATATTTATCATTTTTTGTTAAAGAGATAATGAAGTAGGCCTACCAATATTAAGTTGTGTTATATTTAGAAGGTCAACATTGTCGAATCATTTTAATAGGAAAAGGATATAAATACACATGCCTATGCAGTAGTATCAGGTACAAGTCCAAAGAGTTGTTGAAATAGTTTGTACAATGCTCACTAGATGGTGTAAAATGGGTGTAGAATATCATGATTTCTGTAGGAACCTCTGTTCATGAGAACTGAATGGTACTCACACCCTTTTCCCTGTCCACTCTTCACTTATGCCCTCTTCATTATATAAGAGGATTTAACAATATTTTATTTTAAATGTAAGCCTATTAAATGGTATCTACAGCACACCCTCGTTTTAAGCCATGAGCCGCAACTGCAATATTCTGTTTTACCTTGAAATTCCTAAATTGCTAATAATTTAGCTGAGAATAGTAAATAAAACCATTCATGCAGCCACTTTAGGAACTACTAGCGGGTTAAGTGACCTAGTCTATTATGGCTGTCTTAAGAACTATGTTGATATTAATTTTATTGTGTTCGCAGCCAAGCACATCTCATAGTAATCACAGCCAGTGCTACAGTCCGCAAAAACTAGAGCTACCATCCTCATCAGAAATGTCAGATTGTGGTTATGGAACCCAGATGGAAAATCCTGAATCGATTTCCACTTCAAGCAATGAAGATGAAGGACCTCGTTCTAAAAGGTTCGCAATAATTCAATTTAATTCTTTGCACTTGAAACTAAAGATTATGGGTTAACGAATTGGGTAAGAAAAATGAACTCCGAGTAAAACTGCTTCATAATATTATTTTTATCATCATTTTTATTTAAGTTGAGTAGGAAATTATATTTTTATGTCTATATTAGAGCTTACTGTCACTGTTCTAACATGTAAGTTCATAGTAGTAGAAGTATTAATAATGATGATGATCTTAACACATTCAGTATCAGCTACTCAGCAGAGCATTTAAACACACAGACCAGCCATTTAAATTCCTCCGTGCTCTTTACATAGCATCTTAATAAATTTTGTATTATTCCCAAACTGTTAGTTCTTTAAAATTGAAAATTTAAAGTAGAAGTTCTAATATGTTTTGAAGACATGATATCAACTGTAGTAGGTCCCAGGATGAAGAACACCACACTACATACAATACCACACAGTTGCACTAACGTTTTTGTTTTTCAAGCACACCCTACATTTTCTTGTTGGATGATAGTCACTTTTCAACTAGCATGTGTTCTTTCAATTTTCTGTCAAGCCGAAATGGAGGATCCTTTGCTGGGGCCCTTTTAGGGGATGGTACCTTGGGGCTGTTTATGATTGAAGATGAGGAGGAGGAGGAGGAGGAGAAGGAGGAGGAGGAGGGGAAGAAGAGGATGGTGTTGCTTCAGATGGGGCTGGGGAAAGCAATTTGCTTGTGTCTTTGTTATTTAGAAAACCTCTGCAAACTGTCTTCATAAGCATCAAAGTTTTCTCTTGGGGTTCTTTTTCTGGTACAGTCTGAATGAACTGAAAAGAGAACACTGTAAAAGGTAAAAGAACACTTTCTTAGGCTGTTTTTCAGTTCTCCTCTTGAAGAGGTACATAGCCAAATACTGGTCTGCAGTATCTACTCCATGCATATACTGACTAATCAACACTGCACTCCAGTTTCATTACAGTTTTTCCAAATCGGCTTTGTGGTACTTCTACCATTTTTGCTGAGTGTACTTTTTTGTCCAAATTAACAACACCTCCTTGTCTCTCTTGGAGGTCATTTCCCTTCTCTTCAAGGTGGTCTGTTGTTCAACTAAAAGCCTTAGGTACCTCCCTGTTCTGCCTTATTGTGCCACAAACAGTAGTGTTGTCTTGGTGCAGATCTTTCGCTAATCCTTTACTACAGTGAATGCTGCTTAATATACTCGCAGATAATGTTATCAATCAGGTAATGTTATCACTTTTATGAAGTCCCATATGGATTAATACTGATACATTGAAAAAATGCTGTTTATTGTGATCAAAAATTTGATTTATGTTATCACATTTTCCTTTTTGAGGCTTTATTTCCAAGTACTGTATGTCATTAAAAATGTCGTTTTTAATAGTTTCGTTTCTAACTCAACTGCATTGTATTGTAGTGGCAGTAGCAATTCTGTTCCCTGCTCACACGATGACCAGTTGGAAGGGGTGGCATTACCTAAGCAATGAAACATGTTTCACCCCACAGTTAAGCTGCAGCTTTTGATTTATGAAGATAACAGCGTTGGTATGCAGGATGGCTAGTGTGAAATAAAAAATCTTGAACAGACAAGTGTTAGATGTTTTGCTATGTGGTGTTCACCACAGATCAGTATAGACTTCAGAAAACACTCGTAACTCGTAACTGAGTAAGGAGTAATGTTAATAACCTCCTAAAGGAAAGTAAAAATAATTAAAAACTTTGTTACTGGTTGAAAATATAGTTGCTTGCAGTGGTGGTTCAGCAGTGATTCACAGTTACATATTATTTTATGAATAAATATTTTTAATTCAGTTTGTAGTGTATTATCTTATATATGAATAAATAACCTTCATTTAATTCTTTTGGTTACTGTTATCAATCTGTTAATATCATCAGATTAGCTGTGTCCCGAAGTGATCACAATAAGCAGTGTGCACTGTATTATAAAAATTGTCTGTATACACTGTATAGCCTTGTCCAAGATAGAGATTCATAAATTCAAACACTGCATCTCTAAATGAAATGCCATTAGAGTCACAAATTTTTAGAGTACAGATGTAGCCTGATTAGACTCACACATCATCCTCACTAAAATACCATATTGTAATTTTTTTGTAATTTTTCCTAGGTTGTATACTCTAAATCCCAAATGCCCTCTCTAAGTTCATCCACTGCAATTTTGTTTCATGGGATATACATCCTTGAAAATTTATCACTAAGTCTCTGTAATATAGGCCTAACCTTGTACAGTCTGTTGGTACTACTTTCATAGAGGTTGCTGTCACTGAAATGAAGGAAAGAAAGTAGGTGTAGAAATCATGTTTGAGTCATTGTTTTAGCTAACATTGGTGTCTGAAAGCAAAGTACAATATATTTTTTATCTGGTTTCTGAATGTGCCAGTAATGTACGTCAGTCCTAAGAAGTTTTTCATTTCAGGAACTTTCACAGCTTTTCACGTCTGCAGTATTGAGTCTTTAGTGAAGGGTCACAGTGCAGCACTAATCACTTGACTCACATAAAGGTTAATCTGGTCACAAATGTATTAAAAAAATTGTAATTTAAAAATAAATTTACAAAATGTATTAAATCAGTTTCATTAACAATTAGAATATTTACACCTGGATTTGATGTAAATAATAGAACAATCACAATTGTAGCGCAATTTCGGAAAGAGGAATGTCTTTTCCCTTTCTCTTACTGAGTCTTCTGATTTGGGGATTAGTTCATCTCCTGAATAATTATTATACGAAATATTTATAATAATAATAATAATAATAATAATAATAATATAATAATAACAACAGTAATAATAATAATAATAATAATAATAATAATAATAATAATAATAATAATAATAAATCCTTAGGGTTTTTCCTACACCCCTTGTTTATTTACCCAGTCATAAACAACCACCTTACAAGACACCATAACACAAACTACTGCTCTGGAGAAACAAATTTCTTGGGTTATTTTTCTGTAAATTAACAAAGGGTGAACAATTCATCAATGTTATAAGTGAAGAATAGGAAGAGAAACCCTTCCTTTATTTGCTGTTTATTGTCTCCAGAGGATATACAGTGAGTCCCACGCAAGAGTTGGCCAATGACGCGGGTTTCTGCGTCATGGCTGGCACAGCTCCAACTCCCGAGCGATCGGGTGAAATATCTACGCAAATAATGCCGCAGTCGTTGTAATGATTCAGGTTATCACATTTACAGTTAAAATTACAATGAAAATAACCACGTACTTCATCACAAGAGATGATGGAAATGTCCTCTTCTTGCATCCACACAAGACTGGCACCTTTTTAGGAAATTTTCTTTCACGCGCATAAGTTCAGCTTCCGAGACAGAGTTACTTTCTCTTGTGATAGGCCTATGTGATATTGTCATCAAGTTCTTCGAACAGTATGTAAATATTATTTATGGGGAAACTTGAAAAATAAAGTGTATAGGTCAATTTCCCATACACAAGAAGAACTTAAAGACAATATCACAAGAGAAATTAACTCTATCTCGGAAGCTGAACTTACGCGAGTGAAAGAAAATTCCCTAAAAAAGGTGTCAGTGTTGTGCTTATGCAAGAGGAGGACATTTCCAACATCTCTTGTGATAAGGTACGTGGTTATTTTTGTTGTAATTTTGACTGTAAATGTGAGAACCTGAATCATTACACCAACCGCGGCATTATTTGCGTAGATATTTCACCCGATCGCTCGGGAGTTGGAGCTGTGCCAGCCGCGACGCAGAAACCCGCGTCATTGGCCAACTCTTGCGTGGGACTCACTGTATAACAATACAGTGCTCTACAGCAGAATATAAACAAACTGATGCCAAGCCCCACAACAAAGTGAGTTAAATGACCGCTGTGACCGCACACGTAGGGATTTCTTTAAGCGCCTGAACTTACTTACTGACTGAATGAATTAATAATCTTGCTGAAATGAGCATGCTTATCACAATATTAAAGATTTTTGTAGTAATAATGATAAAAATGATGATGATAATAATAATAATAAATAATAGTAGTAATAGCCCCAATAAATATAGTAGTTATAAAAGTAAGTAGAACTTAGTTTTAATGACATCCAAGGGGTTAGAAAAATTGTGTTGCTACAAAAGTTAATTAATTAACGAAGAAACAATTTCACGAGGTCTTTTAGAAATCAAACTAAGAAATTAAGTGAATGTGGATGAATTTCGAGCATACCCTTTGAGAATGGGAACTTAAAGTCTGTGTACCTAATTGCAAAGGTATTACATTTCTTGGAAATCTAACATTCACACTGAAAGTAAACCTGCAGTTTTGAGATGAAACTTAGTGTAGGGGTAAATGTAGTGGGGACAGTTACCAATAAAACTGTCAACTTTAGGTGTGCAGCTGATTCCAAGAAGTTGACCACCACAATGTGAAAAGTGAGATAGGCACTGTAACTACATATTCACAACACATTGAAGTGACTTGCTTGGGTCTAATAGATTATATACAAGGTGTGTTTACTAAGTTTGGTGAATGATCTAATATATCAGTATGCAGTACTTGCAACGAAGTCGCTCATATGCGTGGACATGCATGGACATGTCAGGCATTACCCAAGGCTGCTACAGCAGTACCAATGCATTCAGTTTAACAGAGTGTTCCTAGCAGTGTGCGTCGAACAGTAATGAAGCAACGACAGAACATTAGGTTCTGCTTCAGATTGGGTAAAACGGCGACGGAAACCCATTAAATGTTGGTGCAAGTGTACGGGCAGGATGCTGTGAGTTTTTTTTTTTTTTTTTACAAATTACAAATTTTTATTACAAATTAAAAAATACAAATTGATACAAAATTATTGCAAATACAAATAATATACACACAATTTGCACAATTTGAAAAGAGTATTATTTGCCCCGCATGAGCATAGCTCGTGTTCGGGGTAGAATATGTGTGTATGATTGGTTTGCATGCTTTTGTGCTGGCAAGGAATCAATGGAAGACGAGCTGTGTTCGGGCTGGCCATCCACAAGCAGAATGCCAAACAACATTGAATGTGTGAGAAAGCATGCAAACCAATCGTACCCACATTTTCTACTCACAGCATCCTGCCCATACACTTGAACCAACATTTCATGGGTTTCCGTTGTCGTTTTACCCAATTTGAAGCAGAACTTAATGTTCTGTCATTGCTCCATTACTGTCAACTCACACTGCTAGGAACACTGTTAAACTGAATGCACTAGTACCCCTGTAGCACTGGTACTGCCCGACTGGGGACAGGTCCAGACATGGCTATGCATGTACACAAATACGAGCAACCTTGTTGCAACTGTTGCATACTGATATATTAGATTGTTCACCGAACTTAGTAGACACACCTCGTATACCACTGCATGGACTTTTGAACTAGTAGGTAATTGGTTCTACATTTTAAAATACTTATCTGGAACCCTTCCACAGCCTTATTTCTTTGGTTGAATTTTAAAGTCTACCATATGTGTCACTGTTTCTTTAAGCGATTCCTGGTACCTTAGTGCAAACATGATGCATTACTAAGGTATTACTTTCTCCTCCTCCTTATCTTATTGATTATATTGAAGAATAAACTATTTGTTCCAATTGAACGAAGCTTACATAATGCAATGTAATGATTAAAAAGGAAATATTTAACTGCTAATTCAGTTTTCTGAGAAAGATGTAAGGTGTTTAATTTAGAGTTGCATATGATTTCCAAGAAGTGATGTGGGATCTTAAAACCTAATAGCCAGCGATTAGGAAACAATAACAAAATGCTTAATCATTTTATGTATCATTTATTGAAATAATCTTACTGTAGGTTTGATTAACAAAGATCTAGTTTATTTTGTTTTCTTCCTCTGCAGAGCATCAAAACCAGTCCATCAAAAGCCTCACAACATGCAAAAAGTTCGTTTTAATGCTAAACCAAATATGCAAGACAAAAAGGAATGGAGGAGGAAAAAGCTTGTTAAAAGAAGTAGACAAACAAGGTTGGTTACTTTCATTACAATTAATTATGCATCTACTGTAATTTGTTTCAGCTCCCATAACTAGTTTTCATGGAAGCACAGGTACTGGTACTAATATAGGGGACCCAAAATGGAATTAGGTATCTGAAACTCTAGATACATGTTGGCTGCTACATTTAGCAAATAATTTTGTTTAATATTGGGCCTTCGAATACAATGCACACTAGTTTTTATGAATTTAAAAATTTAATACATTAACACTTTCTAATGTCTATTAGTCCCTCTACCTTTTTGCCTCCCTTATAATACAAGTATATCATGTGATTATACTGTTGGTACTATATTTATGTGAGTTAAGAGTCACTGAAAACATTCATAACCAAGTGAGTGCAACTGTGATTTAAAATCCCAAAAGAAAACAGACTCGGTTTGTTTATACAGCTGAATGTTGTGTGTGGATCAAGGGTGCCCATATGATATTTTCTATGGGGAGAAGTATATGGAAGTATATCATGGAGCTTTGTTGCGACATTGTAAGTAGGAAGAAATCGTCCACAGTTTACTTTCGACTTACTTTCTGAAGATGAAGTTGGAATTACCCTCTAATCTGGTTAAGAAAAATTGCCGTACTTCATATATGCGTTTCTTTCTGGACACTCCTCCACATTTTCAACAAATTAATATCACCAACCAGATGCAAAGGCACTAATATTTGGGTTTGACACTAATATTTATCTGAATAAACATACTGTAAATTTCTTTTCTACTTGCAAAACAAGTCAATTACTTTTTCCTCGAAACCAGGGGACTTTGCCCTTTTCCTGTGGATACTAAGAAGGCACAAGCTTGACAGACGGCCCTCACTAATAGAACTTCTTAACCATGTCTTCACTGTACGCAGTGTGCTGAAGGAATGCTCTACAGTGCAAGTTATTGGTAATATGGTTTGGTAGAGTATCATCATTCTCCTTACTGCTGGATAAAACAGTTTCTGGAAGTATATCATGGAGCTTTGTTTTTTCCAAACAATCCTTATTTGTCAGACATCATTCCATAATCTGGTTTCTCAATGGCGTAACAAAAAAAAACACAAAAACAAAAACAAAAAAATTGGGCAGGGCTGAAAGTGCCGGGGGTTGGAGTCCACCCCGGAACATTTTTAAATATTGAACTAATGAAAATCACGTTTTATGCTATGTTAGCACTGAAAACTTGTTAGCAAATTTGTTTACTCTGCTCTAAGACTAACTTAAACAAGAAATCATTACCTAAGTTACAATACTTATTACTATTTGTAAGAAAAGTTAAATAACACTTGGAACATTGGAAATAATAGGCCTACTCATTATGTCATGAAAACTAAATAACTGCTATATTACATTTGACACATCAACAAAACTTGTATAATTTAATAATTAATTATTTAAAAAAAAAAATACAAAAATGGAACTCTAGGTTTTGATTTCTGTGGGTCTGGACCCTCTGGACCTCCCTATCCTATGGCACTGTGGCTTCTTTTTCCATGTTGTCAAAGTGGTAAAACTTTTGCAAACTTGTTATATTTCTACTGCCTTTTAAATAATTGTCTTAAAAAAAGCCTGCCTTCTTCTTCTTCTTTCGTTTCACCCTCTTTGGGGTACGTTGAACCAGTCATTTCTTTGTGTGTTGTTCCTTCCTAAGTGCCCAGTATTTCTTCAAAAGCCTGCCTATTATATTTATTAATATTCATTTTTTCCTTTCCCTGAGAGCTGCCCCCTCCCTTCTCCTGGGCATGGGCGCGCCTATGTTGTAGATATTCACTCATTGCCAAGTTTAGCATTTGTCAGCCATAGCAATTTTTATGCATATAAATGAAGTTACTTCCTTTTTTCAACTTGCAAGTAAAACCCAGCACTTAGTTTTAATTTCTTTTGCATATCAACCATTGTCTTATAACTTGTGCCTTGAGCATTTTATAATTTAAATGCTAGGACCCTTGATACCCAGATGGAAGGTTGACAGATTGCTGGGTGAGAACATTAGAGTCTCCAAATTTAAAAAAAAATTCCATATGTACGTGGGACTTTAATTTGATGATTACTTTTCCACTAAGAAGGTGCTTAATTTCATGAAGTAATTAATTTAAACAACTTCCCAATAAAGCTATATCAAGCTACAAATGCCTTATAGCCTACTTGTGTTACTTAAAGTTTCAGATACCTAGCACTGTTATTAATTATTGGTAACTCTCATGCTACTGAAATATTTTCTGCATCATGTAATTGAGTAGTGTGAATACTGACATACTGGAAAAGACCACCAAATGGTGAAATTGGAATTAAAGAATAGTGATATAATTTGGAAAGATTAAAAGATCATAATAGATTAGAGGGTCAATCCATTAGAAATGAACCAGGCCAAGTTGCTCGACATTTTTTATTTTCCTAATTTTTTTACCAGTTATTTCCCAACTAAAGGTGAGTTCAAAACTATGGTAAAAATTTTTTTGGCGGCCATTTTAAGTTTGCTTTTTAACCATATTTCAGTCGAAAACATGTTTTGCACAAATGTATGTAACTCTGTTAATTTTATAGATAACAAGACAAAATAAACACCAAAATTATCAGAATGAAATGCTCTACATTTTTGTTTTAACACAATATTACCTAAGTAGTGAGGAAAGTGAAGAAAAAAATTCAAAACTACAAATTGAAAATTGACTTAAAACGGGAGTTTTAGTGCCGCAAAATTATTAGAAGGAAGAAAGACTCTCCCTTATTTTTTTTCTGGTGTAGATCTACTATAGGACTACTCGCTGTAGAAGTTTAAAGCTTGAGAACTTTGCGGTTTTTTTTATAAAATTTTTCAAAAATGCCCAAAACCGTATTTTGGCAATATTTGAAGTAGAATATCTCAAAAGGGACTAAGTGAAAAATTATGAAATGTATACAGATAACACCTCTTTATGATATAAAGATGTGATAAAAATTTGGTGACTGAGACTCAACTGGTTCCCGAGTTACAGTGCATCGAAGTTGGCCATAACTGCAAACTATGCACCGAAATTTCAACACTCTTCAAAGCTTTGAGGAAACCAAACATTTGTCATGCTAACTGATGAAATGTAGCCTACATATACAACTCTTTTGTGTAACAAACTTAGGCTCACAAAAATTTTATATTTAAAATTACAAAGTGAATTTTTACTATTAAATTACCGTTAAATTTCGTGTGCCTATAACGCAATTTTTGGCCAATTCGATGCACTCAAAGCTTTGAAGAGTGTTGAAATTTCGGTGCATAGTTTCCAGTTATGGCCAACTTCGATGCACTGTAACTCGGGAACCAGTTGAGTCTCAGCCACCAAATTTTTATCACATCTTTATATCATAAAGAGGTGTTATCTGTATACATTTCATAATTTTTCACTTAGTCCCTTTTGAGATATTCTACTTCAAATATTGCCAAAATACGGTTTTGGGCATTTTTGAAAAATTTTATAAAAAAAACCGCAAAGTTCTCAAGCTTTAAACTTCTACAGCGAGTAGTCCTATAGTAGATCTACACCAGAAAAAAAAATAAGGGAGAGTCTTTCTTCCTTCTAATAATTTTGCGGCACTAAAACTCCCGTTTTAAGTCAATTTTCAATTTGTAGTTTTGAATTTTTTTCTTCACTTTCCTCACTACTTAGGTAATATTGTGTTAAAACAAAAATGTCATTTCATTCTGATAATTTTGGTGTTTATTTTGTCTTGTTATCTATAAAATTAACAGAGTTACATACAATTGTGCAAAACATGTTTTCGACTGAAATATGGTTAAAAAGCAAACTTAAAATGGCCGCCAAAAAAAAGTATGAGCCCAAAAAATTTTTTACCATAGTTTTGAACTCGCCTTTAGTTGGGAAATGACTGGTAAAAAAATTAGGAAAATCATAAATGTCGAGCAACAAATTTTATTAAATTTGGTTCATTTCTAATGGATTGACCCTAGAACAGTTACGTGAGTTGGATAAAAATTAATGGGAGCAGTGTGTTTTCTTTGATGGGCTTTTTCTTATCAGAGTAAATGTACAAGTGTAATCTCTTCCCTGTCTACCACCTTCTACCACTCATGTGGAAGGCGTCAAACTCCATCAGTGTATTTTAATGCCATGCAGCAACTGCCATAAGGCATTGATAATGGAATCTTGTATGGCATAACACTTCCCTGAAAATGTTTTCATTTTTTTGAAGAGGTGATGGTCACAGGGGACAGTATGGCAGATATTCCAGTATCTTCCAGTGCCATTGACGCAGGAGCCCATGTGACCTCTCCAGAAAATGAAGCACCACTGTAGAGCTGTCACTTTGGGACATTATGAAAATGGACACACTGATAGAATATGACACCTTCCATGTGTGTGACAGAAGGTGATAAAAAGGCAGGAATTTGAGAAGATTTCCTCTTATAACAAAGGCCTTTTCAAGAAAATTTACTGTTGCTATTACTTTCTATCCAATCCATGTTCTTTAAAATTGATTGATGGTACAATAGTACCTAATCATATTGGAAATGATGTATATTGTTTGGTTTTTTTAATATTTTGTTTTCATTATACTATGTCGGTTCAAGATTCATGACTGGAAAAATTAGGAATTTAAAGTATTTTGTGATTTGATTTTGTGTGAATATGCTTTTTTATAGAAATTTTCTCCTATCAGTGTCATAAACCCAAAACATTTTTCAATTTTTTTACATAAAAAAGATTAAATGCACTAAAGCTATACAAAATTTTGTACAGTTAAATTTTGAAAAACAATTTGTGTTAGAAAATGCAGAAGGAATTGTACAAATTACCAGTGTACAGTACAATACCTGCTGTAATGCGGAAGCATGAAACAGGATTTAGTGGTGCAATAATAATGCAATTATCTATTCCATAGTATTGATGTTGTTTGATATTCTCTTTGCTTAAAGATGGATTGGAAGATGAGAGGGATATATTGTTTAACAAAATTGATGGAATATGAAAATGGTAGGGGCCTGCTCAAGTCGTACAGTCTGTTCTGGATTTTAAGTATGTACTATCCCCAGTATGAAAATTCCTTGAATCCTTTTCATTTATGATGACAAAGCTGGCAACATGAGTACATAAATATCTCATCCAACATTAACAAAATCACATGTGACTTGGTACATAAAAGAACGTAGGGGTCATTCCATCCCATAACATCACAACTCAGAAACTGGCAGTGCTTTAGTTGGGCCGGTACGCACCGGTACTGCATACCGGTATAAAATTATTTTCCTTCTACCATACCGGGAAAAAGATGTGCTCCGGTACGTCGTACTGGCAGTACAGGAACGATATTGTCCTAAAATACTTATTAAATGTCAAATTCAATAAGAGAGTGTATTTGTTAATAATGACAAACACTATTAAATTCGCAGTAGATATGCGTTCTAATGTTCACCTTCGTGCGCATTTCTACAATAATTACTTTCTCCTTAGATTACATGTTGGCTATCCTGATAAGGTGCTCGGTTTTTTAAAACTCTTTTGTATGAGGCGATATGGAAAATTTTGAAGTAAGGTGAGTACCCCCATAAAATATTTTCCAACTAAAGCACTGGAAACTGGACTCTAATTTTCTTGAAATTTGGTATATGATAGGTCTCATGGATCAAAGTGTAAGCTCAATCAAGAGTGTCAAAAGAAAACAAAAGAACATAAAAATATCATAACTGTTTTTTTCTTATTTGATCTATAAACTTTAAACTGGGCTTACTTTAGTGTTCTTTCAAATAAAATATTTTATAAGATTATATTGTTGTCTTTTTATCTTCAAGCTATAATTTTATGTTTGTCTTTTTGTATTTTATTTTATAAATTTAAAAAAAAATAGTATTGGAAGGATTTTTAACATTTGTACATAAATTTTATTTCAGTCTGAGATGACTTTGGAATTAGAATAACAATGCTTATCATCTTATAATTTGTAGAGTTAAGGCTAGTTTACATGATGACACTAGGTTTCCTAACTTCTTTTATGAAAGTGATTACACCCATTTTCTTCAAAATTAATTCCAGTGCAATCGCAAGTTTCACTTTATTTTTGAAGTCAAGTAGCTGAAATCTCATGTACACTTTTGAACCACGCAATAAATGCAGACATTTCACAATTCCTCACTTCCCCATTTCAATCCACAAAACTAAGTACACGTATTATCTCAAAATCACTCCTATGGCTTTGCGAAAAGTTGGAATCAGTTGAAACTGCATAGTATCATAACTCATTGTCATCGGCACATCTCGCGCTTGTGCATTAAAATAAAAACAGTTGTGAAACTTAGTTACTAGACCTCGTTTCATCGTGTAAACTAGCCTTTAGATAAGTCTACTGATGAAGGTCAGTGTTGGATCAGTATTATGTGATGAAGCACTGGTAAATTTCTTCTGATCTGACTACTACAAATCTAACAAGTCGTGATTATTGCAATTTTCATAAATACCCATCCTTGACCTTGCCTAATGCAAAGGAAGACCAGTTAACAAAGTAGGGACTACGTGAAGTGATTGGTTGGTTGTTTCCACAATATTACCAGTATATTATTCTAGAATAGGAGCTTCTTCATACGTTTTTAAAAGTGAAAAGATTGAATTATTTTCTGTTTTTTGAGTATTTTATAAAAAGTAGTAATCATTTTGTAAATAAGTAGTGTTTCAGAAATGTTGAGACAGTTTTAATGTGAGACCATTGGTAATGTGGTATGATTGAATGTGTTTTTTCAGCATGAATATGAAGGCTCTTCTACATCATACTCCTACAGACGAGGATATATCAAACTTGCTTAAGGAGTTTACTGTAGATTTCTTACTGAAAGGGTATGGCTACCTAGTGGAAGATCTACATCACCAGCTTTTGAGCAATAAACAGAATATTCAGATTGACACTTCCCATTTCTTTTGGCTCATTACCTACTTTCTTAAGTTTGCTGCTCAGCTTGAATTAGAGCTTGATCATATAAGGTACAGTAATCACAATATTGTCTTATTTAATGCAATTTTGCCGACTGTGGTAGCTTAGCATAATTTCTTGAGGCCATAATTTGGAATTCATTATGAGAAAACAGTTTTTGAATTGCATATGTGTGGGTGTGTGTGTTTGTTGTGGGATCAAATCACTGGACAGTTTGAGTATGGATTTTTCCCACTCCTAGTGGTGAATACTGGATTGCAATTTACGGAAAAGCTTCAGAACATCATAGCCAGTGAACAGTTGTCATTCCTTGCTGACAGGTCATTGGGCCTTGCAAGCTGTGAGAAAAAAATATAAATTATTTTTGCACTAATGAAATTTTCCATCATAGTAGGCAAATGCCACTGCTAAACTAATCTCACTGTCATTTATTAAACTTTAAAACATTTAACTTCACATATTTATTGTAAGTAAAACTTACCAAATTAGGATATTATTTCAAAGGCTCTTTTTTGCCTCCAGGTGATCTCTGGTGCTGGTAGAGTCAAAGAAGAGGCTTTGAAACTTGTCCTTCTTGCTCTGGAGGATCTGTTAGAATTTACGGCTTCATTTACAGACTGTGATATTTAAAACATGGTTCTACTAATTAATTTATTGTCATCTATTTTATATTGAAAATTTCACATTGTTTTCCAGTTTTACCTTTTCTTTAATGGCAGTCTGTGAATATAGGAGGTTGCCTTGTTTGTTAATAAAACTACACCTTGATTAAAAGAGTTCTAAGATGAGAGATGGCTTTATATAATATTTAAGATTTTGTTTTTAGTGACAGTACTCTCTTAGTTAAAAAATAATGAAAAATGTTGTTCAATTGGGTATGAGTGTTTGGTGGATCCCTAAGAATGTGTTTAAAGAGTGTTTCAGGAGCTTTTGCTTCCATCTTCAGCATTTCAGATTATTTGCTATTTCATATGAAGGTAACTTTGAGCTGACAAAATGTGGTTGGGACAGAGTTGAACTCGCAAGATAGGAAGAGGGTTTTTAAGTATTGACATATCGGGATATGTTTATTTCTATTTTGTCTCTTTGTTTGATTTTGGTTGTATTTCCTAAAGTGCATAGTTCTGTAGCTTTATTTGTATTTTTGAAAAGTATGGTTTATATACTGAAACTATTTTGTATATTCAGCTGATACTGCCTATTTGCTGCTTTTTTTTTGTCCAAAATTAATCTTCTTCAAGTATGTTGAATCAGGGAGGAAAAGATTAACGAACAACACCCACCAAACACACTTTCAGTGTTCATACTAGCTACCACCATAGTATTTAGTATATTTGAATGCTTGCGCCATTTCTTTCGCCCAACACCTTGGTTATAATTACATGTGCTACTAGTCACATAGACCAGTTACTACATTAGCATTTTCCTTATTTCACAAGATTGCATCATGCACCAGGTGCATGGCTTCTCATAGCATAACTTGCTAGCATAACTTCAGTTTGGAGGAAGTCTTTACACGGTACAGTCTTCTCACAGCAGCGGTCCTGTATTTGTGTTCACGCGTGATTTCACAAGTCGGTTGCATGGAACACTGCTCCAAGAAATCCATGCAGTTATAGTTTCTCACTCACAAAACAGCAGATTTTACACTTCAAACTTAGTGTTTCAATTGTTATTTATTTGCAACAAATTTGGTCCAGACACTCGCGTGTTCTGACCAATTTAGAATCAGTGAAAGTTTGTGTGCAAATTGTAAGTTCACACAATTCACAGAAATCTCATCAACGTACTTAAGTATTCTTCAACACTCAAGAATAATTCACTGGTATTTCAAGTCTGAATATCAGTAATTATTATTCAAGCTAGTATATTCATAATAAGATAGAAGTCTCTTTGTTCAATCACATGTGTATGATTTGGTACCAAAAGCAAGTTTGGGCCATATTTTAGTCGTCTCTTAAATATTCTTATTATTCATTCTTATTCTTGTTATTCATTGTAAGAATACTAGTGTGCTATGATCTCAAAGAGATATTATTCATCAATTTTCAATTGCAATTAACCATTATTGTATGTTAGTGCAAGTACATGGTTTTATACAACTGTTTGGTTTATTTCGTTACATTTTGGTTCTTGCTCTCTCACTTCGGAGAGAGGGCCATCTTGAACCACCCAGCAAAATGTAAACATTTATTATATCAAGAACTCATTACATCTACAATTACGTGTTTATGTTATCAAATAAAGTTTTCCATAGTTTTGCAATAGTCTCTTGCTTGTAATCATCAGGGTTCCCTGAATCCCAGTGACTTGTGTCCACTGCTCTCCAATTATTGCTGAATATATCAACTGGTCCTCCTTTCCTAGTTACCAGAGGCTAGGTCCTTCATTGTACCTGTTAGAGATTTTGTTCTATACCCTAACATTTTGGTTCCCTACGGGCCGGATCCTATCAGTCCGGTCCATTCCCAACATTTAGCTCCTCCTGGGCCTTTTCCCCAACACAAAGCATGTCTTTAAACTTACAAGCTTGCAGTTTGGTAATTAATCTTATTGTAAAAGGGAGACCAATTATTTTGACTCTTCCATAGGACTTCATTCTACAGCTCTATCTAGTGGTTGCAGATTCACCCATGACTTGTCAGTATCAACATGATAATTACAAGAATTAGTAAATGGTTGGGTATAAGCTAAAGATGAGTGAAATGACTTCAGTGTATGTTTTTGGGAGTCACTTGAGTGATACATTTGATGAATGTTCTTTAAAATTGTAATTTTATTTTGTGCTCTTACAGGAATGTGCTTTCATATGAAGTTGTTTCCTACCTGACATTTGAAGGTGTCAACCTTTATGAACAACTGGAATTTGCTGCCCAACAACAGAGCAGTGATATCAAACCTTGTCTTCGCAGAATGCATTTGGTTAGTATAAATCTGATTATTTTTAATTAGTGTATTTATTGGTATGTAAGATGCTCCATTTTATAAGAAATAAATGTTACACTATCCTCCCAAAAAAATAGTACTCCCTGATGGAAGTAGGCCTACCATTTTACCACTGCATCAACTACCACAGGCAGCATGCCAACTCTCATACCTATAATAATTGATGACTGTCATGGCTGGAACTGCTTCTTCTTTATCAAGTAACTCCTCAGTTGGTGTCACAAGGTTGACTGCACACTATACAATACCTCCATACCTCAGAAAATATCCAAAGAGGTACCAGGGTTGCAGATCCGTAGTCAGCAGTGCTAACCACTGAGCCACTCAGGCAGTCACAGGTGGCTATACTATTCAAAATTGGCTAATGGCAAAGCTAGGTATGTTACTTTACTCTTATAAATCTTCTGCAGTCCCAGTTAATACCAGGAAAATATGGCTACCTCGTTTTGTTTATTTATTTTATCCTCAACCAAACAGCACATAATATATATAGATATATAAGCATTCATGAGCCACAGATTATTGTCTCTGTTGGACACTACATGAGAATATTATAGGAGAAAAATTCCTCCGGCACTGGGACTTGAACCCAGGACCTTTGGCTATTCGCGCCAATGCTCTACCAACTGAGCTAAGCCGGAGCTCAATTCACAGCGCCAGATGGAACTTCTCTCTCCTATGACTGATTGCCCTAATGGTCTACCTCACAGACAGACAAGTTATGTCATATGCAGTACTGTGAGGCACACTAAGCAGTGATTTTTGTGACCGAGCTCCCACTGTTATTGTACAGTACATAATATTCTCATGTAGTGTCCAACAGAGACAATAATCTGTGGCTCATGAATGCTTATATATCTGTCTTGAATGTTAACTGTACAATAACAGTGGGTTCAAGTCCCAGTGCCGGAGGAATTTTTCTCCTATAATATTCTCATGTAGTGTCCAACAGAGACAATAATCTGTGGCTCATGAATGCTTATATATCTGTCTTGAATGTTAACTGTACAATAACAGTGGGAGCTCGGTCACAAAAATCACTGCTTAGTGTGCCTCACAGTACTGCATATGACATAACTTGTCTGTCTGTGAGGTAGACCATTAGGGCAATCAGTCATAGGAGAGAAGTTCCATCTGGCGCTGTGAATTGAGCTCCGGCTTAGCTCAGTTGGTAGAGCATTGGCGCGAATAGCCAAAGGTCCTGGGTTCAAGTCCCAGTGCCGGAGGAATTTTTCTCCTATAATATTCACATAATATATATCTTTTATCTATTACATTTTCATCTTGTAGTCCTCTCACTACCGTGCTCCTTCCTGCACTGTACATTCAGATATCAGTCAATCTTATTTTCCTTCATTTTCCTTCAGGTTCCCAGTTCATACCTGCCTTAAACAATCTTCCATCGTCCGTCCTTTTTGTGTGCCAATACTGTCTTAATCTTTTCCTTTCAACAACTTCTACATCTTTATGTACATTCATTACTTCTTTTATGAGAGTATTCCTTATTATTTCTCTCCTTGATTTTCTGCTGATCTTATCCAGTAATCCATTTTTGTGACTCATGGTTTTGCTTTATATTACTGTTTACTGTTCACATTAAATTTCTGTTCCATATAAACTAAAATGTTTAATTAAAACCATCAGCTCAGCAATCTTTATTGTATGTGGCCTCGAGGCTATGTGCATTAAAAATTGCTGAGCTTATGGTTTTCAATTTCAATTTCAATTTCAATTATTTATTTAGAGAAGCTACATACAATTTTTACAAATTTTAAACAGTAGGCTTCTTATATAATATGGATTGATGATACATGAATGATGTTTTTGATGATGATGAATAACAATGATGATGATATACAATAATAATAGGAGACATACAGACAGGAATAACATAATTACATAACGATTCATAATAAGACATATGACTTGTAAGTATGTCTAGTCAGCTTTGTAAGCCTCATTGATCAATTTTGTGAGGTCAGCATGTTTAGACTAGTCATCACATTCCAAGTGGTGGAATGTCTCTGTTCATATGTTACAGATTTGATATGAAACCATTCTGGTTTAAGGAAACTAGGTCAAACACTTATATTTAAAAATATTTTAGCGTTTTGGAATCATTGCTTGTGGAATATATCTGAAATTCTGAACAACGTATTAAAAACAATGGCCAATATGAAACAAGAAACTGTGTAAGGTTGTTTGTACAACAAAATAATAATAATAATAATTATAATAATAATAATAATAATTGCATGTGGAATATATCAGAATTTTTAAATAGGGCATTGCAAGCGATAGCCATTCTGTTAGAAGGGATTTCATATGGCTGTTGTACCGCAAAAATTGTTCGATTTCTTGTTCTTGTTCTTGCATAGGGGACAGAGAGCCCTATGCTATCTAAAATTGATTTGCAATGTATTTCCCCACGAAAGACTTTAGCTATGAAATTAGCATCTGCTGAAATACGCCTATTATATAATGTTTCCAGGTTTAATAGCTTAAGTACTTCCTCATAGTCCAGATTTCTGTTAAACTTACTACGTGTAAGGGAAACAAATTTTCTCTGTATTCGTTCCAGCTTATTACTGTCAGATACAGTAATGCTATTATATGCAACACTGCAATATTCTAAGCCACTACGAATTAAAGATTTGTAAAGAGTAATTAATGACTCTATGCTTTTTAAATTATGAAAAATTAATCGAACTAGTCCAAGAGTTTTTAAAGCCTGTGTGAAAATATGGTCAATGTGGACATGGAAGTATAATTTCGAGTCTAAGTACACTCCCAGATACTTTATATTTTCTGAACGAGCTATTATATTTTGGCCAAGACGATAATTGTATATTATTTGATTTGTTTTCCTGCTAAATATCATACTCTGGGTCTTAGTGGTGTTAATGATCATAAAATTTGAATTGCACCATTGATTTATGCAATCAATATTCCATTGCAATAGTTTGCAATCCGAAACCGTAGATATTTTATTCCATATACATAGGTCGTCAGCGTATGCTATTTTCTTACATGTTAGTATGTTAGCTAAGTCATTTATGAAAACTAAGAACAAGAAGGGACCCAATACTGACCCCTGGGGTACACCATCTGGTATGTGAAAAGGCTCAGAAAGATAATTAGATATTCTAACCCGAGCAGATCTGTTTCTTAAATAACTTGAAAACCAATTGACATACTTGTTATGTAGACCTAAATTACTCAACTTTTTAACAAGAAGATCATGATTAACTACATCAAATGCTCTGCTCAGGTCAAAAAATATGGCGTCTGATTGAGATTGTGAGCAATTTCCTATAAATATGTCATTGAGAAAAGTGATAATATTAGTTGCTGTAGACATGCTCTTGGTAAAACCATGCTGAAAATCATTTAGTTTATTTTTACTGAAGAAAGAGACATGTTTATGAATGATGGTTTCAAAAATTTTTGAAAATGTATTTAGTATGGCTATGGGCCTAAAGTTCGCCACTTCTTTGCTTTTGCCTTTTTTATGTACCGGTCTGATAGCAGAAATTTTCCACATTGCTGGGAAAGTTTCTGTTTCCAGCGAAAGGTTATACACATATGTAAGTACAGGTGTCAGTATTGGGGCACACCCCTTAACAATAAAGCTTGGTATCTGGTCGAGACCCGAACTCTTAGATGGTTTCAAGTGTCGAATAGCTACCAAGACATCGGAATCTATGATAGTTGGAACATGTAGGCATTCAGATGTGACAGTTTGAGCATAGGGCCCCGGTACTGCATTAGTGGGCGTATTTATAATCTGAAAATGCTCTGCGAAAATATTCACTAGCTTTGATGGTTCTGAAACAATGGTATTGTTCATTTTAACATGCAATACGGGATCATTTTTATTTCGTAACTTCGAAACATAACTCCAGAATTTAGCAGGGTTTGACTTTAAATCTTGATCGATTGATTTGTACCATTTTTGTCTATCAATTTTAATAGTTACTTTTACCAGTCTTCGGTAATCTGAGAAACATTGATAATACAAATCAGTCGAGTGTTTTTTGAAAAGTCGATGATAATGTTTCTTTTTCCTTATGTATAATTTGAGCTCTCTTGAAAACCAAGCCGGATATTTTGGTTTAACAGCAAATGTTTTAGGGATTGACTTATTAATTGCATCACTAACTAAATATGCAAGATTTTCAACAGCAGTGTCAGGTGATTTTTGATTATACACTGTGGACCAGTCAGATGAAGCTAATGTATTGTATAATTTATAATAGTCACCTTTGTGATAGCATAAACTTTCTGTTGGGAACTGAGTACCTTCGCTCACTTGGCTTATTAAATTCATAACAATAGGGGGATGATAATTGTCTATATTCACCAGTGAATAATCCGGTATTGATACAGTGATCTCATCCAGACTTGTAAAAACTAAGTCTAATAAATTTTTACTAGGGACAGTGTCATTGATTTGAGACAAATTTAGAAAAGAGCATGTTTGGTGTACAATTTCACCTTTAATTTTATGATAGTGATATAAATTGGGTGCAACACCTGCCAGCCAATTGAAACCAGGGATATTAAAATCACCGAGTAAAATGACCTGAAAGTTGTTACAATCTAAATTATTTTCAAGAAAATTAAAATATTGCTGAAGTGTAGCAATACTCGTATTGGGCGCAAAATAATGGCATCCAATTAAAATAGGCTGAGCATTTTTGAGAGTTAACTCAATCCACACACATTCATCTGTCTGTTCAAATTCAGGTCTACGTTTATGCCTGATACTGTTGCTGATGGCAATTAAGGACCCTCCTCCCCGAGTTTGGCTAACTAGTGAATATTTTCTGTCAGATCTGTACACCTGATATGTTTCAGGAAAATAATTGTGATCATAATGATCATCGTTTAACCATGTTTCAGTAAGACAAATGATGTTGGGTTCATTTGTGTTTATATTGTCAAAAAGGTCCGTGGATTTAGTTCTTAAACCACGAACATTTTGGTAATAAATTTCTGTGCCTAAATTGCTATTACTAAACATAGACTGATCCATATAATCACAACTATTTACCATTTAGGGTTAAGGAGAGCCCCCTCCAAGGCTGCTTTTAGAAGATGTTCTGGCTAGCAGTGTATCCATAATCTTCCTAGGGGAAGATCTACTGGATTTTTCAGGAGTTTTACCCTGCGATTTGGTTGTAGGGCTACCTACCGGACTGGTGGGCGCGATTTGTTCAAAAGTTTCCGAATAAGTCTGGTCCTCCTGTAGGCGGCCACGGAATGGAAAAAACAGCACCCCGCTTGGCCAGATATCTACATTATTAATAAGAGGGAAATCTTCCTCACAAACAGAAATATGAAAGCTGGCATAAGAATTAAATTTAGTTTTCAGCCTTGTGACTGCAAATGTTTTGAGCTTTACCTGAGTACTTAAGGATTCTGCAATATCTTCTGCCTTTACAGTGTTACCATAGCGTGACACGAATAGAGCTTTACGTTTAGTCGGTTTGGCAACTACTGGTAGTGAGGAAGAATTCCTAACTCCTATTAGCGGGGCCTTCTTAACCCTATGTTTTTTAGAGACAACTGTGAAGCCGTCATTGGTGTCACCTCTATCAGATTCCGGGGCACTAAGTGTGGTGGGCACTGCGAGATTAGAATTAATGGCACTAGGCGCACTGGCACTGGAACTGGCACTTGTAGTGGCCCGACTGGGCACTGGCAGTTTGACACTGCCGCTTGAGGAAGCTGGAACACCACCTGAACCATTACTGGTATTGGTAGCACTTCCACTGTTGGCAGAGGTAGACTCTCTATTGATGGCAGCCACCACTTCAGAGTATTTAGCCGGTTGGATGATATTTGCAACTTTCTTACTAAGCTGCTGGGGAATATTGGTACCACTTGAACTAGCTCCTTGTTGGACTCGTGGCGAAGAGACGTTTAGGAGATCTCGGAGGCCATAGATCTCTTTCCGTAGATTTTTGTTTTCCTCTCTTAGGTCGGAGACCTCGGAGAGAATTTTTGTCAGCAGTTCAGTAATAGCTGACACTGCTACTGATGAAGATTTATTAGCCTCAATAATGGCTTCAAGTTTGCCATCCAAGGTCATAGAGATATTACACCTCCCTGGGTGAATATGAGTTGCAGATATACTCTCATCAGGAACTGAATTAGACCTGGATCTAACAGGAGTATCATCATTCCTGAGGGCTTTCCTTAATTGAGTGCACTTACCACAAATGTAGATGCTCTCGCCATCCTTGTAGTAGAGGGTAGCCTCTATATCTGTTATATTTAGACAAGATAAATGAAAGCGGGCCTTACAGTTCCCACTACAGTATAAATGTTTTTGCCTTCCTTGAAATCCCTTGTTGCACAAAGGGCACAGGTCGGCACTAGGCGCCATTGAAGATCCAAGCACTGTCAATGAAATAGTAAGTAGGTCACCACTATAGCAGAGAGAACACACAACACGTCCACTCACGGTGGAGTCTCATACTTAAAACACATTTTAGTTTATTCCACTTTTGAGTTGTGTAGAAGTACTTGTTGTTTTTATCATGATATTACAGGTCCATAATAATGAGTTTAATATTCCAATTGCACTTCTTCCTTGACCTACCCATCTACGTATATCTAGTTATAATTTTGAAGATCCATCCAGTTACACGACTTATCCCAAATACTTGAAACAATCAGCTTTTTAAATTTTGAATCCTTCTTTTGCATCATCTGAGTTTGTCATATATTCTATCTTCTTTAACTTTATTTACTTTACTGACTTTGTGTAGTCCTTATGCAATTTTCTACACATATAGTCAACTTCCTCTCAATCTTGAGCAACAGTTACCTGATTTCATCAGCAAAACAGAGGTTGGATATGAGTTTTCATTTATGAATGCACTAATAGCAGACTAGTTCAGTATCTTTATTTAAAATTTCAGGTTGTGACAGCAATTCGGGAATTTGTTCAGGCTGTGGATAGTTACAAGAAAATAACTCACTTAAGCAGTGAAGATAGAGAACACCTTTTGGAGCTTCAATGTAAGTAAAGGAATCACATTTGTAACTTAGGATACTGGAAAAAAAAATCTTATTAAATATGAATTTGAGCGCATTGTCAGAATTTCTGGAAAAAAAGTTGACTGGAAAAAAAAAATCTTGTTAAACATGAATTTAAGTGCTTTGTCAGAATTTCTGGAAAAAAGTTGATCCTTAGGCGAAAACAGGATGTGCCAGTCTGAACAAAAATTATTAAAATAATTTAAAATTAAACTTTAAACATTCACTGGAGCAGTTATTGAAAGGGTAAAGTACTATGCTTAAAGGAAAATTCTTCTTCAAGTCTTAAGGAATGGTTTTAGTGGGTGGAGAAGTATGATAGATGTAAAATATAAAATATGTTATGTAGTGCACTTAAGAAATTTGTGACAATTCCATTAACCAGTTGTTCTTGTGAGAGTTTTTTCTGAACTTACGCAGGTTAAAACCAAATTAAGGGCAATCCAGGGACAAGATAAGTTGGAAGCTTTGTAGATGATTTGCATGGAATATGAAATTGCAGCATCCATCAATTCCAATGAATAGTTCTGTCAGCCACGGTGGTGTAGAGGTAGCATGTGTGCCTCTAGATCCGAAGGTCTCGGGATCCTGGGCTCGAAGTCTTCCAGGAGGGGCTTTAAGCTGGAGACCCATGTCATAGATTTACAGCACGGAACTCCAAGCCTAAATTAGAGCCTCTGGACAAAACTTCTCTGCCATTTCACATCCAAGTAATACCTTGGCTTCCTGAGGGGTCTGTGAGGCATGAGCTTACCACCTGCCCCACTGTCCTCTCGGAAAACAAGCATAACAAAATTCTCACTGGTAGCAGTAACCTCCACTTGGAGGTCCTGATGCCCCATCAGTAGGGATATAAAGGAAGATAGATACATAGATAGAATGAATATTTCTACAGGGTGAACCAAAAGTCGCGATCGGATATTTTGTATGTTAGTTTATGCAATAATGAAATGCCACAATTGACGTAAAAAATTTATTTTTTGAAGTAGCAAGTATTAAGAGATGGATAAGGTAAAATAAAGTTCCCTGGGCCTGTCAGCATCATTGTTAAACGTCAAAGTTTCAGCATGTGCAGCATCGTTTTCTGCGCACAGTTGAATGTGCCGCCATGACCTTCTGCTTGCCCGCCTCAGCATTTCGGGAGTGATCGTTCTGAAGATACGGATGATCTCTCTCTTCAGTTCTTCAACAGAATCCATCCGAATCATTCCAAGATTTTCTTTTAAGTAGGACCACAGCCAGTTGCCGCACGTTGCGAGGTCGGGGCTTCTTGGAGGCCAAATGAGAGGTCCACCTCATCCAATCCACGTAGGAAAGCTGATACTTAACCATTCCCAAATTGGAGTCCTGGGGCTCCATCTTGCTGCGTTTTGCATCCAATACAGAGCCTGTTGAGGAAGTCTTCTTTTCAAGTTTCCGTAGATTGACTTCAGTGGGAGCTGCTTTATTGAAACGAAGAAAGAAGTTCTCTGTGACTTCTTCGTACGTTTCGCCAGTTTGTTCTTTTTCATGAACCCACACACTAACAGTAAGATGTTCCTCAATCATATATTTGCCTGTATCCGCCATTGCTTACAACACAAACATAACACAGCGTTTCACATCGACAACGATCTTTTAATAAACCCGCGCGCAAGAAAAATATGGCTTGTCACTAAAACATAACAATGCCCTTGCTCTATCGGAAAATTGACAAACTAATGCTACAAAAAGTATATGAAGTGGGTAAATATTCCTCTCAGCCTATGAATAGTTTTTAATTAGTTTTCGGTTTCGGAAAATGAGTTATTTCAATATAAACATTATCTGATCACGACTTTTGGTCCACTCTGTATATACAACTTACATTGTTGGCAATCCGAAAATACAGTGACCGTCACTTGTGTCCAGGTGTGAACGCTCCCATTTAAACCAATGCTTCTTTGCCGGTGATCGTGACATTGAACATCTTCAAATGATTCAAACTGCCTAGTGCACTTCTACAAGACATGCCCTTGGATATTTTAAACGATTCTTTCCAAATGGTACATAACCGTGTGTACAAAATCAAGTGAAAAAATAAAAGTAATTAATCTTTGGGATAGCTTTCACATAACAGACTGACTTTGTTTTGATGCTAGATTGTTTCTTCTTTGATAATAATGAGGAAAGAAAAGGAAAACAACCTTTATTCATAAAAATTGCCTTCTGGATTCATTGGTAGGGTTTCCCTAGTAATTAGGGAGCTCTCTCTTGTGATTTTCTCTATCAAACTAAATTTAAGACAGGAAATTTTACTACTGCGCACATTTGTGGTGGTGTCCTCAACAGGCTATCTTATCCGCCAGTTCTGATATTACGGTATTGAAGACAGCAATTGATGTAAATTTCGCGTGTAACATTACATCAGCAATAACCTTGCAGTTCAGTACTGGATACAGATCTCTATGTTCTGGATTTCAGAGAGTCTTCGTTAGCAGAATCTGAAGAAAATAAAACATTATATTATTGCTTAAAACTGAGTAATCACCAGTAGTAGTGAAATACAGCCTCATGTTCAGTACATCTAGATTAAAAATGTGAGCCCTACCCAGTAGAACTTTGTGTCACAAAGAAGCAAAAGGTATAAATTAATAATATTATTAAATCGAATATATTAATATCTTCTTTGAACGTGTATATCATGGCATTATACCTTCTCACTCAAAGAAGATAAAATTTAAATTATATTATTGAGTTTATTATATTAATATCTTCTTTAGACAAATAATGGCACTGCCCTATACTTTCTGACTAGCAGATGCTAAAAGCTCAAGTTAATTATGTCATTACATTGAATATAGTAATATCTTCTTTGGACAAGTAAAAAACCGTACTGTACTTCTGGCCCCAAAAAAGGAAAAAAGTTTATGTTGATTATATTACTGGATCCCTACTAGGCACGCAATGCACTGCACTATAATTTAAGACTCAAAGAAGCTAAAATTTAAGTTATTATATTATTATGTTGATTACATTAATATCTTCTTTGGGGAAGTAAGAAACCGTACTGTACTTACGGCCCCAAAAAAGCAAAAATGTTTAAGTTAATTATATTACTGGATCCCTACTGGGCATTTACTGCACGGCACTATACATTCTGACTGAAAGAAGGTATACTTTAAGTTATTATGTAATTAATATCTTCTTTGGAGAAGTAAGAAACTGTACTGTACTTTCGGCCCCAAAAAAGCAAAAACGTTTCAGTTAATTATATTACTGGATCCCTACTGGGCATGTACTGCACGGCTCTATACATTCTGACTGAAAGACAGTAAAATTTA
The DNA here is from genome assembly GCA_964059195.1 of Ectobius pallidus. Classification (NCBI taxonomy): domain Eukaryota; kingdom Metazoa; phylum Arthropoda; class Insecta; order Blattodea; family Ectobiidae; genus Ectobius; species Ectobius pallidus. The sequence goes on along the minus strand of CAXKWD010000001.1, from coordinate 49,998,530 downwards.
AGTTATTATATAATTAATATCTTCTTTCGAGAAGTAAGAAACCGTACTGTACTTTCAGCCCCTAAAAAGCAAAAACGTTTAAGTTAATTATATTACTGGATCCCTACTGGGCATGTAGAGCACTGCACTATACTTTATGACTCAAAGAAGATAACATTTAAGTTATTATATATTTAAGTTGAATGCATTAATATCTTCTTTGGAGAAGTAAGAAACCGTACCGTACTTTCGGCCCCAAAAAAGCAAAAAAAAGTTTAAGTTAATTATATTACTGGATCCCTACTGGGCTTGTACAGCACTGCAGTATACTTCATGACTCAAAGAAGCTAAAATTTAAGTTATTATATTATTAAGTTGAATACATTAATACCTTCTTTGGAGAAGTAAGGAACCGTACTGTACTTTAGCCCCAAAAATGCAAAAAAGTTAAAGTTATTTATATTACTGGATCCCTACTGGGCATGTACTGCACGACACTTATACATTCTGACCGAAAGATGATAAAATTTAAGTTATTATATAATTAATATCAGCCTTGGAGAAGTAAGAAACAGTACTGTACTTTCGGCCCCAAAACAGCAAAAACGTTTAAGTTAATTATATTACTGGATCCCTATTGGGCATGTACTGCACAGCACTATACATTCTGACTGAAAGAAGGTAAAATTTAAGTTATTATATAATTAATGTCTTCTTTGGAGAAGTAAGAAACCGTACTGTACTTATGGCCCCAATAAACCAAAAAAAGATTAAGTTAAATATATTACTGGATCCCTACTGGGCTTGTATAACACTGCACTATGCTTCCTGACTCAAAGAAGCAAATATTTAACTTATTATATTATTAAGTTTATTACATCAATATCATTAAGTTAATTATATTACTGGATCCCTACTGGGCATGTAGAGGACTGCACTATACTTTCTGACTGAAAGAAGCAAATATTTAACTTAATTATTATTAAGTTTATTACATCAATATCATTAAGTTAATTATATTACTGGATCCCTACTGGGCATGTAGAGGACTGCACTATACTTTCTGACTCAAAGAAGAAAATATTTAAGTTATTATATTATTAAGTTTTGAATGCATTAATATCTTCTTTGGAGAAGTAAGAAACCGTACCGTACTTTCGGCCCCAAAAAAGCATAAAAGTTTAAGTGAAATATATTATTAGATTCCTACTGGGCATGTACAGCACTGCAGTATACTTTTTGACTCAAAGAACCTAAATTTAAGTTATTATATTACTTAGTTGATTATTATTGTCACCTTCTTTGGAAAAGTAAGACACCGTACTGTACTTTCGGCCACAAAAAAGCAAAAAAGGTTTAAGTTAGTTTTATTATTAGATTCCTACTGGGCATGTACAGCACAACACTATAACTTCTGATCAAGGAAGTTGATTATGTTAATATCTTCTTTTTTAAGAAGTAAGAAACCTTGCAAAAAAGTTTAAGTTAATTATATTACTGGATCCCTACTGGGTATGTACAGCATTGCAGTATACTTTCTGACTCAAAGAAGCTAAAATTTAAGTTATTATATTATTAAGTTGAATACATTAATACCTTCTTTGGAGAAGTAAGGAACCGTACCGTACTTTCGGCCCCAAAAAAGCAAAAAGTTTAAGTTAATTATATTACTGGATCCCTACGGAGCATGTACTGCACGGCACTAAAAATTCTGACTGAAAGAAGGTAAAATTTAAGTTATTATATAATTAATATCTTCTTTAGAGAATTAAGGAACCGTACTGTACTTTCGGCCCCAAAAAAGCAAAGAAAGTTTAAGTTAATTATATTACTGGATCTCTACTGGGCATGTACTGCACGGCACTATACAGTCTGACTGAAAGAAGGTAAAATTTAAGTTATTATATAATTAATATCTTCTTCGGAGAAGTAAGAAACTGTACTGTACTTTTGGCCCCAAAGATGGAAAAACGTTGAAGTTAATTATATTACTGGATCCCTACTGAGCATGTACTGCACGGCACTATACATTCTCACTGAAAGAAGGTAAAATTTAAGTTATTATATAATTAATATCTTTAGAGAAATAAGAAACCGTACTGTACTTTCGGCCCCAAAAAAGCAATGTTTAAGTTAATTATATTACTGGATCCCTATCGTGCAAGTACTGCACGGCACTATACATTCTGACTGAAAGAAGGTAAAATTTAAGTTATTATATAATTAATATCTTCTTCGGAGAAGTAAGAAACTGTACTGTACTTTTGGCCCCAAAGATGGAAAAACGTTGAAGTTAATTATATTACTGGATCCCTACTGAGCATGTACTGCACGGCACTATACATTCTGACTGAAAGAAGGTAAAATTTAAGTTATTATATAATTAATATCTTCTTTGGAGAAGTAAGAAACTGTACTGTACTTTCGGCCCCATAAATTTAAAAAGTTTAAGTTAAAGATATTACTGGATCCCTACTGGGCTTGTATAGCACTGCACTATGCTTCCTGACTCAAGGAAGCAAATATTTAAGTTATTATATTATTAAGTTTATTACATTAATATCTTCTTTGGAGAAGTAAGAAACTGTACTGTACTTTTGGTCCCAAAGATGCAAAAACGTTGAAGTTAATTATATTACTGGATCCCTACTGAGCATGTACTGCACGGCACTATACATTCTCACTGAAAGAAGGTAAAATTTAAGTCATTATATAATTAATATCTTTAGAGTAATAAGAAACCGTGCTGTACTTTCGGCCCCAAAAATGCAATGTTTAAGTTAATTATATTACTGGATCCCTATTGTGCAAGTACTGCATGGCACTATAGATTCTGACTGAAAGAAGGTAAAATTTAAGTTATTATATAATTAATATCTTCTTTGGAGAAGTAAGAAACCGTACTGTACTTTCGGCCCCAAAGAAGCAAAAAAGTTTAAGTTAATTATATTACTGGATTCCTACTGGGCATGGAGAGCACTGCACTATACTTTCTGACTCAAAGAAGATAACATTTAAGTTATTATATTTTTAAGTTGAATACTCTAATATCTTCTTTAGAGAAGTAAGAAACCGTACCGTACTTTCGGCCCCAAAAAAACAAAAAAGTTTAAGTTACTTATATTACTGGATCCCTACTGGGCTTGTACAGCAGTGCAATATACTTCGTGACTCAAAAAGCTAAAATTTAAGTTATTATATTATTAAGTTGAATACATTAATACCTTCTTTGGAGATGTAAGGAACCGTACCATACTTTAGCCCCTCTCATCGACTGTTCATCCTTTAGTATCCCTTGATCTCACAGTTAACAGAAAAATGAATTCATTTTTAATACTAAAGTAGGTAATAAATTATTATACAGTAATCGGTTATTTTTTATTCATGGAATAGTCTTATAAATCCCATCCGAGATTACGAGTTTCTTCAGATTAATTCGTTCGAACTTCGTTCTCACAGATCCATCGATAAACTCATGATCTCTCATGGGATTACATATGATAAAAGTACTTACTTGGGACAAAAATGGCATTTGAATTTTTTATTTCTACTGAAGAAATAAGCTGTTAAAGCTGCACAGTTACATCCTATACATCCTATATATTATTTCGGTATTTAAAGGTGGAAAATTGTTCGTCTCATAGTAGGCCTAGTCTATATGATAACATCTATATTATATTTTACGATGTTTGAAGCATGTTAATTGGCTCTCGAGGACAGCCAATCAGCGAGTGAGCTGCATTAAAAGTTTGTATCGGTAACTAAGGGAACAAACTTAAATGTATTACTTTTTCTCAATAGGGATAATACGAGATGAAATTACTTATTAAAAAATATTAAATAAACTACATTTAATTGGAGACTCGCAAATAAAACTATTTTACTGTTGGAATGACAATTCTTTCACACTGACCGTGTACAGGCTAAGGTGGAAAGGTAGAGTCACACTGAAAAATGTAATATCTTAGCTGGGATTTGAACCAGGATCTTCGGCTCTATGTGCTGTAGTTCTATCATTGATCTACCATGGGAACATGCCAGTACAACATTAAATTCTTTAACTGACTCACATGTCCCGGTATACCACCAGGCGTATTAGAATATTTATACTTAATATTATTAATATTTATTGTTTGTCACATTAATACAGTTTGAATCACCTAACACTTGCACCGGAGATATATTGGTCATGAAAAGTGCTATTGATGTACGGTTTTCACATTATTGATTGGTAGTCAGGGGCTCGTATGTTTAGCCTATAAACAGATTTGAATAATACATAGAAGGTGTATTTTTTTAGATAGATAGATAGATAGATAGATAGATACTATAGTTTGGCCAAGACATATAAAATATGTATAGCACCGTCGAAGATATAAGATATTAAAAGACACTCAGGTTATAAAACTCATCAACAGAATACAGAGGGTTAGATCTCAGTGCTGTTAAAACCGTTCTCCTAAATGTCAGGAAAGAAAGGTTTTTAATTTGAGATGGAACTGTGTTAAATAGTTTAAGCGATGTTTGTTCAAAACTTTTCTGAGTAAGTGTATACTTACATTTCCGGATATATAAATTAGAATTTCCACATGTGGGATAATTATGGATTTGAGAATGAGTTTTGAAGCTGTTTACATGTTTCCTGACATACAGAAGAGAGGCTAAAACAAACATTGAGGGTACTGTAAGAATACCAGTTTTAATAAAAAGTGGTTTACAGTGATCACCTGGCTTAGCTCCACATATTAACCTTAAAGCTTTTTTCTGAAGTATAAATAACCTTTGTGAGGAAACGTGGTTTCCCCACAATAATATACCATAGTTCAGATGGCTATGGATATGTCCATAGTAAACAGTGACAAGAGTTTCTGAAGATACACTGTTCCTTAGGATTCTAATCATATATAAACCTTTGCATATTTTGCCTGCTATAAAATGAGTATGCGAGTTCCAGTTCAAGGTCGGTTCTAGGTAGATGCCTAGAAATTTTGTCTGGATATCTGAAATTTCACTATTACTTAAACTTAGCAAACATACAACATTTTAAATGGAACAATGCCTAGTTACTTCAACAAAACAAAAGTAGAGGAAGTGAGAATGGCAGAGGATTAGGCATAAGATTCCAAAGGAAACATTAACATAACATGCAATCGACTCAAATGCATTTTCAATGTGCTCTTATAGCAAAATATGAATTTTGAAGATGAAATAAGCAGCAGTACAAAATGTCTCAACTTCGAAACTCACTAGGAATCTATTGTTAAAAGAACTCAGAAAGACACTGCGTTACCAGGAATTTGAAGCATGTAAATGCCTACCCCATCATGACAGAAGTATGTATCTTTCCTCATTTTAGAAGAAATCAAATAGTTGGATCTCAGCAAAGAAAGGACTATCATCATCTCACAGGGCCAACACAGGACAGCAACGTCATAGCTGTGCAAAGTGCCCCAACAGAAGTTCAGATAACCTTTGCCGTGAATGCAACAAGAATGAAACTCTTCCGCATGTGCATGGCTTTTGCCATAAAGGGGAGCTTTTAAAAAATAATCTGCACCACAGCCTCAGAAAAAAGATCACTGACTGTGTCAGACAAAAGAACCAGTTTGTAGCATCAGTATAATTATGAAGAAGTATCCTGTATGGCATCTGAAGGTTCCATTAAACATGCTGACATTATTATGATGGAAATCCAATAAAGGGTTGTTCTAGATCCGACTATTAGATTTGAGCGTGACAATAAACATCTCGTTGATGTTAATGCCAAAAAGAAGCACAATTATGAACCGTGCTTCATTGACTTGGAACTAAGGGCCTTTTCACACTGGGTCACTTGTAACGGTCACTTGAGGTGGTCACCGGTTTTTGCAGTGACCACACGTGGGTCACTTGTGACAGTTACCGCTAGTATTGCCAATAGTAGCTACATGATAAAACAATTTAGTCATCGCTTTTGACATCCCAAATGGCAGGTCGACATTCCATTTCACTTATAAAATCTTATAAAATCTTCAGTATTAATCAAGTCTAAACTCATGACTGGATAACTAGTTTCACTAAGTTCGACTATACAACTGAATTATGTACATTGTGGACCAAAAGTCGCGATCGGATATTTTGTATGTTAGTTTATGCAATAATAAAATGCCACAATTGACTTAAAAACTTTATTTATTGAAGTAGAAGTATTAAGATATGGATATGGTAAAATAAAGTTCCCTGGTCCTGTCAGCATCATTGTTAAACGTCCAAAGTTTCGACATGTGCACCATCGTTTTCCGCGCACAGTTGAATGCGCCGCCATGTCCTTCTGCTTGCCCACCTCAGCATTTCGGGAGTGATCGTTCTGAAGATACGGATGATCTCTCTCTTCAGTTCTTCAACAGAATCCATCCGAATCATTCCAAGATTTTCTTTTAAGTAGGACCACAGCCAGTTGTCGCACGTTGTGAGGTCGGGGCTTCTTGGAGGCCAAATGAGAGGTCCACCTCGTCCAATCCATGTAGGAAAGCTGGTACTTAACCATTCCCGAATTGGAGTCCTGGGGCTCCATCTTGCTGCGTTTTGCATCCAATGCAGAGCCTGTTGAGGAAGTCTTCTTTTCAAGTTTCCATAGATTGGCTTCAGTGGGAGCTGCTTTATTGAAACGAAGAAAGAAGTTCTCTCTGACTTCTTCGTACATTTCACCAGTTTGTTCTTTTTCATGATCCCACACACTAACAATGAGACGTGCCTCAATCGTATATTTGCTTGTATCCGCCATTGCTTACAACTCAAACATAACACAGCGTTTCACATCGACAACAATCTTTTAATAAACCCGCGCGCAAGAAAAATCTGGCTTGTCACTAAAACATAACAATGCCCTTGCTTTATCGGAAAATTGACAAACTAATGCTACAAAAAGTATATGAAGGGGGTAAATATTCCTCTCAGCCTATGAATAGTTTTTAAATAGTTTTCGGTTTCGGAAAATGAGTTATTTCAATATAAACATTATCCGATCACGACTTTTGGTCCACTCTGTAGTTACGCCTATGAATTGATCATCAGAATTCCAAGGATACTTCCATGGCAAGAAATTTCATAAACTGAGAATTATGTTTATCAAACTGATGTTTTTACTTTTCTGGTCTTTATTTTACAATTGCCTGAATTATTTATATGAAAACTCAAATATTTTCTGGTGGTTTTTTTTTATTATTTAGGCAAATATTATCAGGGTGTTAATAAACTCTAATAACTAATTAACCTATTCCTAATCCAATGTCATTTTTAGAACTATCAGATATAAATAAAAGACTGCTGGATTATAACTGGATGTATAGAGTATCATGCAATCAACCTTATATAGTGCAATTTAATGCAAAAGATTGCACAAAACACCAAATATGGGTGACTTCCATGGAAAAATTCTAGTAATGAAATTTCAGTAAATTTCAGGAACATAAAACCAATTATTTGATTTTATTAAATATTTCATTTTATTTATTTTATTTCATTTATTTTTCAGTATAATTGTTTCCTTTTACAATGGTTTTTCTTCTGCCAATTTGTACAATTTTGCTTCTCTATACTCCTCTGATTGGTGTATCTTGTTCGTTCAAACCCCAACACATCTTACTTCATGTAACACCATCCAAACCAACATTCTTTAGGTCTTTCTTTTTTCTTTTTCATTTTGGTTTCAATTAGTAATCTTCTTAGGAATCCTTTCATCTGCCATGCTTTTAGTGTGCCCAAACCATCTAAGCCTTTATTATTATATTATTACTAGAATGCTTTTCTTCACTTCCATAATTTCCTACCTTATTTAGCTGGTTTTCTTACAATTAATTTATTATTTGCAAATAATAGTTAAATAGTTAAATTTGTGCAAAACTCCATTCACAGAATTCCAGGGTCTCTACAACCAAAATATTGTTAAAGAACCAACAAGATATCTGTCCAACTTAAACACAAAGCTTAAGTCTTTTCTATTATAAAGATGGATGGTATACTGGTGAGAAATACTTGGCTACAAGTTATATTATTAGAAACTGCATCTCAGTTTTGTTTTAAGTACAATGTGCGAAATCTGTAACTAATATGCAACAAACTATTTGTTTCACTTTATATCAGGATATTTGATTTGACTTCATGTCATTAAATATTTGATGTAATAAAATCTTTGCATACTTACGTATTTTTTGGAATGTGATAATGTAGTTATTACTTGTAGTCACCTGAAAATTCACAATGTTGATAATCAGTTTTTAGTTTCTTTCACTTGGTTAAAGTGATAAGTATTACTTTCAGCATCTGAAGAAGATTTTGAAATTGGTTCATTAGAAAATGATGTGATTTATACATATTGAATAAACAATCTTAACTAGGTGAGCTTTGTATTGCAGGAATTTGTTGTAGGAAGTGTTATATATTAAAAACAGAACTGAATGCAATATTGTATATTCATTTTGTATATTCTTGTTTTCAGTGCAAATTGGAGCAACAGAAGATTTGAAATGTCTATTCATTCTTTTGATAAGACAGTTTAACCCTAACATTCAGAATAAACAGTACCTTCAAGATCTCATCATTACCAATCATATTCTCCTGTTATTCTTGGACAGTGTTGTCAAGTTGCCAGAATATAAAGGCAACACTAATCTTGCAGAACATATCAAACAGTAAGTTTTTTATTCTATTAATATGGGAATATTGGGCTATTGTTCTGAAATAATTCAAAATACTCCCTAGAATAAGAGCTATCTCACTTTATGTGTTTGTTTTGGTTCTTCACACGTAAGTGTCTCTTGAACAGGAACTTGGATGAAATATTATTAATGATTTATGTATAGCGTAGAGCTTTATCACTGATACTCACTACTAAATTGCGGTATTTTGTTACCTGTTGGAGCGCTTTCAACCGCATGGAGCGGCCATCTTCAGCAACTGACTTCCGTGGTGTTGTTGTTGTTGTTGGGAAGACATTTCTGGATAACTGTATCGTACAGCGCGTGTGATTTGAATTGTAACTGTTCGTTTAGGATGTTGGTGTTGTCTTGTGTGGTGTGTCTGTATATTTCATATTGTTCGAGTGTGTTGAGTGTGTGACCTTTGTGGTTAATGTGTAGGATTTCCATGTCTGTATTGATGTCTGCGTATTCGTGTCCTGTGGTTATTATATGGTTTGCATAGGCAGAGTCTGTGTTTTGTTTGAGAGCTCGTATGTGTTCTGTGTATCGTGTTTGAAACTTCGGCCTGTTTGTCCTATGTAGAATTTTGGGCAGTCGTTGCATTTTAGTTTGTAGACTCCTGGGTTGTTGTATTTGTTTGTGTGTTGTTTGTTGTCTGTGGGTTGTATTTTGTTGATTGTTTTGTTCTTTGTTCTGAATGCTATTTTGTATCCTTGTTTTCTGAATTGTTGGGCGATTTTCTGTGTATGTGTGTTGAAGTATGTGAGTGTGATGTATTTGTCTTTTTTCTTTTCTGTGTTTTGGTCATTTTTCTTTGTTCTGATTTTGTGTAGTAGGTTGTCAATGACTGTGTGGTTGTAGCCATTGGTAATGGCTAATGCCCGATTTCACCGACCTCGGTTAGGGCCGTTTAAATAACACCTAGTAGTTAACCAGGCATTTTCACGAATTTCCATTTCATCGATCCCGGTTACGAGTTAAACGACACAAACCGGGGGGAATTAGGTAACCGGCCCCGAGCGAACGGTTAAGTTGCTAACCAGGAGCTCACCGCATACTTGAGCGCTTACAGCTGTATGTAGGGCCTACTCCTATAATATCCATGACGCGGTGTCTGCTTCTGCAGCATTCAAGATGGAGTTGGGTGACTATTTATTGTATGCTAGGTACCTCTTCAGAGGAAATATCGTCTAAAAAAGGAGACAATTTTATCTGTTCTGGAACTTATTGGACTTCCCAACGAACAAAAACTTTCCCGTGTTTCCAAGAAATCGACTGCCGACTGCGCTACGATTCTATGCCACTGGATCTTACCAGGAAGTAGTTGGTGACACCACTGATGTAATTAAGAGCACAGTGTGTAGTAGAATTATCCACCAAGTGTCTGAAGCAATAGCTTCTTTAGCTCCTCGCTTCATAAAACTTCCTTCGAATCTGAGGGAGCAGAGGGAAGTAATGGAAGAATTCTACAGGATTTGTGGCTTCCCTGGTGTCTTGGGTGTATTAGATTGTAGGCCTACCCATGTCCGGATCCAATCCCCTGGAGGAGAAAATGGGGAATTTTTTCGGAAAAGAAAAGGTTATTTCTCCATTAATGTGCAAACTGCAAGCGATTCAAACCTCCTAATCAGAGACATAGTTGCAAGATGGCCTGGTTCAACTCACGACAGCACCATCTTCCATGAATCTTGACTGCGAGCACGTTTAGATACCAGGGAGGTACCTAATGGCTATCTTCTGGGTGATGGAGGTTATCCATGCAAGTCATATTTGCTTACACCTCTACAAAACCTTGTCGCTCAACGAGAGCAGCATTACAACAAGGCCCACATCGCAACTAGAAATGTTGTTGAGCGACAGTATGGTGTGCGGAAGAGGAGATTTCCTGCTGTTGCCTTGGGTCTCAGATGCCACATCAGAAATGGGCCTGCGATTATAGTTGCAACAACAGTGTTGCACAACATTGCTATTGCAGCTAGAGAGAACGAGCCTGTGAGTGATCCTGAAGCTATTTGTATTCAGCAACTCCTGCAGCCAACAGGGACCTAAGGGGAAGTGATGTGATGTTAGCAGATTACATAAACGCTAAAGAGGCTCTGGTGATTGTAACTCTGATTTGGTACAAGGATCGTTTTGTATTGTAGTAATTAGTGCATATGATTTGGTACAAGGGTCGTTTTTGAGAACAGTGCAATATAACAGTGAGCTGCATTGCTGGCATTAAGCAGCTTGAGAGCCAGGGTAAAGGTTGAAGTGAGCCGTCACCATTGTAATGCCCTGGATATTAGGCTAGAGTAGGCGGAGCATTGGAGGCGACAATTTATCTTTCGCCACATAATTTCAAGATATGTCCTCTCATAAGACACTTCAGGCATTTTGCTCAGATTCTAGTGCTTGATGTGAAAATAAGTTAGGAATACTTAAGTTTCTTTTTAAATCTTCAGTTTAAAACAAACACGAGTTCCCAAAAATAGGCTATATAGGAAAGGTAGGTCAGTTCTGTCAAGATTCATTGTGTTCCAATTCTTATGTACATTGTTTGACTTGATTTTTGTAAGATTACATGGAAACATTTTATACCAGTACCACACCTTTCTTTTTCTTTATTCACCAAGGCCTATACAGTTCATGCTATATGAAGGAAACTGGGTGGAGCTTCAGCGGGGCTTGCTTGTACGAGTAGCAAATGACAGCGAGGTAGCGTTTCCCAGTCAAGGTAACTCTGCACCTAACAGGAATGTAAGACTGTGCAACTTCAATTGTGTATTATTGGAAAAGAATACCACCTTATACCCTTAGTAGAAAAATTAAATTTATCAAGAAAGCGACAAATCAGCACTGCAGGAATTGGCACACACCATTTTCCGTTGTATAGCATGAGACGTATAAGTATTTAGAGAGTGTGCTGTTTGTGATATTTTAATTTAAAAGCATGGAAAATGGCCAAACTTGATATATTATTCTTTATAACCTATAGATTCCATTTATAAGCACGTTATATGTTGTACGAAGGTTCTAAATGTAAGTAAATTCTTGAGGAAGTAGACTCAAAATTAACATAAAAAGGCACTGACATTGCCATTTTATCAGCTGGCCAAGTTCTGTTGTTGAGTGGTCGGTCACATGGAGATAATAAAACCTAACATTTAAAACTGTATCAATGGCTCTGTCGCTATTGAGGCCAAAGTATCTACCTGATAAAAAAAACTTTTCTTTCTGTATAAGAGGTGGGGCTTAGCCCTTCCTCCCCATTGACTACCTTCCTGCTCTCCATCAAGAATTTCAAGAACAGTAACTTCGTAGGCCTACCTGGAATTTTTTTTATGTATTATGTGCTCCATACTTCGAAGACTTAATTCCAATCACCATGTTCAGAATGTCTACTTCAAATTTGTTTATTTCTCCTGTTTCTACAACTAATAAAGCAGCAAGTAGGCATAGTTAATAAGTATCTTTTGGTTATGTTTGAACTACTCCAGGAAACAGAAATCACTATCCCACACTCACTCCTCACATTAAAAATAATAAAATTACAGTAGATTCCCGCTAATCTGGATTAACCTTAATATGCATATTCTGTGCTGTAATTCAAGTTTCAAATGGGTAAAACTATAAAAATGTATGGTTCGCTCTATAATTATAAGTTTTGCTAAAACTTAATATTAGTTTTGATAAGTACTAGGCCTACTGTATACATAGAATTTTTAACCTGCAAAACTTATGTAGGATTAACCAAACGAAACATAGGCTATTTTGATTAAAATGCAATTTTGTCTAAAGTTTATTCATTGCGGATCCTTGTTTTCCACTGTTAAATATAACCAAACAAATAAAATCAATGAATTACTCATCCTTACAAATCATTCACAGCACGATGTTTCAGTGTATCGTTCTTGAAGCTCAATTCTATCTGAATTCTTTTTTTCCGATACCTATAGATCATCTAATGAAGGCTGAGTTTTACTGTAAACATACTTTTGTATCCTTGTGCATAAGCATAGCGGGCAGGAGTGGACAATCAAAACAAACACGAGACTCTGTGGCCTGTCCCCTACTTTCCTTCCTGCGCAGCTCAGTAGAAAACATGGGTTGGTCATTCTTGTATAACGGCCATTATTATAATGATCATATTATGTAGAAATAAATAAGATTCAAATATAATTGGTGTAATAAACTCAAATTGAAAACCTGTTTATAATTATATCTTGATCATTTTGATAGATTTTTAACATTATTAAACTGCTGGATTAAGCGGGTGAGTTTAGTGTTGTGGTCAAGACCACGTGCTTGTGCTTACATTGCAACTCAGCTTTCATTAGATAAACTGTAGATCTAGATAATGACCATAAAAAATTTACAAATGTTAAGAGAGAGAAAGAAGTTTATTTGCATGAAAATATAATTTTAACATAATTATAAGGGTTTGTTCTTATTCCACCAGTACTTCAGCTTTTCTTCTGCCATTTCTAGTTTTGTTTCAAGAAGAGCCAATTCCAGCCTATGCATTTCTTCTTTGTGAAGAAGATCCTTTTCTAAGGACTGCTGCTGTTTTATGGCTTCTGTTGTCGTAGATGTTTCCTTTTTCTCTGTGTAGAGCTGTTATTAAACCAATGGGTGCTGTAAATAGAATTGGACGTTTTTATACTTATTCCTACTGTGAATTATACTTTAAATACAGTGATACCTCGAGATACGAGTTTAATTCGTTCCGTAACCTTGCTCGTATGTCAATTTGCTCGTAATCTCAAAGCAATTTACCCCATTGAAATTAATTGAAATGCCATTAATCCGTTCCAGCCCCAAAAATGCTACCCCCAATTGTTTTTGTTACGTGTTTTTGAATAAGAAAAATGTATATATAAATGACAAATATTGTATAAAAACAATACTGTACTGCCTCGCCAAGTCAGCTACTCGCACACCTTGCTCATTTTTTTCTACGATTTCTAGAAAAACTTTGCAAAGATGCTTCGACAGCGAGGGAAACAAGCGCAGGCGCAGTAAACTGGTGGGCCGTGTGCAGCGTCGCAGCTGGCCGTTCCTCGTATCTCAAATGTCGCTCGTATTTCAAAACAAAACTTCGCTCGCTCGACAGCTCGTATCTCAAATAACTCGTATGTTAGGGCACTCGTATCTCGAGGTACCACTGTATGTACAAAAAATGGGATACAGCAGCAAACTAAACAATTAATCACTAAAAATATCTTACTACTGAATTAATTTAAATTTGAATACAAGTCGTGCAGAAAACTAGTCTTGCTTCTGTAATCCAAGTGGAAAAAGAGATCATATTATTATAGGGCACCGGTACCACAATAAATTAAAGCTCAAATAAGACATAGCATCTAGGCTATCTTTGTGTAGGATTATATTTACGTTTTCCTTAAATTTTATTTTAAATTACGTAAGTTTGACAGCTTACCTTGCTGTAAGTGGACAAGGGTGTTGCCTCTGGAGACTACTGTTCTCTTATCTGGCCACCCCTCTCACTCCTTCCATCACAATCATCATCCTTGTCACTCTCGTAAGAAGTCACCATATACTCTCCCTAAACACAGAAAATATTCAGAAATGAGTTATTTTTAATCTAAGCCTCCACTTGCAATTGCTAATGTCGCGATTGTTCAGAACCATAGCAGAAATTATTTCTGTTCTGGTGTCTGTGTAAAAACACTGTAAATGTCTGTCAATTAATCTACTGGAGGTGATGGACTAATATTAGCACTGACTGATACTGATGTACCGTACTGAGAGACGGGTTTTCTTAATAAAATATTAGGCCTATTAATTTTAATACAGTAGGCTATTATTGATGTGTAGTTGGATATAACTACTGCCATTTAAACCTTTCCACCTGAAGCAGCAAAGAGCGAACGTGCAAGCAGTTTTAATGACATCTATTGGAAAACTACTCTTATACAAGGAATCATTACTATAGTGTGTGCACCATGTAGATTTTCTACGACAGCGATTGTTTGATTGCTGCAACTAGAAACTGAAAGTAGAGATCTAGCCTTAAGGGTATTATATACAGTTGGCTCCATGCCATGTTAATTTTTCTTCTTAGGTCGAAGAATGGCACAATTTGAAGTAATTTTCTTGTAAACTTAAAAGAATTCATATATAAACTCACTTTGCCCCTAAAAAGAAGCCAAATATAAATAAATAATTAAGAGGTGTTTTCTTAAAATGCCTAGGCTAGTTTCCATAATCACCTTACGTTTATATGAAGATTCTAAATATAAGTAAAATCATGAAGTAAACACAAATTAACCTACAATGGTACTGCGAACAGCTATTAAATCATCATTCCCTTGTGATGTTCTATTGTTGGGCTGAGAGAGGGTCCCCTGGGTGGTATTCAATGCTCAAAAACCAAAAGGTGAAAACGTGGTCTCTTGGGTTCAGTCCTTAATGAAAGCTTTCTACCAGATACAGAAATTTGATACCTGCACCGGATCCCCTTCTTATTTTTCTATACTGAAGGCTGGTTAATTATAGGTTGCATAACCAGCCAAAACACTCATGCAGAAACAAAGCAGTGCCATACTAAACCCACTACCTCTAACCTAAGGTTATTATTAGCTAAACTAATGTCACTGTTTACATTCTGCATGGAATTCACCAGATGTTACAGCACAGGATATGTGGTCCTTACACTGGTTGCCAAGACGGATTGGCTGGGTACAATTGACTGGCTTATTTTGATTTCATCATAGGCTACAATCTTGCCAATAGCTACACATGTAGTAGAAAGATGTTTGGAACAAACTAGGTTTGGGAAGGTAAAGTTAACTTAGCTAAGGCTAGTTTAGCTGAGTGACAGTCAGCTCTAGCGGCAACACCATAACCACTGTCAACATCATCAGATTGCCTACGCTGTCTCATAGTGAGATTCATTCCGCACACTGTCTTGATCACCTGCCATAACCAGTACATATGTCTATTATGCCATTTTTAGGTTATGTAAGCACTGTTCATTTTTAAAAACAAACAGATTTTAAATATGAATTCTATAAGTTCTGAAGAACATAACCTCAAATATTGTTACTAAAATAGAAAATACCTGTACAGCTTGCATAGAGCCAGAGAAAGCTGTTGGCAACATCATAAAGGCTACAAACGAATGATCACTGGCAGAAATTGGGAGAGATGCTATGGACTGCATAACTGCAAGAAATATATCGAGCAGAACTAAAGTAGACACGATTTTAATTAAAGCAACTGAATGTATGATCGTACTCACAATAGCTATATCTTCCAGCACATCAAGGGTACCTTGAATGGTACTTCCACTTCTACTTTGATCAGATTCTGAAAATAAAAGAGTTCAGTAAAACGCTAAAGAAAAAAATACCTTCAAGCATATTCTGTCACATGTGAATAGGCCTATTTACCTGCTGTCACCCCATATCCTGCATCACAATCATGGGGGCTTACTAGACAGGTATTTTTGCTCGAAATAATGCCCAGCATTCTTTTTGGGGTTTTCCACTTCTTGAAGTTCAGAAGGTGGAACAGGACCACCCCCAGTTTTATAAATTTCCACCTTCACATTTGCATTCGTCCTCCTTGCCCTTCTTTTTTAAGTTCTCGTATGCAGTTTTGAAATTTCCAGAATTTCTTTCTGTAACACCTGTGGATAAGCAAAAGTATAATAAAATGCGCGGTTTTATGTGGCATAAAACATAGAAGGAAACAGTACTTAGTTGTTCAATTACCTGGCACACAGATGAACTCAACGCATAACTTTCTCCAACTTTCTTCTTTTTGTTTCAGAGTAACCCCATCCGTCTGTTTATTTTCTGTAACTGATTTGTGTTTTTCAATCAAATCAATCAGCACGGAATTCTCGTAAGCGCTGAAATTCGGAGCCCGTGCTCTTTTAATTGGCTTTCCTTCCAATCCTTCCTTGGGTAATATTATTTCACAAAATCAAAACAAATCTCTCTCCGCTACGATAGTGAAATATCAACACATCAGTCACTGCCGTCTAAATACTACAAACGAATCGCTCCAAAGAGGAATAATGGCGAGATGAGCAGGCGGCAAATAACCGTGGATTCATAACCAGGCCAAATTGTCGGTGCAACAGCTTTCGTCTAACCATGGTTATTGTGGTCAAGTAACCGGGCATCCTAACCGAGGTCGGTGAAATTGGCCATAAGTGTTTTATGGTGTTAAGTTCTTCTTTGTGGTCTTCAGCGGATAGTGGTGTGTTTTCAAGTCTGTGGAGCATGGATCGGAATGCAGCATGTTTGTGTTGTGTTGGGTGGTTGGAGCTGTTGTGTATCAGTGTGTCTGTCAATGTGGGTTTTCTGTATATTTTGAATTTATGTTTCTGTGTGCTGTCTTTTGTGATAGTGAAATCTAGGAAATTGAGGGTTTTGTTTATTTCAAATTCTGCTGTGTATTGTATGTTCTTGTGGATTTTATTGATGTGGTGTAGTAGTTGTGTGCATTGTCTGGTGTTGCCTCTGTATAGTACGATGATATCATCTACGTATATGTGCCAGTAGATTATTTTGTGTGCGTGTTTGTTGTCGTGGAGGATTTTGTTGTGTTCTATGTGTTGGAGAAATATCTCTGCTAGTATGCTGGATATGGGGGAGCCCATGGGAAGGCCATCTGGTTGAGTGTAGTGTTTGTTCTCGAAGGTGAAGTAGTTCTGTTTTGTGATGGTTTCTAGGATGTTTATGATTTCTGTTATGTGTTGTTCCGGTGCCCAAAACACAGAAAAGAAAAAAGACAAATACATCACACTCACATACTTCAACACACATACACAGAAAATCGCCCAACAATTCAGAAAACAAGGATACAAAATAGCATTCAGAACAAAGAACAAAACAATCAACAAAATACAACCCACAGACAACAAACAACACACAAACAAATACAACAACCCAGGAGTCTACAAACTAAAATGCAACGACTGCCCAAAATTCTACATAGGACAAACAGGCCGAAGTTTCAAAACACGATACACAGAACACATACGAGCTCTCAAACAAAACACAGACTCTGCCTATGCAAACCATATAATAACCACAGGACACGAATACGCAGACATCAATACAGACATGGAAATCCTACACATTAACCACAAAGGTCACACACTCAACACACTCGAACAATATGAAATATACAGACACACCACACAAGACAACACCAACATCCTAAACGAACAGTTACAATTCAAATCACACGCGCTGTACGATGCAGTTATCCAGAAATGTCTTCCCAACAACAACAACAACACCACGGAAGTCAGTTGCTGAAGATGGCCGCTCCATGCGGTTGAAAGCGCTCCAACAGGTAACAAAATACCGCAATTTAGTAGTGAGTACCAGTGATAAAGCTCTACGCTATACATAAATCATTAAGATTATCGCTACAGAATGGACAAAACTCAAGAAATATTATTACTGTATAATAACACAATACTATTATTATTAGGAGCCTAACTTTTGGTGGAATAAAACAGCTGATTTTTTATGTTAACTTCTATTTCAATGGATGTTTTGCAAAATAAGTTATTTTATAGACTGCTATATTTGACAATGAAAAAGTTACTCCTGTATTTATATTAGTACCCAAATATAGGGGGTACGCCATAGCGTAGTGGTTGAGGCTGCAGCGGTCACTGTACGGGGAACAGGATTTTCACGGGAGGATTTGTTGTATGAAAGCACTTACTTCGAGTCCCCGTCACTGTTGTCGAAGTTTGAAGCACCACTTCCCATGACTAGTGTGCTCATCAGAGAAACATGAATCATCTCAGGGTTTATATTTGACGAATACTTACTTATAAATGAGAATACCTTAATATGCTGTTCACTATTGTATTTATTTAGACTTTGATAGCACTTGTGAGTTTTTGGTTTGTAGAATGTGTGTGAATGTTTAATTATAATTTATGTACTTTTATAAGACTTTGCAATTGCTAATTATTCTATAAAAATAATATGGGTGAAAGGGTTATGTTAGATCAAGAGTCTATAAGTTATAGTGTTTCAAATTAGCCTCTGTGTTAGTTTGGCGCCTCCGCCAATTATTTGCCGCGAATTAGTCACTTCCTGAGCAAGTGTGTGCTTGCAGCGTTACCACGCCAGTTGCAGTGCAAGTTAGTTCAGATCGAGACGTGAAAGTGTATAGACATGCGTTGCAGCTGCGTCTGATTTAGGCCAGTTTTCGCTCTATATTACTAATACTCATCTGCAACTCCGCGTATTTCATGCTCCTGTAGTGAAGGCAGCTTTACGTGTGAAATTCAGGAAATAATATTGTACTTTAGTGTCGATTACAAGTATTTCCATTGTCTCTTAAACCTAGAAGCCACGTGCAGTTTAACAGGCTTTGTCTAGCGTTACATTCGCCAACGGGCGGGAGAATAGTTTTCTACGAGAACATTAACTGTATTTATTATTATATTTTATTGTGTAAAAGTGTTGTATCAAATAATTCAGAATTCAGGTTTCTTGAATATAGATCGTTGCAAATTACACAGGTTGAAATCTCTGTCCCAGCTACCTACAGTCCATTGTCTCCCTTCGATTAGTTATTAATTGGCATAATTGCCTGGTCCTCCGAAAATACCTAAATTGTACCTGAGTTCCCTTCATTTTGCTCCTCACGGACCTGATACCAGACATTTTGGTTCCTCCGGGCATGATCTGTGATATATTTGCAATGGTTTCTGAATGTTTGAGCAAAGTGCGACTCGTACTTGATTTTCATGTGTGACGCGTTTGTGCGGACTTCGTGTCAGATTCGGTTCGGTTCGGCTACGTTGACCTTCCTCGGCTCCAGCGAGCTCGGACATCTATACTTGCTTCTCTTCGCGCGCACCAGCTGGCTGCCGCTCCACGTGTTAAATGGTACCCGCCTTCAATCACACGCGAGAGGAAGACTACCGCCTCTCCGACCACCCCCAGTGCAGCTGACTGTCTAATCTCTTCCATTGCAAAGTGAATTGTTCAACATGGAAGCAGAAATTAAGGCTTTAATCCGACGTCGAGGTGTATGTAAAAGAAAGTTTACATTGACACAGAACTTTCTCAACGACGTGCCTGAAGATGCTAGTATATTTGTGATTAAAGCGCATTATGAGAAACTGTTAAATGAAATTGAAAAGTTTGAGGCTGTGCAGACGCAGATTGAATCTATGGTAGAAATTGATACAGAACTTGATAGCCACATACAGTATGCAGACGAGGTATCAGCAGTGTACATTAATCTAAAAGCTAGGTTAAGTGAGTTGATGCATGCTCGTGAGCCTACCTCAGTTAGTGTCAATTCAAATAACAGTGGCACACGACAATCAGTGAACTCTAGTGCTTCACAGTCAAGTAATATGATAAAGTTACCTACGATTCAGCTTCCAGTGTTTACAGGCGATGTAACTAAATTCAAACATTATTTTGACACTTTTTCGAGTTTGATTGTAAATAACAGCAGTTTATCACCCATTCAAAAATTTCCATTACTTGATTGGTTCGCTAAAGGGCGAAGCTAAAACATTATTGGAAAATTTGCCAGTGACGAGTGATAACTTCCAAGTTGCATGGGACCTATTGTGTGCAAGATATAACAATAAGCGGTTAATTGCCATATCCCATATTAAGCATCTGTTGTCCCTACCTGTAGCGAGACAAGAGACAGTTGCAGACTTGCGAAATTTGTTGAATCAATTCCAAAACAACTTGCATGCTATTGAAGCGTTAGAATTAGAAGTGCCACTTCATGAAGTCATTCTTATGCAATTGTTATTAGAGCATTTGCCAGATAGTGTGCAACGTGAATGGGAATCTAGAATCGACTCTCAAACATTTACTTCATTAGGTGAACTTGTGTTATTTCTAGAAGCAAAGTCTCATTCTCTAGAGGTGCTGTCGAATAATTCCTGCAACAGGGCCAGCCCATCAAAACCTAGAAATGAACGTCGTGAGCCTAGAAATCAACATAATAACAGTCGTCAGTCATATGTGTCGACAACTGAACAGTTATGCCCTCAGTGTCAAGGCGGCCATAACCTTTGCAAGTGTAAACAATTCCGTCAGCTGAGTGTTGAACAGCGATGGAAAGTTGTGAAGAGTAAAAATCTGTGTTTCAACTGTTTTGCTAATACTCATCGAGTAAATCAGTGCAACGCATCTTCCTTCTGTAACTGTGGTAAACTTCATAGCAAGATGTTACACAACAGTGATCACAGGAGAACGGTTTCGCACTCGAGTGAAAACAGTGATACATTGAATAACAACAGGACTGAGGCTCCTGCAAGTTATTGTTCAGTGAAAATAAAGCCAGTGCTTCACGTCTTACTTGCGACTGCAAGAGTCGAAGTGCAAGACAAGCATGGTAACTACATACAGTGTAAGGCCCTTCTAGACTCTGCCAGCCAGGCCAGTTTCGTGTCTGCGGATCTAGCTAGGCGTCTGCAACTTCCTACAAGGACAGCTGATACGCCTGTCAAGGGTATAAACGGTACTTCATCGAATGCTAGTCATAGTGTAAACATTAATGTGAGATCCATGGTTTACAACTATCGAAGGAATCTAGATTGCCTAATCCTTCCTCGCATAACAGGGAAGTTACCCGCAGTCCGAATTGATCCATCCTCTTGGAACATTCCTTCTGACATTCCATTAGCCGATCCCAAATTTAATATTCCTTCTGAAATTGATTTACTGATTGGAGGAGCATTATTCTTCGAGCTTTTCCATGGTAAAATCCTGACCAATCCTGGGTTTCCTACACTGGTTAGTACAGAACTCGGATGGATATTGTCTGGAACCATTCCTAAGTCCTCTGTGAAAGGCAATCTAGATACTGGTTCCCAGCACAACTTCTTCATCTCTACGGACAATGTGGACGAGCAGCTACGACGGTTTTGTGACCTCGAAGACTCTCCACAACACATGTTAATAGAAGAAGAGAAACGGTGCAAACAGCACTATGCAGAGAATACCACTCGCAATGACGATGGTAGTTCTACAGTACGTCTGCCAATGAAACATGATAAAACTTCATTGTGTGAGTCCAGACAACAATCAATTAAACAGCCTATTGAATCATGGCCCAAACAGCCTCAGCAATTTGAGCTGCAGGACAGTAGTGAGCAGCGTGACACAGTTTGCCTAGTCACACATGCTGAAGAAGATTTTATGCTACGTTTTTCTAAGCTAGCACGTTTACAAAGAGTTACTTCATACATGCTACGCTTTATAAACAACTGTAGAAGCCAAGTTAAACGTCACGGCCCTCTCACAGTTGAAGAGTTACAACAAGCTTTGTTGCTTTGTATAAGAATAGCTCAGCAAGCAGCCTATTCTCATGAACTGTCCGATCTTCAGAGTAAGATGCAAGTAAATACTAAGAGTTCTCTCCACTCCTTGGTGCCTTTTGTGGACAAGGATGGCCTACTCCGAGTGGGTGGACGTCTGGAGAAAGCTGAGTTACCACATGATGCACGACATCAGCTTATCCTCCCTCCAGGTCACCACCTCACTAGATTGATAATTGAATCCGAGCATCTGCGACTGCTTCATGCATCACATCAACTGCTCATATCTTCTCTGCGAGAACGATATTGGATTCCTAGTGTACGTAGAATTGTGAAGTCTACGCTACACAAATGTTTAACTTGTTTTAAGTTGAAAGCCAAAGGTGCTCACCAGCTGATGGGCAGCCTACCTAGCTACAGGGTGACCCCTGCTAGAGCATTTCTACGTTCTGCGGTTGACTACGCTGGACCATTCTTCATAAGATACGGTTCCCCCCGCAGCAAAACTCAGGTCAAAGCATACATTGCTATCTTCGTATGCTTGGCTACGAAAGCAGTTCACATCGAGCTGGTTTCCGACCTTACTTCTGATGCCTTCATCGCCGCCCTGCGCAGATTCACATCTCGTAGAGGACTTTGCAAGGAAATATTTAGTGATAATGGGACGAACTTTGTTGGTGCTAACAACAAGCTTCGCAAGCTGCGTCTCTTGCTTCAGTCCAGCACCCATCAACAAATTCTCCAAGACTACGCCTCCTCTAATGAATTCACATGGCATTTTATCCCTGCTTCCTCCCCACATTTTGGAGGACTCCACGAGGCAGCTGTTAAATCCATGAAATTTCATTTACGACGAGTGATGGGTAGCCAAGTGTTTACATATGAGCAGCTTTCTACAGTTCTCACCCAGATTGAGGCCTGTCTAAACTCTCGACCTCTCCTACGCCTAAGTGATGATCCTAGTGACTCATCCTATCTATCTCCTGGACACTTTCTCATTGGTGAAAAACTCACAGCCCTTCCTTCTCCTCCTATGGCAGAGAATGTCTCTCATGTTGCTAAATGGCATCAGCTACAAACCTACATACATCACATATGGCAACGTTGGTCAGCTGACTACCTACATTCACTGCAGCAGAGGCAGAAGTGGTCTGCGTCCAGCGAAAACTTTCAGATTGGTACTCTTGTGCTCCTGAAAGAAGGTAACTCTCCACCGCTCCAGTGGAAGCTGGGAATCATCTCATCAGTGCATCCTGGTGACGACGGTTTAGTGCGTGTTGTGACAGTGCGTACGTCCAATGGTGAATACAAGCGACCAATTGTAAAACTGTGTCCCTTGCCTATTCAGTAAAGTGTAAATCTATTAGTAAAGTAAATCTTGATCTATCCGCAAAGTGTTATGTAAAATCTGTCGATTTTAGGCGGGAGTTATGTTAGATCAAGAGTCTATAAGTTATAGTGTTTCAAATTAGCCTCTGTGTTAGTTTGGCGCCTCCGCCAATTATTTGCCGCGAATTAGTCACTTCCTGAGCAAGTGTGTGCTTGCAGCGTTACCACGCCAGTTGCAGTGCAAGTTAGTTCAGATCGAGACGTGAAAGTGTATAGACATGCGTTGCAGCTGCGTCTGATTTAGGCCAGTTTTCGCTCTATATTACTAATACTCATCTGCAACTCCGCGTATTTCATGCTCCTGTAGTGAAGGCAGCTTTACGTGTGAAATTCAGGAAATAATATTGTACTTTAGTGTCGATTACAAGTATTTCCATTGTCTCTTAAACCTAGAAGCCACGTGCAGTTTAACAGGCTTTGTCTAGCGTTACATTCGCCAACGGGCGGGAGAATAGTTTTCTACGAGAACATTAACTGTATTTATTATTATATTTTATTGTGTAAAAGTGTTGTATCAAATAATTCAGAATTCAGGTTTCTTGAATATAGATCGTTGCAAATTACACAGGTTGAAATCTCTGTCCCAGCTACCTACAGTCCATTGTCTCCCTTCGATTAGTTATTAATTGGCATAATTGCCTGGTCCTCCGAAAATACCTAAATTGTACCTGAGTTCCCTTCATTTTGCTCCTCACGGACCTGATACCAGACAGGTTACTCCTTCAAGGTGCTGCGCCACAAACCGGAAGGTTGGGGTTTGATTCCTGATGAGGTCGTTGGAGTTTTTCAATTGGCTTAATCCTAGTGGCGCTATGGCCCCGGGGTCGACTCAGCCTCTAACAGAAATGAGTACCAGGAGCAGTTCTGGGAGTAAAGGCAGCCGGTGCGTAAGGCTGACAACCTTACCACCTTCATGTGCCGATGTCTAAAATCTGAGAGCCTCAGCCTGTATAGAGATCCCTTTACTTTTACTTTTACTCAAATATAGCTGTGAGAAATACAACAAAATTATTATAAAACATTATTTGGCAGTGAAAATAAATTTTAGTTTCAGTCTTGAAAGAAGATACTTACAGTTACAGTATGCCATACATAACAATTTTTTTAATTTTTGGACCATTGTGGTAGTTCAGTTTTCACTTTAACCTAACTTATATTATTTGTATCACTTCATCCATGTGGCAGCTCTCTAATAAGGGAAGCTTTGTTAACAACAAATAGCCATTTATCATAGGTAATCCCATGAGAGGTTACGAGTTTATCAATAGATCTGATGAAACTCATAACCTTGAGTTGGACTTATTAAGACTATTCCAAGAATTAAATGTAACAGTTATATAAATAATAGTAATTTATTGTAATATAAATAGTTATTTGTGGTTTGAAAAATAAAATCATTAATAGTGTCAGCTGTCAGATCTCGGCTACTAAATTAATGAAGTCTGCATTATGGAATACTCAGCAATGCTACCAACGAAGTAGTAACAAAAGAGTTAACCTCAAAATTAAAAGAAGCTAAAAATTGGAACAAAATAAAAACACTTTTTTCAAGAACATAATTTATTTTCAAATTGCCACTGTGTACTTGAACGTGCATTGGTTAAAAACACAATTTTATTCTGCATTGGATTTTCTCATATTGATAGCCCAATCTGCTGCATTTGAGATTCCTAGTCAATCAATTCAATTGTACTTACAATCTTGACAGAACTTTTGTAACTGAATTCATAAGCATTTTATATTTCTTTCAGTATTATGTGGTTTAGCTTCCTTTATGATGCTAATTTTGTCAACAGACGCATTACCAAACCTTGAGCGTTCAATTTTTGTTTTCATTAGTGCTGACAATGGATGACATAATCTAGTAATCACTGCATAGCGATACTGTTATGGTTCAGTAATGAGCTGATGTTTTATCAGGTAAAACAGCTTCCTCGCGATTCCTACAAGAATATTGTAAGATAAACGGTCGTGATTGGTCTATATCCGAGGAATTGCTGAACGTTATTGGTCAATATCAAACACGCGGCATATGAGTGGAATAGTCAGAATAAAACTTGAGAGCATTAATATATGTTACCAGTTTATAAAATATTATATAATATTCAATGTTCATTCCAATGATCTTTAAAGAATAAAAAGAAGTCCAAAAGGAAACCTAAGCAATTTTTATAGATTTCTGCTGCATAGTAAAATTAAGGTTAAGTGACATGTATTTAATTTTTGGGCTGTTAGCCCAAATGCAAGTGAATAAGAGCTATGAATAATTTATATAAATTTCAATATATAAACTGTATGTATAACTGTGTATGACATGCATACATATAATACCAGAAACAAAGAAAATTATTTTCAAACAGTAGTAAGAGGATCATTAAACAGAAGGGCTGTAAAAAACAATGGTGCAATATTTTATTAAATCTATCTGGGCACATAAAACAAATCAAAGAAAGAAAAAACAGTAATGAGATTAAAAAACATCTAATCTCCAGGCCTGCTATGCAATTGAAGAGTATAAAATCAATTGAACAGAGAAATGATAGGAATTCTTACAGGGTATTCCATCTTATTAATTTTGATCTTCAGAATCTGAGCCTACTTACCAGATATAAGTTATTACATGAAAATCATAAGACGTTAAATAATAGGGTTATCGGATGTCAGTAATTTCTTACAGTGTTTATCAACATAAATTCATGTAAAGACATGACACTTGCTATTGATATATTCTTTGACGATGCCACCTGCATTGTATAATACTTTGGGCAAATATATGGAAATGGAAAGTATATAGGTTAGTGTTATAGTTGTGAAGAACATTTCATAATGCTAGAACTTACGTAATGCAACCAATTTTCCTTAATTAATTAGAATCCCGCTCAAGAGCTTAAGGCAGAAAAATCATGCCTCCACTGCTTGCTGTTGGATGCTCGAGAGTCATAAGTCAGGGAACATGTGTGAGCTGGACGTTTCGCTCAAAGAAGCGGGTGATGTCATGGTTGTAATAGCAACCAACCAGTTAAGCTCTGCGTGGTAGGGGCAAGGTCTATAGACCTTGAGCAAGGGGAGGCAGTTCTACACCTGGTCAGCCTTGTCACCAACTTCCACCTCGGGAGCACAAGATTGGTGCTATTTTCTGTGAGATGTCAGAGATACTCAACGATATTCATCACTAGCAGAAAGTAAACAAATGCTGTGAGGGAGAAGTCAGTCTCATATGTTCACGTATCAGGTACACCACAAGAGATCTGTGCCCAGTACAAAAAGAGGGAAAATTATTTCTAGTAAAAACCAACATACGTGATAAGGAAAATAAACTTCAAAAATAAGTCTGGTAAGGTAAAAATATTGGTGAAATGCCACTTCACCTACTACCCCTGAATAGCTGCCCCTGTGTAATAGTTGAAGTCTTCTAAGTGAACCCCTTCACTTTACTCAAAGCCCTTGCAGCCAGCTACTTTGAAATATAATCAAAAGTTTTACCTCCATAAAACATTACACCACAAAAAGGTGAGCAAAGTATGGCTGCAGTACTTACTGTCAATATTGTAATACTGTTGAAGAGTAAATTTATGTGCTGTTACATCATCACATTTCAATAAAGCAAAAATGCTTCACAAAACAGTTTTCTATATCTGCATTGCAACACAGAATGATTATGGGCAACTTATTACCATCAGAGGTGCTAGTATCCAGCCAACTGTCAAAAGGATGAATTTTTGTTAAAAGAAAAGAAAAGAAAGTACAGACCTTTAGGGACTGTGGATAATAGACTGTGTTGAAACATAGTCATAGCATGATCTCAAATTTGTGTTACTGTGTTGATGGTTATGTTGCCATTGCTCATTTTAATCATTACTTTGTTTTGAAAAGTGAGCTGTGAATATATGAATCCTATAATCGTAATCATCATGGTCATTGCAAATTATCATGAACTGTACGGTAGAGTTTCTAATTAAAATAAATTTTGATTTGAAACCCCTTGTACCATATTTCAGATTTTCAACTGTGGAAGTTATGAGGCAATATGGGCTTCTTCTAGAAGATTTTCGAGAAAATGGAGAATTTATAAATGATTGTGTCTTCACAATGATGCATCATGTTGGAGGAGATTTGGGACAAACGTCTGCTCTTTTCCAACCAAATATACTCAAAGCCTTTTCTCAAATCTGGGAGACAGATTTTGAAATTTGTGATGTAAGTTCAATACTGTATTTACTTTATTGTAAACATTTTGTAGGAACTACTGGTTCATCTTGATTTTCTTATTGCTTAGTCTATGTTCTTGTTTTTAGTGTGAGCAAGTCAAAGAAATTGTTTAACTTGACTGTTCAAGAAGTTAGCACATGACTCACACTTAACCAATTTCAAATTGTCTTGCAACATTAAATTTCTTCTATAATATAAAATCGTTTTTTGACTCTTCTGTAAAAATTTCTTTGTAGTGTAAACTTTTAGTATTAATTTGTATTTTTGTTTCCTTACTTTGTATTTGTATACATTCTAGATTGTTCGTTATTTATATTTACCGTATTTTTTGGACTATAAGATGCTCTGGACCATAAGATGCACCTACAACACCTGTTATGATTATGGAATTACTGGCAATATTTATCGTAATTTAAAATTTTGTTAGTTTACTTCGGACCATTAGATGCACCCAACTTTCAAGACTCTGTTTTCATGGTAAAAAGTGCGTCTTATGATTAAAAAAAAAATGGTATGTTATATTTATATAATTTGTGTTGTCATTTTTAATTTGTTTGTATTGCATTTTGCAATTTTGTAATTTATTTGATTTTTAAAAAGTAACCTATAGTTAGGGACCTTATTTTTTGGTAAAATAAAATGACTGATTTTGGTGGGTATTTTGCAAAATAAAATATTCTCAGTGTTTACAAAAAAATACCCTTTGTGGCGTCTAATTCATAAAGTCCCTCATTTCTGTATTCTTCTGCTCTCTTGTGAATTGTTGTAACTTCCAATTTTGGCATGATTTATGTATAAGTATAATGATAAATATAATTGAAATTACATTAAACAACTTGAGATAGCAATTGCAAATAGAAGTGCCAACAATGTGGATAAAATACAAAATCTGTTGAGTCTTTGCTGCATTTGATCATAGATTCCTAGGCATCCCAAACTCAGCACAGAGATAGCCGAAAAGAAGTGTGTTGTGATCTCTGAACAGTGTATTTTCCTCAGTCTTTGCTGTAAATGATCAGCAGCCCTAGAAATAGCAGAAAAGAAAGCAAGCTATAAAAAAGAAGGAAAAAAATCAAACTAAAACAAAATATTACCGTTTTAAGTCAAGTTTTTGTGTACATTTTTCAACTTACATATGGAAGGGGTGCTTATTTAGACATTTTGCACATTAGAACAAATTTTGCGATGTTTTGTGGATTTAAATTATATGTGGTATATTACACATGTACAAAGCTAAATATAGCTAAAGAAAGTTGTTTTGTACAATTTCGTGCTTATCACTGTTACCAAAAGATATTGTTTTTACCTATAGTATCTTCTTATTGCTCACGGGATGTTAAATTAAATTAATTAAAATATTAATTGATTTTGAACTTTCTTTGCTGTCAGGACTGGTCTGATCTGATTGAATATGTAATCCATAAATTCATCAATACTCCTAGAATAACTCCCCTGACAACAGAGATCAGTCCAGTGGAACCTGAAAGGAAAAGTCCTCCAGCAGTTCACGAAGACTGTGAGAAACCTAAGGCTGTGTAAGTACTCCTATGGAATTAGAATATTTTAATTGATGTACCTATAAATTTGCATCTTGTGTTTTTAGTTTTGTTGACAGATGAAATAATATATTTTAATGATTGTTTATTTTCAGGTGGTGTAAAGATGATTGTGATAACTTATATTGGTACTATGTTCAAAGCTCTAAATGCGCCGACCCAGTGGGAAGAGTGTTAGAGCTGTTTGCAGAGAATGGAGTTAACTATCTGACACGAATGGGGGTAACTTACTATCACATTTACTTTTTGATAATATTAAACTACTGCCTTTTCCTCTCCTGTTTTATTTTCAAATTCATATTCTTTTATGATTTAAGAGTGGCATCAATCTTGATGAAAGAGAGAAACTGTATGTATAACATTAACAGAGTAGAAGGTAAAGTCAGAATAACCAACATTTAAGGACAGAGGTGCGTTGATACATGTTGTGTACATGACAACTGTATAATGCAGATTACAGGTAAATAATAACTAATGTTAAAAGCTGCTCAGAACCAACTTTATCACTTCTAGATTTAATTTATAATGTTTTGAGAGTTAAAAACATTCATTTGAAGGATTATCAGGTAAAATATTATTCCAAATGTAAGTCACCCCTTAGTTTTCATTATTTTCAACCTTAAATCTATGTGATTGAAATGAAAAGTTAATTGTTAATAAGTATTTTCACACTTGCAGTTAAACTTGCTTGATATAACTTAGATTTGCAAAGTTTAGAATGTAATTACCTTCATGCTGTAGCTTTAAATGCAGTACTTTTTAAAATATTGTTATAGAGTAGGGATGTCTAGTTATTTCTGTACTTTGTCCTAATTCATATTAGGATCTGTTTGTGAATACAGCAGTACACGTAATATGAAGACATATGTGGTACCATAATTTAATGTGTTTTATGGCTACATTTCCTTGTTCATTAAATTTCTTAAATTTATTTCATAGTAGGCCTACTATAATTTATTTTAAGAGGTTTCATTGTATTATTATGTTTTCCTCCAGTATTAGCTGCCACAGATTTGATATTTCCTATTTACTAAAATACAAGCCCAAGAAACTCGAAGCATATTCTTATAGTATTTTGTTTTTAATTAAGTTATTAGCGATTGAAACGCAATTCTTACTTTTTGATTGTTCCATGAGCTAGAGTCTGCTTTCTTCCTATTTGAAATTTGAAGAATGGTCTGAACTGAATTTGAAAGATTAAGTAGGGGTTAATTTCATTTTGCTTTCTGAGGAAAACTGAAATTAAAAGTTGAAAAGATCGAGTTCCACTAGCAAAAATACCTAAAATAATCCCTCTGTTTGCCAGTTGATTCAAAGTATATTACCAAATTTTCACTAACAATTACTTCATGGATAGTAAAAACACAATTTTTAGGACCCAAATGATATGTTGTTTCATTATATGCCAACCAGATTTTAAAGATCTACCATATAAGTTAACTGGAACAAAAACTCGATAGCATCTCAAGAAGATTTGACTTCAGTGTGAAATAATGTCTACAAATAGTTTGGTCAGAAGACATTATTTATAACACACTTACTGACATTTTCTGTTTACAACAGAAAATCAAACTTCCATTTTTCATTTGTAATTTTATTTTAGCATTACATGTGAAATTAGAAATATGTATAATGTACAGAAACCTGATACAAAAATGTTCTTCTTTGTGTACTCATTTCTGGTTTAGAGTATATAATATACCTGAAGGTAAAGAAAAGTTTATAATTCTAGATAACAAATAGTAATATTAATATGATTTTTTTACGTTCATGCTTATTTACAAAAATCATAATGGGCATTACTTTTTTGCTTTCTTGCCCAGTTAGCAAAAAATGTTGAGAACTACTTTCATTAATTTTTATTATTGTAGTAAAATATGGTTCTTGAGTAATCTATGAGAATCAGGACAAAACTAAGTAAACATTCTTTTCTGTTAAGAAGTAATTTTTTAGGAAGCAACAGTAGCCTATATCTTATAGTTTTTTTATACAGCTTCAAGTTGCTCTTTAAATGACATTCTTACTGCATAAATTATTGATCTAAGGTTTTAAATAAAGAAAACTAAACTTATTAATGTCATAAAGGTATTCATTTCTCAGAGACACTCATCTTTAAGTTAATGACTTTACTGAAATGCTTAATATTTAATTTTCATTATTTCTGAACTTTAAGCTTTTAAGATTCAGCTTTAATCTATTAGTTTATTAAATTAATGTAAATTGTCTACTTCATTAGCTGACTGTACGTAATAAATATTAACATTTTTATGATTGTCTTTGTGAATGATAAATGCTTATCTTATTGTGGAGAAGGTTTGTGAAAAGTACATATTAAAGAAAACAATATAATTATTACTTACGGACTATTTTGTTCATTCATTTTGAGAATGCAATTGCATCTAAACATTGCATTTGTACACCCGTAAAGTTATTTGATTGGTCATGCATTATATCAGTCTATCCATACGGGCTACCCTCAGCTGTCATATGCATTAAAAACAAAGACATGTTTATTTGTTTATTTCTTTGTTCAAGCTGAAAATGAGAGGTACATGAATACTATTATATACAGAAGGAATATTGCTTTGAAATAGTTAAGCCTATTTGCATTAATCGGATTTCTCCGGCAGTGGCGAAACTCCCAAATATAGATCATCTGATACAGATTCCACTTCCATATCAGAATGAGCATCTGAACTTTTACCTACATTGATCACTAATTTGTTGACTATAATGGTCACACATGCAATCTACATCCCACATCTTATTAGAAACATTCAGTATTAACTTCGTTTTGATCCCTTTTAAAATGAACTTCCGTCTCGATACACAACAATGCTTCTCGGAGACTGAAGGATTATATTAAGAATGCCATGTTTCGCCAAACTCTGAAAAGTTCGTAATAAATTGATATAGTTATCTTAATAATTAATTATTTATTATTATAAAAATAAAATCTAGTATGGGTCTAGCCTATATTGTCTTGCAGCATGATGTGTGCTGCAGTTCAAATCACGTGTAATTTGTTTACATGCACTTGCATTCTCAGAATGAATGGATAATAATCACTTCCTAAAATGAAAGATACTGAATGAGATTTTAAATGAAGATTATCAGAGAAAAAATTATGAATGTCTTGAAAAATACATTTTCCTTATAATTTAAAAAACTGTATTTCTTACAGCTCTTAGTATATTTCAGTCAGTGAATATCATATTGAATAGATCAGAATGCTTTAGTTCATTTTGTTCAGTATTTGTATCTGTAATTGAGTTCAGGTGGAGTTATTCTGTTTTATAAATTCATTTTTCATCTCAATTTCAGGAGGATATTGAATATTTCACTGTATAATTTACAATTTTTTATTCCACAGGTATTGGTACTGGTATGTACGTTTCATTTTCTAATTTGCTGGGGTCTGACTTATGTTTGGAAAAATATGTGTCATAGTCTTATGTTATTTTAATTTATAAGCTTGTATATCATTTTACAAAGAAGCCTGGGAGATGAATTCAGCATTTTTTTACTTATGGGCCATGATCTCTCAGATTCATGGGCTGAAGAGCATGCTGTGATTTGCCTCGGACATCTTCAGAGAGATGTTGACAGCCAACATCTTTGCTTTAAAGATGCCTGTGAAGTTTGCCTCGAAATGTCAGCCCATGAATCTGACAGATCATAGCTCATAAGCCTGGAAATGTTAAATTCATTAAATGCCGGCCATGAAAGCCTAAATACATACATGAGGACTTTAGGGTCTTCCTATATCATGATCCTATTCCAAGTATTGCGTGATCTCTCCCCAATATGTATTACAGTAAAATCCTTTTTTAATGGAACCTTTAAAAGTAGGTTTGCCTCAAATGGACAAAAAGTGTACTGAATTGTAGAAAAGTGTTTTTGTTGGACCATACTATAATATGCTTATTACATGTGACGTAACAGTATCTTAACAATATCCATTAAAGTACAGAATTTCATGATATCATTGTTGTAGTATCAATTGATATCGAACGCAGAACAATCTTGAAGCCTTGAGAGCAGCTAATCAAACAGCATAATAAACAACCTGTAATTAAAATAAAATAAATTCCGTTCTTGTTAATTTTAATATTATTCTAAATAAAGTTCATTTTGTGTTTTAAAGTCTACACCAAAAGTAGCTTTGAGTTCCCCCAAGCCATCACCTGCCATATATCATGAAAGACGAGAACTACAAAACTTACCAATAGCTGATAACCGAGGTCAGCCACTGTTTTCTTTGATGAATCTAAAATAAAAACTTCAGCATTTAATTATGGTCAAGCAAAAATAGTCGTATGCAACTTGCCTATAATAGTAGTTAAGAACTCATATGAAACACACTCTTTCCTTTATAAATGCCTTTTTAGTACACGCTCCGCAAAGTGACTGTTTCTCAGACTACTAACTTGCCGGAAAGTAACACTTTACTGTACTGGGCCGGTAGAGTTGCCATGGTGACCCTAGTAAATGTATTTCCAACTGTGGCTCCTAGATGTCTCTACAGTGTCTCCCAGTGTAAGTTCAATTTTACATGTTAAGGGCTTTATTGTTCATTGTCTATTAACATATTAACAAGCATAGTAAAACTTGTC
The DNA here is from genome assembly GCA_964059195.1 of Ectobius pallidus. Taxonomy (NCBI): domain Eukaryota; kingdom Metazoa; phylum Arthropoda; class Insecta; order Blattodea; family Ectobiidae; genus Ectobius; species Ectobius pallidus. Next base: position 49,964,818 of record CAXKWD010000001.1, on the reverse strand, counting down.
ATTTAGAAATCTTAGCAGTAGTATTTCAGCCTCTGTTTACGCGTCGACCACAATTCTAGATTCGTTTGCTAAAGCCTTATTTTGCATACTTGATACATAAATAGCTATTATAGGCTTGTTGCATAATACTAGTAAATTACAGAATAGTAACACAGTTTGTATGAATAATATAATTCAACAAGTGGGCTTCAACATAAAGAGCAATAAAATAATGACCGAAGAAAATTTTAAGAAATCAAGTAGGAGTTAAGTTGATTTAGGACAGGGATTGTATCGCTACAGCAAAAGTATGGTGATATTAATAAATTTGACCTATTCTGGCTATCAGTAGGAAGCGATTTTCTCTCTACTGTTGAGTCATATGATGTCTTCACATGCATTGAAGAGATAGCTTTCTCTTTCTCGTGCTGTTCGAGTAAGATTTGTTTCACTTTTAAAAGGTGTATATTGGTAAATTCTCAAAATATTTATTCCTCAGAAGTGGGATTTTCTTTAAAGTGGGAATTAATACATTTATGATTATAATAATCAGTGTTATACTGTCATTACCTGACCCAATATAGGTTGTTTGGTTTTCATTAACAAATCAGGTTTAATTGAAATGCCTAGCAGAATATTATTCAGTTACTATTTATTTTTTTATTAATTGCTAGAGACCATATTTTTTGGTAAAATAAAATTATGATTTTGTTGTTAACTTCCTTCTTTTTGTTGATATTTTGCAAAATAAAATATTTTGTACAGTTATCCTTATGGGGTGCTATGGCACTCTGCACGCTGTGTTCTTTTTTAGAACCATGAAAAATTGCCATATTTGAGGTTATAATATTCTTTAAAACATAGAATTCACATAATATAAACTCAGTTTGTTGCTAAAAGATATGGGAAATGAAAGACAAATGGTGAAGAAGAGGACATATAATCTAAAATGGTGTAATATATATATGCATAAAAGAGCCAACGAGGCTACTGTGGATAAAATACAAAATCTGTTGAATCTACACTCTTTGCCACAATCTAACATTTGGCACAGAGATAGCAGAAAAGAGGTCTATTGTGATCCACTGAATAGCGTACATTCCTCAATCTTTGTTGTAATCAATCATAATTATCAATACCTTCTTGGCAGCCATAGAAATAGCAGAAAAAGAAGCATGCTATAAGAAATGAAGGAAAAAGTCACACTTAAACAAAATATTGCAAAACTTGTTTTGCAATATTTTGTGGATACAATTTGCTTAATATTGGTACTTTACACATGTACAAAATTAAATACGGCTAAGGAAAGCTGTTTCGTAAAATGTTGCGCTTATCACTGTTACCAAAAAATATGGTCCCTATTAATTGCTTTTTATTTAGAGAAATCCTGCATCCTGCTTCCTGATTGTGTCATCCAGATGAAAGGCTTCTTTGTGGTATGATACTATTAGAGAACTCATCACATATCATACTGGTAAATATGTAATGTGATGTAAATCAGTGGTAAGATGTGAGTGGTGGCATAAAAGTTTTGTTGCTCATGCACACAACAGTGAGTCCATGGGACACCGTGATTCCATACCGACCATCAAGACTGTGTGTTGGCATCATTGCAGCAGCCTCCAACCATTCTTGTCAGTGAGTAAAGGCTAAGGTATATCTTTGTATTCTCAGTAGCTTTATATGCTGGGAATAGGGTTTTATTTTTGAAGTAAGTATGTATATCTTGTATGTCATCTTCCCAGAGCTCTTTCTCTCTTTCCTGCCAATGGCTGTCTGTCTTCCTTTTTAAGGCTCATAGTGTATGTGATGGGTTTAGCCTATTGTTAGGATGAACCAAATGCACAAATGTACAAATGAACATTAAATAATTGTTTCTGCTACTTACATTGAAAGTATGTCATTTTTAAACTGATTTGAGTTACGAAAGTTGTCATTTTTGCCTGCTATTTTCAAAAGAAAATTAAGTAAGTTACAAACATTTCATTCAACATAACATACAACAGAATTTTGAGTTTTTTAATAAATTGAATGTTATTGTACAGTTTGAGATGTTACTAATGTTTATACTGTGTGAATTTGTAGCTACAGCTGAAGCATCAAAATAAATGCTGTATTCATTCAGTTGAGATACATTGTTTGTTTGTGCTTTTTCACAACCAAAAATACCATTTGCGGTCTTCATCTTTTCTTCAACACAATCTTGTACTTTGCTGCTGATTCATGTATGTCATGTGGAATAACACTTTCGTTGCTTTCCGAGCACATGTTATTTAAATTCTAAATTGAGAAACTTGTATGTTACAATAACTGTAAAATGACAAACTCAAAGAACTTTATTATCATGCTGTTTTCACTAAATCGATTCTTACTGAGTCCACTAATTATCAGGAGGCCTTGATCATTAATTTGTGTTGCATCTCCTACACATCAAACATGATAAACTATGGTGACATACTTTTGAGGTAGGTAGCGGAAAAAATTATGTATACAACTTGTGTAGAAAGCCTTTTTTATGAACTTGTGAATTTTCAGAACGAGTCTCTAGGCCAGTTCTGAAAATTTCTCACATGTTAAAAAAGTGTTGATTTCTTTACTTGTTGCATAAATAACTATTAACATGGAATGCTTAAGTGACACCTGTTTGGTGAAATTATCTTATTATAAGTAGTACTAGAAACTCCTCAATGTACATCTTGCACTTCAGTGAAGTCTTGAAAATATTTATCTACAACACATTACATCTTATCTTCTACCTCACCCTTCAAGCTGGATATATGCAGATTTATATTTCCATAAATAACAATTTCTGAGATACAGTAACTTGATAAACATACACCAAATAACCATTAAATATACCAAAAAATTAGATATCCCCAGAATCGTGTGTAATATTTTTTAGACCACTATGTCAAAAATAAAAATATGTTTGGTATTTTTAATTAATAATGTGAATTTTTAAAATTTCCATGAGATCTCATGAATTCTACACTAGTTATTAAAGATGATACGTTACTAATCCCTCCAGGGTTGCATTATAACTAAAAACAAATTTTGTTTCCATCGTTAACCTTAATTTAATTTTGTCCAGAAGATGTATTCTCAGCTTTTCTTTATGTTGCTAATCATTTGAAAAATGCAAATCCTTACGTCTCTTTATCTCTTTAAATTCATATTTCTGACAGAGGGTGGATTTATTGTTCCCGTAGGTTGATTTATTTCTATAGTGATTTTAAGACAAATTGCATGGTTCCTGCTATCAAATGTAATCTTTATTGATTGTAGGATTGAATATTTAGTAATGCTTTCTTGCGAGAAGCTAATTGATAAAGAAGTAGCAGCTCCTGTTCCGTAAGCCATCAATAATGGCCATGAGTGTCGGCATGTTGAGCACACGCTCCCAATCCTGCCATCTGTCTATGGCAGATAATGCAGTGGTCAGATGGTAGGCCTAGTCCCTAAAAAGTACCAGTAAGACAACGTGAAACATTATCCTGCATAAGCTCTTTAATTTTCCAAATTCTTAAGTTCAGTCTATAGACTGCAATTTTTCTTGATACCTTTCTTATGAATTTAGAATGTGAATAAGAAAATCTTAATATTTTTTGTCCTTCTACTTTGTATTTGCATGATGTCTCCCATATTGAAAATTATTATTGTTAGATTTTTCATAATTGTTGTTCTTGTTTAGATCAAGTAACACCCTGATCCAGATGATTTTGCCATATAATAATTGAATCATACCCACCTCTTCATATATTTATAAAGTAAAAAATTGAAATTATTGCTGCATGGGAAGATCATTGAACAAATTTCTTACCTTGCCAACTTTAACTAAGTTAAAGATGCCAAAAACTGTGTTTATCTCTTTATTATTATTATTATTATTAAAAACAAATTATAAATGTTATAAAACCAAATCCAAGCAGTACTTCAATACTTAATACAGAGGTATATTTCTACAGCGTCTTGCATTACGACTGGCGGTGCATACCCGTCTGGTGCTTCACTGGCCAATGCATGGTTCCATCATGCACCCTTGCATAAATGAGAGGTCTTGGAATTTGTACTTACAGTGCTCACAGTAGAAGCAGAAAATGTTTTCCATTTGGTGCCTCACATACTAAATTGTTATTAACTCGTGCAAGTTCTTCTGCACTGTTCATCTAATGTGTGTGGATTACTTGCATACCCAATTTTTTAGGGTACCTCTCATATACAGGGTGTTAATGAATAGCACCGAAATATTTTACCTGTGTATAGAGGGGACATAGACAAGCAACTTTTATTAGGAGATTTTTGCTCTATGGATTCAATTCTTCCTGTTATAACATAAAATTGCCCAAGGATATGCACGCCACTGACTTCTAATACTTGAAACGATGGGAAACAAAGAACAGTGAATATTGTGTAGTGGTCGGGAAAATTGTAAAAAATGACGATCGATATCTTCCAACACTAGAAAAAGAACACAAATGGAATTTCATTGTTGTCAATGTTATGAATACGATACGATAGTATAATGCGATTTATTATTTATGCACAGCACATGTTTTTACGTGAGAATTCTTAAATAAACCAGAGTATCCAAGTAGTTACGCTTTGAAGACAAATTTAAGTTCGAATACATTGAAATACTGCAAAGAATGATAACTCAATGATAATTCATGAAGCTTCTGTTTTAATTCACTGGTAATAATGGAATGGACAGAAAACTTCGAACTTTGTATTCACATCTGTTGAAATAACAGTTTATCTTAATGTATTTCACACGGTCTTTTCTTTAATGCAGGAATTGCTGGAACTGGCCCCTTCCAGCACGAATGCACAGACGACAGCGCTGCAGAAAATATTCTAGCACCCTATGAAAGATTCCTGGCGTATTACGAATAAATTCACTCCCTGTGATTATGCGGGCGATTAATTCCATCTCGGAAATGACAGGTGTTTCATACACCAAAGCCTTCAGATGCCCCCATAAAAAGAAATCTAGAGGATTGAGTTCTGGAGAACGTGCTGGCCATTCAGTGGTCTGACTTCCTCTTCCAATCCAACGGTGAGGGAAAACATGGTCCAAATGGTCTCGCACGCTCAGGCTGAAATGGGGTGGAGCTCCATCGTGTTGAAACCACATTTCTCGCCGAATATGAAGCGGAACTTCTTCCATGAGGCCAGGCAGCATGCATGTCTTGTAAGAATACCTTATACACATGGCCACTCAATCGTTGTGGAAGGAGGTATGAACCAATTATGTGATTAGATATTATGCCAGCCCATACATTGACGGAAAACCTCTCTTGATGACTTGCCTCCACGGTGGCATGAGGATTTTCGTAATCCCAGACATGACTGTTCCTTGAATTTAAAACCAGTCCATCTCTACTAAAATTAGTCTCGTCAGTGAACAACACAGTAGAAAAGAAATCTGTTTGTTGTTGCACTGCCCAATTACAGAATTGTAGGCGAGGACCAAAATCATTAGGACCTAATGATTTTGAAGGTGAAAGGGATGGAGCTGCCCTTCATGTAGGACTTCCCATACACTGATGTGGTTCACACCCATTGCACTTGCAATAGCACGGGTGCTAGTAGAAGGTTCCTCTTCAATTTGATTGAGGACATGATCTTCAAATTGTGGTGTACAGCGAGTTCGTCTTCTGCTGCAGTCTGCCTTATTTACTTTAAAAGTTCCAGAATCCCGCAAACGCAAATCAACAGACAGAATAGTTGAATGGTGTGGATGTCGTCTATTCGGAAATCTCTCTCTTACCTCTTGCTTCTCCATAAATAAGCTGCATGTCAGCAAGTTCAGTGAAAGTGTAACCATTCTCCATTTTCTTTTCTTTAAATTAACTTCGAGATTTTGTACGTAGTACGAGTAAAACCTTGCTATTTACTTATTCTGTACACAGAATGATCAACTATGAAAAAATGACGATCGATATCTTGCAACACTGAGGGAAAAAAAAGACAAACGAAACATTTTTGTTAGGTCTAGGATTAGAAATAAAAACATAATGCAGTGGCGGGCAATCATGTGATTAGTCAGTAAATTTTGCAGATTATGAAAATTCTAAATTATGATATAGCTGTTGATGAATTATTAAGAATCAGGTTTTTATCGATCGCTAAGAAGGCATGAAGTCAATTTAATGAAAATTTTAACCCTATTTCGCTCCATTATTGACTTATGAGCACCAAATTTTAAGGACTTTAATGCCCTGTAGCATACACATTTTACGTCGTAGAGCAAAAATGTCCTAATAAAAGTTGTTTGTCTATGTCCCCTCTATACACAGGTAAAATATTTCGGTGTTATTCATTAACACCCTGTATAAAGCTCACAATATTAGGGTCTGGGCTGCATAAAGCCACAAATTCTTATGGATAATTCTCCTACCAAATAGACTATACAATTCTTCTATGGGGTGTCGTACTCTGTTTATTACATGCGCAATTAAACAAAATGCATAATTAAATTCTTACTGGTAATTCTTCTACCAAATAGACAATGCAATTCTGTCAATGCAGTATCTTACTCTGGTCATTACATACACAATTAGACACAGTACACAATTAAATATCACATTGAAAAATCACAGAGTTAGAATCATAGCATACAATCATAGGATAACAAATAACAATACTCTCACCTGTGCCAACCGCTGAGTAAGCACCCCATGTATCAGCTAGTGTTGGCATGAGACCCGGAACGTGCTGACTCCTGTGACATGAGGCGTTGTAGATAAATATCCCTCTGGGTACACTATTATGCTGAAAATTTGTGTAAATTAAATTTGGGAACATTTATGTAATATTGCATATATGTATGGTGACATAACTTACTAAAAAAAGAAAGAATTTCTATCTACTTACAGTATTGTTGCAGAATATTATGTTTCCTACATTCATTTACTGACAAACAAACAGCTTTCCCGTATGCTTACTTGGTGGGAACTGTGTTTATTACTGTTATACAGACAAATTCATATTGATCTCTCTCACATGCTTTGTCAACATTTTTAGGAGTCGTGTGCTAATGTATTCTGATTTATTGCTGGAAGGTAAATCAAGCCTGCAGAACAATTTTGAAACTTTTCTTGCCTTCTACATTTTTGGGTTTATCGTTATTTTGAAAAGTGCCATGGTTCTTGTATTGTCAGTTAATTGGGTGTTGGTTATGATATACTTTACTGGGCATTTTTACAAATGTTTGTAAAATTGGCTTTGTCATTCCTATCTAGAAACTGTTCTCAACATTTCAGTAATATTGTTTTATTTAGCATGCAGGCAAAAAATGTTAGCAGTGAGAGAAGTGAGACGATATGCACTGGTATGAAATAATGACACTGGTTTCAAAGGCTCAATGGCATACTGGCACTGGTTTCAATGGTCCAATAGCTTACTATGACTGAAAATCAACAGACCAAAAAAAAAAAAAAATGGTGTTCCTTTTCAGCAAAGAATAGGCCGTATTATCTATTTGCATTGTAATATAATTACTTTCATGATCATCCACTAGTATGCTTTCACCTGTAGTCATTGCCAGTATAGAAGGCTATGACTGATAACCTTAATGCCTATACCACTAGATACGATGTTTCAAAACTATTTCTTGGTAACAAAGTATTGTAATCTTTATATTGTTTAAATAGTTCTTAAAATATTTTTTTGAAATTTCAATTAACAGTTCAAAAGGTTGGTTATTCACAGAGGAAGTTCATTAAAAACACTGCCAAGTGCACAGAACAATTTCCTGCATATAACATAATATGTTGTAACGGAAGGGGGGTATGCTTTATTCAAATTGAGGCATGACAGAGAAAAATCTTTGGTTCTTTCCCATTTCCTTCACTGCATGTTAGTAATTTATCAATCAAATTTTAGAAAATATAATTCAGGTAATACTGCTTGCATGCAATTTATGTGATAACTGATAACTACATTAAGTATTCTTTGTCTTAGGCTGTAAGTATGACTTCTCTATATTTCAGAAGAAATTACTGTACTCTAACATCCTTTGTTTATTAAATTATAATTTGGCTTTCCTACACTTCAAGTACAAAGTTTTGCATTATTTATTTAATATTGTTTGGCAGAAATAAATTGTTTATTGCTTAACATATGTTTATAAGCTTTTATCCATGGCTTCCTAGAAGTGGAGAAATGTTTAAGTTGCTTTCTTTGAGATTAATTACTTAGCAGCCTGCTGAGCATTTAAAAAAAAGTGTTTTACAGTAGTGATACATTGAAATGAGCGATATAACTCCTTCTGTTAAAAGACCGACTTCTGTTATGTCCTGGATTAACAGCTTACTTATCATCAGTAAAGGGAATTACTGCTTCACATCTAATAACTGGAAATATGACATCAATAGCTATTATATGAAACATTGAAATATACTATTATGAACAGTGTTCTTTGGTTCTGGGAGCTAAATACGTGTTCGTTTTAATTTCATCTTTATGTCTTTATTTTCAGGGCCTAGAAATGTAAGAAAATGATAACATTTTAAACTGAAACTAGATTATATTTTCGTTTAATGAAATTCTTAATGTAATGCATGATGTTTAGATGTATTCGTACTTATCGGTGTATAGAAGTTTCCAATTTATTAAGAATTCAATAACTTTTTCTTTGTTCATTTTTAGATTATTCAGCAACTCTTTATGCAAGATGTAATCAGCCGAAGTGTGTATGATGATCTGATGAAAGTTGAAATGGTGGTAAGTTTTGAATTTTTTATAATCAAGCAGAGGTGAGTGTTATATGTTTTCTTTGTGCTTTTACTTGGTTATTATGTAACAAAAGGGTAACCAAATCCTGGTATATTGTTATTAATGAGTTATAGAACTATTTAATGTTCCAATTTAAAATATAAATTGATCCTCTGATTGTGGCAGCTACAATGCTGTAAAGGAGATTTTTGTCTATGCTGGATGACTGTGCCTCTAGCCCCTACAATTAAACCAGTACTGATCTCATTAAGATAATATTTTTGCTTATACAATGGGAACTGAGCCACCTCCCGGGGATTAAGACTTACCCCAATATAATTAACATAATAAGCTGTTCAAAAGGATACAGTAGCTGGAAATCCCTCAGCTCAAGACGGCCTGAAGAATACAGCAGGTCGCACGAAGACAGGTAGACTGGCTGCGAAGCTCTCTTCTTACTTCTCAGGCAGCCAGCAGGAAGCGAACTGAAGTACCCGCCCACAGGGTACTTATAACTAACGAGCCCACCCCAGGGGTTTATTAAGGACAGCCCACTAGGAGGTTACCCAATTAGAAACATGCATTTTCATCTGTGATGAAATTGCATGGACCAATTAAAATATACATATTATTTACAAAGAAAAGAGTGGAAGTACCTCAAAAGATTGAGTTTATTCGAAGAAATCAAATTGTTAATCAACAAATCATTAGAATTTACAGTTCATCCTAAAGAAACATTAATAACATATTAAATAACGTCCTTGAAGCTAACAACATGAACAGAAATTAATTTTAATTAATATACACTTAATTAAAAGGGCCCCCAAAATAAATTACAGTAGTTCATAAGAAATAAATAAAGCAACCCTAAAATCTCAATATCCTATAACTACATTCACACTGGATGGCGCACCAATTTTGTTACAAAAAAACGAAATACAATCTTGGGATCCCATCCTAAATCCCAAGAAGGTCGCTGGAAAAGCGCGGCAATGACGTGAAAAGCTTGTGGGAGAAAAGGAAATTTACAACATTGGAAATAAACAGAAGCAGGCAAAACTCAAATAAATAAAAATATTAACTACTCTATAGAGGAAGTCACAAAGGGCCGAGAATACAAAAGAAAAGGGGAGAAAGCTTAAATTTCACAAACCGTTAATCGGAATGGCGTACCCACGCCAAAATGTAGGCCTATTACATCTTAAAATTATGAAAAGGAGAAAAATAATCAAGGGAAAATAGTAATTTATATATCAAAACCTAATAAAGGACTCAGAGCGCAAGCTTAACTACTTTTCAGACATGAAAACCAGAGTTTTACCTTGAAAACCAAAACTTTTGGGAAGAGGTCCCACAGCCCTGTATGCACGCCATGGCCGCCCAGCAAGCAAGATGAAGATAGCGTCGGGAAGCCAACGTTTACCGCCTATAAAACCAAGCATCACCTGACGTGTATCAACCAATCCCAGGCGCGAACATATCCACTTGACACAATTACTATAGCAACGGCCGTAACAGTCACTTTCAATGGATCACAGTTTATTATACGAACCAACCCGATAGTTTATAACGAACCGGGAGACCAATGAGCGTAAATATCACACCGCTTCTTAGAAAATCAAGCCAACTCATAGTCCGCCATATTGTCTTCAATCAAAACACAGCCGAGTACCGCCGAGATCAACCGAAGTATAGACATGCGAGACTGGCGAGCACCTGCCCTCTGTAGGCCAAGTTCAGAAGTACACAGTTCTAGAGAGCACTCGATAGATGGCGCGCGTGTTCCCTTTTGCGAGATAAACTGTCTATTAGCGATGGTTAGCGGGATTTAAAGAGTTCATGAGAGAAATACGAAAATACACTGTCACTGTTTATATAATTTCGGGAGAACAATGTTTATACCCGAACAGAGTTTCCATGGCAAGCTGAAACTCGGTTCACACTCCCACACCCGGAATTGAAATATGGTCCTTGAGCTTTATTTCAATAGTCCAGAATAATTTTAGACTTGACCAAGTATATATATGAAGTTCATGTGGAAACGGGCGCACAGCACACAATTTACTAATATTATAATGAGTTCTAGGTTATGTAATTCACTGTTGTGTAATAGACTGTTGGTTAGAAAAGTTGTTGTCCAAAATATGCTTAGTAAACAACACCATACACTGTAGTACCAGCAGAGATGGGTAGACATCAAAGGAAGATCGAAGATAACCAGGGAGACAGCCATCAAGCATAGGAAGTGGCCAGGTTCCATGAAGAAGGACACAAGTCTCCAGACATCAGCTGGGAAGAAGGTCATTGGCTGGCATCAGCTGATCAGGACCAGAATACATCAGCTGTACAGGAATAGACAGGCATCAGCTGATCAAGGTACCGCTCGGCTCCAACTACAGCTCACAACCATGATTCAGCAGGTCAGCTGCTACTCAGGAATCGGTTGAGCAAGATTCTGCTTGGCAGAAGACCATAGGCAGCTAGGAGACATCAGCTAAGCAAGGTACTGCTTGGTTCCAAGTGAAGGCAGCAAGTCAAACATCAGCTGTGCAAGTTCAAGACCCGTCCACAGGTCAGAGGTCATCTAAACAGCTCAAAACATCTCTGAAACATTGGATACAGCGGCAGAAATATTTTTCTCTTTATACAGTGTCTCTCACGGTCTTCTTCTTTTATGCAGTGAAGGGATGCACGGCGAGTGTCAAGTGAATTTACAAAATTTTAATCATACCTCATACGCATACTACATTCTTTTGTTTTCACTCTTGTTCCATACTTAAAGACATATTTTACTTTATCCTTCTTAACAATTTTTAAATAATATTCACACATACTAATTGCATACTAGCCTACAATGAACAACCTTTTATATTATCTTAGTATTCTTAACAATTTCTGACATCAATTTCAAACACATAATTAGACTTTCAGCATGAACTAAATACATATTTCTAATATTATACATATATTTTTTAACGTTTCAATTTTAACAGATAATAAAATCAACTTACTCTCTTTCAACACTAGTAATAAACTCTTCTGATAATATTTTAAACTAATTATTATCACACATCTTAATATTAATTCATATTAATTAAAATCCTGTCTACTTAAAATTCTCTTTATGCTATTCTCTCTTGGTAAACGTCGCTTCTGCAATTCATTACATTCTCTTTTGTTATACTGTCGCTATATGTGTCTATTTTGGGATTAGCTTTACTAGTTCCTTAGATTCCATATTTTCCTTTACAATAGTCACATTATTAGTTTAAGGAGAGTATTTAAGTATATATAACATCCTACCGTTCCTGACATTCCCTCAGCCCGGAGAGAAAACTAGGGAATCCTGCGTCCTAGCAACTGTCGGGGATTTCACTTATGACTTGGCCGTGCCAAGTGTGTAAAATGGGAGAAAGGGGAGGAAAATATAAAACTCTAACATCTTCGCTTCAAGAAAATACTACCTATAACTATAAGGTTGACTCGACACTAGGAATATTGTACGTTAGGACTTTTTTACATTGGAAACATGTGCCTTAACGGTCTTATTTGTTCCAATTTCTCTTGCTTGTATAGTTACTGGAGTTAGAAACTTCTCGAGGAGATACGGGCCCACATATCTCTCGGCAAGTTTAGCACAGAATCTTTCCGCAGCATTGCTCTTGGGAAAGTTCTTTATAAACACCTCGTCGCCTACCTTAAAATTGACTGGTCTACGATCTGCATTGTAACGCCTAGCCGTTCTGTTATGTGCCAATCTCAAGTTTGCGGAGGCTCTGCGCCACATTTCTTGGACTTGTGCAGCATCTTTGGCTTCCGGCAGCAGATCATTAATTGACCACAGATTTGATAGGGGATTATTTGGTGTGAAAGCGAACATCAGTTTTAGAGGAGTCTCTTTGTGTGCCTCATGCCGGGCGGAATTAAAGGCAAACTGTAGCCAATATAAATCAGAATCCCACGACGCATGATCACTAGAGTGGTAAGCAATGAGCGCTGCCCTTAGGTTCCTATTAAATCGTTCACTGTGATTGGGTTTCGGGTAGAACGGAGAAGTCTTGATATGTCGTACTCCAAGATGGAAACAGAAATGCTTAAACGCTCTTGATACGAAGTATGAGGCGTTGTCCGAAACAATCGCCCGCGGAAACCCTACTACTGCAAATATCTTCTTTAAGCATTCAATGGTAATTTTGGTGGTGGCTTCCCTGACGGGGAACAGCCAGACAAACTTAGTGAAAGAGTCCACCGCAACTAGAATATATGAGTTTCCTGCTCTTGATCTAGGTAGTTTACCGACATAATCTATATGAAGCTTGTCCATAGGAGCACTTGGCACTTCTGAAGTTAAATATCCTAACTTCGTGCAGCGAGCTGGTTTTGAACAGGCGCACTTCTGGCACGCCTTAACCATTGCTCGAATAGTGTCATCCATACCCTCCCAAGTGAAGATTTGTTTAATTTTGCTCTTTTTTTCTCGAATCCCAGATGCCCTCCTACTGCAGACTCATGATAATATTTAAAAACCATATCAATGAGTGCAGCAGGCAATACTATGCGGGATGGGGATCGACGAGAAGGAGCACTATATAAGAGGTTATTTTTGAAAACATACTTAGGTACATTTTCACCACCTTGTACACGATTAATGAGAGGAGCTAACGTGTCGTCGCTCAACTGGTGATCCTGTAAGGACTTGAATGCTAACGGGAAATCTTCCAGAATATTCCCTACCATACCAGATAATTCTACCGGATCTTCCAAGTTCGGCACACCACTACCAAAGATTTCCTGAGGACTGAACATACGCGTTAAGCAGTCGGCCACTACATTTTCAGTTCCTCTAATGTGTCTTGCTTTGAACTTAAAAGCGGACAGACGTACGGCCCACCTAGCTATCCTACCAGTGGTTCTAGGCTTAGCTAGGACCCAGCTTAAGGCTTGGCAATCCGTCTCCAGCAGGAATTCAACATGCTCCACATACAAACGGAATTTCTCGACTGCGAACAACACAGCCAGAGCCTCCAGTTCGTACATGGAATACACGCGTTCAGGAGGAGTCAAAGTACGAGAAGCATACGCAATCGGCCTTCGACCCTCCTCGAATTCCTGCAGTAGAACAGCTGCTACTGCTACAGGCGAAGCATCGGTCTGTATGAGGAACTTTTTACTGAAATCTGGCATGGCTAAAACAGGGGGATTCATGATAAAAGATTTTAGTTTCAGAAAAGCTTCTTGGCAAACAGGAGTCCAAACAAATTTAGAATTCTTTTTTCTAAGATCATTGAGGGGAGCTGAAATTTGGGCCATGTTGGGGATAAACTTCCTAAAAAAATTTATCATGCCAACAAACCTTGCCACACCCTTGGCATCTTTAGGAGGGGGAAAATTTTGAATAGCTTGAGTTCTTTCTGGGTCGATGGAAACGCCATCGGCAGAGATCAAGTGACCCAGAAAAGACAGTCTCCGAGCGGCTATATTAACTTTATTCGGATTGACTGTGAGCTTCGCACTTCTGAGGCGTGAAAGCACTTCCCTGAGGTGTTCTAAATGTTCCTCGAAAGATTCTGAATAGACTACTAAATCATCAAGGTAGTGAAAGACAAATTTGAACTTTACATCAGAAAAAATATGATCTAACAGGCGAGAGAGGACTTGGGCTCCTGTCGCAAGGCCAAACGGTAAAGAATTAAATTCATACAAATTCCATGGTGTCGCGAATGCTGTATATCGTTTAGACTGTTCAGAAAGGGGGATTTGATAGTACGCCTGATTCAAATCTAAGGACGAGAAAATTTTGGCGCCGTGAAAGAAACTAAAAGACGAATTTATATCAGGAATAGGCACAGAATCAATTTTGATCTTCTCATTGAGATGACGATAATCGATCACCGGCCGGAACCGACCCTCAGACTTAGGCACCAGAAAAATAGGGCTAGAGTAATTTGATTTTGAAGTCCTTATGACTCCAGAATCAAGCATCTCTTCAATATGTTCTTTTAATATTGCCATTTTCGGGGGACTGAGCCTGAAAGGGGGCCTGCGGACTGGTTGCGTATCCATCAGCTCAATATCATACTCCAGAATATCAGTGAGACCTAACTCTTTGGTTAAAACATCGGGGAATTGGTCAAGCAGAGAATCTACCTGCATTCTATCTGAATTACTCAAATGTGATAAATCAATGTCAACCGTATTGATACAAGAATCTGAATTAAGGGGTTCGAAGTTCAAATCCACAAGTTCTGGGAGAACATTAACTTCGCTAGGTTTGACAAAGCTAGGACCAGAAAATAAATCAATTTTAACAGACTCGGCAAATTTAAAATGAATTTGTTTAGTTGAAAAATCCATAAATAAACCAGAATTAGTCATAAATGGGGATCCTAATATCATAGGCATCACTAGTTCATCCGTAACAACAAACGGCAAAGACCAGGTAAAGTTTCCTATTTTAACCTTTAACTTTACCGTCCCAACTGTTTTAAGAAGATTATCACCAGCTGATTTATATTTCGCTTCACTCTCTATAAGCTTAGGAGTGTGTTTATCTAACAAACACATGCTCCGGTATGCATCACTTGATATCAGATTTACCACTGCTCCACTGTCTAGCAGGGCTGACAAAGTGTGCTTGCATACTTCGACGAGAACCATAGGCAACTTGGAGTCGCTCACTCCACTTACGTTCTGCGGCGGGAAATGGTTTTCTCTTTTCACATTTTTCCTGCGCCTCTTTCGCTTTACCGTACGACGCTTACCACTCATGTCAATATTAGGTTTGTCACATTCAGGGTTATGTAACTCTTCCTGCTTGAGGTTAGGTTTCTCTTTAATAGGTTTAGGCTTTACTTTCTTCTGGTTATGTTGCTTGTTCCTAAGGTTTGGTATTTCTCTAGTAAGCTCCGGAGCTTTTAAATGTCTTTTCGGTAACAAATCTGCAGGAGTATGTTGGTGAATGTAGCCGTGCCTCCGGTAAAGTTTGTTTACAAAAATTTTGGTGGGAAAAGTCTTGTCAGGCTTTAGCCTCTGGTCTGTAACGTCAGTCTTCATCACAGGTACAGTCGGGATCCTACGACCAGCGTGATCACCCAAGTCAAAATTGTCCGTAACGTCAGTCCTTCCCACCAAACTTACTAGTCTAGGCCTTTTGTCAAAGTCACCTCCCTCGGCACCACTACACACACGAACAGCACCACCCCGACGTCTAAGGTGGGCCACTCCTCAATCAGCAGCACGATACTGCCCTCTACCTCTACTGGAGCCTCTCTGCGCTCCACCGCGTTCAACAGTACGAGAGTTGCGCACTCGGCAATCTCTCTTAAAGTGACCAGGCAGTCCACAATTATAGCACGACGGCCTAGAGTCACCACGATTAGCAACATAACCTCTATTACTCGAAGCGCCTCGTGGCGTCTCAAAACGTACAACTCGGGTATCGTATTCATTGCCACGAAGAGAATCAGAGTAAGAAATGGCATTAATATGGGCACACAGCCTTTCTAATTGTATGAAAGTCATAGGCCTAGCCTCAAAAGCTACCTGACTCCTTGTTTCAGGTGCCATACCTTCCAAAATGCATTGAATAACTTCGCACTCAGACAATTCCATTCGGAAAACATTAGCAAATGTTCTAATTGACTTTACATAGGAGGAAAAGGATTCGCCAAAATTTTGTGTTCTATAAACGTACTTGTTTACAAGAGAAGCTTTAGCACGGATGGGAACATAAATGCTTAGAATTTTACAATGAAATTGGTCTAAGCCTGCACCGGAATTTACAAGCTCTAATGCTAAGTCCTTAAGGGAACCGGAAAGTTTAGATGAAAAGTATGCCAATAAATTATTCTCATTGAAATGGAACACACTGATTTGGTTTTTTAATTCACACAGAAATTCAAGAAACTTAATAATATTGTCTAGGGAATCATCAGAAAATTTGTGTAACATTTCAAGACTCGAAGCAAGGGGATGGGGAAGACTACTAAAATTAATTAAACCACTTTCAAAAACTTGCGAAGCATTATTCATATCACTGCGAGGCCGACCAACACACCTAGGCTGCGGTACCTCCATTAGATGCCTATTAACCTCTTGAGACTCAACTGTTTGAGTTACATTATTACTATTTGAAACTAACTGAGTGAAGTGCTCCTCTTTGTTGGGTTCACTGACCGTGACTCTCTCCAACAAAGAAGTAGCTAACTCCACTGCTCGATCATCTGTCGCATGATTTATCATGGGCGACGCACGTCTGGTGCTCGTTTCTCCCATGTCATGCTTATTTGTAAACTCCATGTTCACTCGTTCACTTTCACACTCAAACGCCTAACGCTTTCCTCCAACTCGTGCCATTTAGTTTGTAAAGGGGAATCAATGACAAAAGTTTTCAAATCTAACAACCTAACTGCCACATGTAGTAAGCGATTATTAGTTCGCTCTACTTGATTAGCTGATAAGCTTGTGGAATCTAAAATGGTGCTTAAGTTCTCAAGTTTTTCTTCAACTTCAAGCAACAATTCAGAAGGAATTAACTCACCGATAATCTCCGTTTTTACCGGTTCATCCTGATTTTCCTTGAGACTCGCCCTAAGACTTGTCACTGAGTCTTTTTGGTTAACTATTATTCCTCTCACTTGTAATTCGTAGAGGACATCATCCTTGAGGAGGAAATCCACCCTCACATTGTGTCGCTCCATAATCTCTGTTTAACATGGAACATACAAAATAAGAAACTTTAGAGAAAGAATAGCATAATAGACCTAACACACATAAATACACTTCTACCCCTATTTGCTTTCTTAAAATAATTGTTATTACAATTAGTACAAATTCTTTTTTAAATGTCAAAATATATTAGTCAACAGTTTTCTTTAAAATTTATTTACATTATATAAAAGAAAATACTTCCACTCTGAGAATTACTTGGAATTCATCTTACAGGTGAAAACAGATGAGAAAACAGACGGTTTCCAAAAAAATCTGTCACCGAATCAAAGTTTAAAATCTTATTTTACACAATATATTTACAACAAAGAACCATGGAACTTGAAGAGAACCATGCGATCCATATTTATTAGTTAGTTTGGTAGCAAAACAAAGAACGTGTTTCTAGAAGAGAACCACCGCGATGCTACCATTAATTCTGGTAGTAACAAGAGAACGTGTTTCTAGAAGAGAACCACGCTCTGCTCAACATTAATTGAGCCACCTCCCGGGGATTAAGACTTACCCCAATATAATTAACATAATAAGCTGTTCAAAAGGATACAGTAGCTGGAAATCCCTCAGCTCAAGACGGCCTGAAGAATACAGCAGGTCGCACGAAGACAGGTAGACTGGCTGCGAAGCTCTCTTCTTACTTCTCAGGCAGCCAGCAGGAAGCGAACTGAAGTACCCGCCCACAGGGTACTTATAACTAACGAGCCCACCCCAGGGGTTTATTAAGGACAGCCCACTAGGAGGTTACCCAATTAGAAACATGCATTTTCATCTGTGATGAAATTGCATGGACCAATTAAAATATACATATTTATTTACAAAGAAAAGAGTGGAAGTACCTCAAAAGATTGAGTTTATTCGAAGAAATCAAATTGTTAATCAACAAATCATTAGAATTTACAGTTCATCCTAAAGAAACATTAATAACATATTAAATAACGTCCTTGAAGCTAACAACATGAACAGAAATTAATTTTAATTAATATACACTTAATTAAAAGGGCCCCCAAAATAAATTACAGTAGTTCATAAGAAATAAATAAAGCAACCCTAAAATCTCAATATCCTATAACTACATTCACACTGGATGGCGCACCAATTTTGTTACAAAAAAACGAAATACAATCTTGGGATCCCATCCTAAATCCCAAGAAGGTCGCTGGAAAAGCGCGGCAATGACGTGAAAAGCTTGTGGGAGAAAAGGAAATTTACAACATTGGAAATAAACAGAAGCAGGCAAAACTCAAATAAATAAAAATATTAACTACTCTATAGAGGAAGTCACAAAGGGCCGAGAATACAAAAGAAAAGGGGAGAAAGCTTAAATTTCACAAACCGTTAATCGGAATGGCGTACCCACGCCAAAATGTAGGCCTATTACATCTTAAAATTATGAAAAGGAGAAAAATAATCAAGGGAAAATAGTAATTTATATATCAAAACCTAATAAAGGACTCAGAGCGCAAGCTTAACTACTTTTCAGACATGAAAACCAGAGTTTTACCTTGAAAACCAAAACTTTTGGGAAGAGGTCCCACAGCCCTGTATGCACGCCATGGCCGCCCAGCAAGCAAGATGAAGATAGCGTCGGGAAGCCAACGTTTACCGCCTATAAAACCAAGCATCACCTGACGTGTATCAACCAATCCCAGGCGCGAACATATCCACTTGACACAATTACTATAGCAACGGCCGTAACAGTCACTTTCAATGGATCACAGTTTATTATACGAACCAACCCGATAGTTTATAACGAACCGGGAGACCAATGAGCGTAAATATCACACCGCTTCTTAGAAAATCAAGCCAACTCATAGTCCGCCATATTGTCTTCAATCAAAACACAGCCGAGTACCGCCGAGATCAACCGAAGTATAGACATGCGAGACTGGCGAGCACCTGCCCTCTGTAGGCCAAGTTCAGAAGTACACAGTTCTAGAGAGCACTCGATAGATGGCGCGCGTGTTCCCTTTTGCGAGATAAACTGTCTATTAGCGATGGTTAGCGGGATTTAAAGAGTTCATGAGAGAAATACGAAAATACACTGTCACTGTTTATATAATTTCGGGAGAACAATGTTTATACCCGAACAGAGTTTCCATGGCAAGCTGAAACTCGGTTCAGAACCTTTCTGTCAGCGACTCCCAATAGGTGGCAGCAGGGTCAAAAGAGGTCCAAGCATGTCGTCTGCTGTCCATTGAACATAATGGAACAGACTATTTAAACCTCAGTCAGAATGCCAGAAAACATGTTGTGGCGATCCTCTGTGTTAAACAGAGGTGTACACATATGCTTTACGAAATATATTGTTATAAAATATGAAGAAGATTAAACGGATGCTAATAGTTAATAGTCTATGAGTTCCTTCAAATCTCCTCGCTCAACACTTTTAGATCCTCAGAATTGACTCATTATCTTAATCATTTTTACAAAGAATAAAACTTAACAAGAAGTAGTATTCTCATTATTTACAACAGAAGGTCATGTTTCCAATATCTTCATCAAATGGACAAGATTCACATATGTACTGTTGCTATAAACAGGAAGTTTATAGTTGATTTATTTATCTTTTTATTTTTATTTTTATTTTTTTGTATCTAGAGGGGAAAAATAGCCAGTGCCAATTGCCAGTATAGAAAGGAAAAATATGCTTTGACGTCTTCTTTAAAATATATTTTTTTAAATCTTCAATTTACAAGAACCACCAATGCCTGTAAGAATAATTTAGTTTTGCAAGTGTTTCAATTTTACGATTTGTTTTAATTTTTGCAATGAAAAAACTTACAAATTCCGTTTAAACAAAATATTCATAATTTTATTATACAAATTATAATAAATGTGAAACAGAAATATGTGAATTTTTGTTATGAAGTTAATAAATTAAGTAAGTTGTATTTATCAAATGCTGTCCATACCTTTTTAAGAAGTAATTTTGTATCATAGTTTGAAAGAGAATAAATGGTTGAGTTTCCTGCTGGGTGAACTTCCTGTTTATAGCAACAGTACATATGTGAATCTTGTCCATTTGATGAAGATATTGGAAACATGACCTTCTGTTGTAAATAATGAGAATACTACTTCTTGTTAAGTTTTATTCTTTGTAAAAATGATTAAGATAATGAGTCAATTCTGAGGATCTAAAAGTGTTGAGCGAGGAGATTTGAAGGAACTCATAGACTATTAACTATTAGCATCCGTTTAATCTTCTTCATATTTTATAACAATATATGCGGGACCATCGTGTGAGTATCCGAGAAATTGCGGAAGAGGTGGGCATCAGCACTTTTTCGGCCCATTCAACTATGACCGAAGATTTGGCCATGAAGAGAGTGGTGGCGAAATTCATTGCCGATGCTGCTGATGGCGGAGCAAAAACAACTTCGTGTTGAAGTCTCATATGACATGCTTGACTCCACAAACAGTGACCCCGACTTCATGAACACCTTAATGAGTGGTGACGAGTCCTGGTGTACGGGTGCGGCCCGGAAACCAAATTCCAGGAGTCACAATGAAAAAACGACGAGAGCACTAGACACTACCTCACTCAAATGCTGCTTGCCAGCAACAGACGCTATCGACAGGCGGGAAAAAATTCACACATGCGCACGAAGGTTCAAGGTCGGCTCATGCAAGTGGGCTTGATTAAAATCCTTCAGGGTTTCGAGAAAAAAAATAAGGTCGGATACTTATCTAACAGACCTCGTATACCTATATACTATGAACTAGAACTATTACTCGGAGCACACTCATTATTTATGCTACTGATATTATTTTTAATTATAATTATACTTACTACAGTATTATGATACTACACACTGATTAGGAGATTAGCTTCACTACTTTTTGATAAACTATTTATTTAAAGTCAAGTTATTACATAAAGAAAATGATTGGTATTGTGATTTAGCTTCGCACACATCTACACTTCTCGTGGTAACTGAAATGACCATATATTTTTGCATGAACAGTAAGAGATTATTTTACACCTGATTGACCTTCTTCCCCACCCGCTACTGCCACTTTCTCTTCTGGAATTTTCAGAATTCTAACAGCCAACAAACTCGGAGAAATAAGGCAGGCAATTTAATAGCTTTTGGTTGGAGTTCTATCACTATTGCTCAACATTTTCATATCTTCAAGCTTGATCTTTCACTAGTGTCAGATCTGTAAATATTGCCTGTATCTGGCTTTAAATATTGCCTGCATCTGGCTTCACTGGCTGTTCTATTCAAACGCTCTGCTCATTTTTATGACAGTTTTCCTTTGTGTGCTGTCAATCAGCTTGATTTTATCATCTTTGCATTTTAGTGACTTTTTTTAGATTCTTTCCGTTTGTTTCCTAGAATACACAAGATTTTATGTCTACTTATTGTAGCAATATATTTTCTTGATATTATGTTTTGAGTGGAATCAATGTGATTTTGTTAAAGAAGGATCAATAGAAAGGATGTTGATCAGCACATAATTGTGTACTATATTGTCCCCATCAGTTTGGCTGTAGTTTCTACTTCTGTTGAATCTAAACAATTGCATTTTGTATTTTGAAAATTCATACACTGCTTTTATTTTGGAGTTAGCGTTGTTTGAGTGCTGCAGGTTCATGTTTGTGTGTATAACCATTCTGTATACTCTGTGTGCTGTGCTTGAGTTTAATTTTTTTTCATGAAAGAGGACTTCATACAAAAATGTAGCAGATATCTTGGTCTTTACCCCAGTGTAGGATGATGTCAAGGAATTTATACATTAATAAAAGTGTTCAATTCTGGATACGTTCTCTGTGATTAGTTGAAGGATTAATAGGGAATGATCAGTATGGTTCTTTATTAGTATAAGAAGTACAGTCGGTCAAATAAAAAACGTCGGGACTCGTATGCTGTTAAAATTAAAGTTTTGACGCATTAGTTCACAAGTTTCCTATAAAAAACACAAAATACAGGTCATTTTCGGAACATATGAGGCCATGCGGCAGGAGGGAAAATATGAACAAGGAGGGAAAAAATGAACAACGCGGAAAGCGCAACACACGATATTCAACTTAATGCATTGTCATAATTCATTTTGCTTTGTGTCATCGCCATATACAAATGCTAACGTGAGAGAAAGTGTAGTTAGGGCTGTAATTGACCTGCATTTTTCGGTCTCTGAAGCAGCAAGAAGGTTCCATATTTATGAAAGAGCAGCTCAGAGGTGGGAACTTTACTATAATGCGACCGGAAGTTTTCATAGCAAACGTTGATCTGGCCGGACGCGTGTTTCGATGCTAAGATTGGTTGCAGGAGTTGAGCGTAAGTTATTGATTTTGCACTAGAAGTACCGGTATTATAAAATAAAATCTTTAAAAAATGCTCCTTGAATAAACATATTCCTCGCGAATCTATTAAGTATTAATATTATAAAAATTTGCAACCAAGAATATGGCGGATTTGAGGCATATAGCCACAGCCTTGTGTGGCGTGTGTGAACCTAACCTTAAGTCTTCCTGTACATGCGCATATGCTCGTTCGTGATACTTAATCAAATACCGCCCGACGTTTTTTATTTGACCGACTGTACACTTTTCAAATTTGTGTGGATTGTGAGTGAATGTGTATATAATTGTAAGAACTAAGACAAATCATACCCAGGGCTGGGTCATCCATATAGGCAAACTAGGCAGCGAGCCTAGGGCGGGAAATTTTTAGAAACATTTAGGGGCGGCAACATTTCGTTGTAACCTTTTTAATTAAATGTATTCTTTTGTATTTAATCCCCATATTGTCCAATCAATTTTATTTAACCACTTGCCAATTTACCAGGCTAGAGAATGTGAAATTCCATGTTTAATCAATTGGAAAAAATGGAATTACTGTGTTGGCAATTTAAAGGGAAGCCAAAATTATTTCTTGTCTAGGGCGTCAAAATACCTAGAGATTTCTTAGAATTCCAGTCAGGTGATTAGTAGGATTGATTCAGAGCTTTTGGTAAATACCTCCGCTGCCATCTTCTGGGAGAAGTAGCCAATTGGGAGGAACAAAGGTCTGTGTTTTCATGTTGGCTCTCCACTCTACCTAGCAATTTCGTCTCTTTTCTATAACATAAACCTTTTTTCCCCAATTAGCTCACTTCTCTCAAAAGATGACAGCAGAATTAGCTGCCGAAAGGTCAGAATGAATCCTCCTAGTCACCTAATGGGAAGCCTTGTCTTGAGTATGACCAGGAACTAAATGCGGCATGATTTTATAATTATCAACAGCATGCTGGCAAAGCAGTGCATTGTTCAATAGTCTGATTTAGTTTATTTTTAACTTATGTGCAGCTGTCCATCTTTAACGGAGAAAGTTCAGAGTGTATAAAAATTCTATTAAAAAATTCAGCCCTTATTTTTGATTTGTGAAATAATTTATTGGGTGTTGAAACTATTGAACTATTGTAAATATAAAGAAAGAGTATCTATGAGGGGTGTTTTTAAAGTAAGTACCGATGATTTTTAAAAAGTAACAGAACATTATTTTCCAAATATCTGATGATTTTTAAAAAGTAACAGAACATTATTTTCCAAATATCTTATTATCATTCATTACCTTACCCTTACACTACTTCTCCACATAGTCACTGCTATTATTCAGGCACTTGTCGTAATGGGAAACCAGTTTTTGTATGCCTTCATCAAAGAATGATGCCGCCTGTGACGAAAGCCAAGTGTGCACTTTTTGTTTCACATCATCATCATCATTCCACCAAGGAATTTCTTCAGATGAAGAAATAGATGAAAGTCGCTTGGTGCCAGATCCGGAGGACTGTGGGGAGGGTGGTCAAATTGTTCCCAACCAAATGATGCAATCAGATCTTGAGTTTGTTTGACTGTGTGTGGCTGAGCATTGTCATGAACCAAAAGGATTCCATGCAAAAGCATTCCTTGCCTTTTGTTCTTTATTGTATTTCGTTGGTGGAAAACATTTCAACAACATGATGTGAAACAAGAAGTGGCTTTCATTACAGGCAGCATCTTTCTTTGTTGAAAGCATACAAAAACTAATTTCCCGTTACAACAAGGGCCTGAATAACGGCAGTGACTATGTGGAGAAGTAGCGTAAGCTGTAAGGTATAGAATAATGGTAAAGTATTTGGAAAATAATGTTCTGTTTTTTTAAAAATCTGTACATACTTTTAAAACACGCCTCATCCTTTTATACCTACTGAAAAGTGTGTGATCTACTATTAAAATTTACATAGATGAACGTTATCAGAATAAATATATGCAAAATGTCCGAAGTCACCATTATGTCCATTGTCACCCCAAGTTACAGTACATATCATCTTCATATCTAGCAGCTGTGAACTGTGTTTACTTTTAATCCAAACTTGGTTTACTGTAGCATGAGAAAATTTGGACTATTTGAGACTAAACCTCTGCATGTGCTTATGATTATTGAATATTTATCCTAGAAAACCTCAGACACTGTGACTGGAGATGCTAAGAAAGAAGATAAGGAAGAAACCATGGTTGTTAATACCCAGAATGCAGATCCAGAAATGACAAATTCAGACATCACCCTGCTAAGCACGTCTGAAGCTATTAAATCCAACATCGAATCAACAAATAAAATTGAGGCATTGATAGGTTAGTTTACTTCATGTACATGTTAAGTTAATTTTAGCAAATTGTGGTCATGTGCAACTTTCTTGATCAAATTTCTTGAACAAATTTTTGCCACAGTACTGATAAAATTTACCCTGTTCATTCTCAGTTTCCAGTGCATGAAACAAGAATAAGTTAAACATGGTATTTGTCTGAGGTAAAACTTAACTGCTTGTGAGAGAGCAATCATCTGCATCTGATCAGGATCAAGTTCGAAGAAATGGCAACATGTTTAGATGTATTTGACAGAATGAAAGAATTAGGCTAATGTATTTAGAGTATAGACAGAATCCATAAATCGTGTAAGCATTTCAAAAACAGTTTTTTTTATATTGAGTTATTGTTAGAGGTTGTTAACCTCATGCTAAAACTGGGGAAAATTGAATGGTGATGAGCTTCATAACCTGTACTCGTCACCAAATATAATAATCAAAGAGGATGAAATGGGCTGACATGTTGCGCACATGGGGGAAGAAAGACATATTACAAAAATATTGACTGGGAGACCCAAAGGGAAAGACCGCTTGAAAGACTAGAATATGTAGTTGGAAGGAAAATAATACAGTGAGTCCCACGCAAGAGTTGGCCAATGACGCGGGTTTCTGCGTCGCGGCTGGCACAGCTCCAACTCCCGAGCGTTCGGGTGAAATATCTACGCAAATAATGCCGCGGTTGGTGTAATGATTCAGGTTCTCACATTTACAGTTAAAATTACAACGAAAATAACCACGTACCTCATCACAAGAGATGTTGGAAATGTTCTCCTCTTGCATAAGCACAACACTGACACCTTTTTAAGGGAATTTTCTTTCACGCGCGTAAGTTCAGCTTCCGAGATAGAGTTAATTTCTCTTGTGATATTGTCTTTAAGTTCTTCTTGTGTATGGGAAATTGACCTATAAACTTTATTTTCAAGTTTACCCATAAATAATATTCACATACTGTTAGAAGAACTTGATGAGAATATCACATAGGCCTATCACAAGAGAAAGTAACTCTGTCTCGGAAGCTGAACTTATGCGCGTGAAAGAACATTTCCTAAAAAGGTGCCAGTATTGTCTGGATGAAAGAGGAGGACATTTCCAACATCTCTTGTGATGAGGTACGTGGTTATTTTCATTGTAATTTTAACTGTAAATGTGATAACCTGAATCATTGCAACGACCGCGGCATCATTTGCGTAGATATTTCACCCGAACGCTCGGGAGTTGGAGCTGTGCCAGCCGCGACGCAGAGACCCGCGTCATTGGCCAACTCTTGCGTGGGACTCACTGTAGAATATATTTAAGGGAAGTAGAATTTACAATGCCGGTCATGGCATGGAAACCACCATTAACGGTCATGGGTGTCGGCATGCTGACCACATGCCCCCCAATCCTGCCATCTGCCTATGGTAGATGATGCAGCGGTCGGGTGGTAGGCCTTGTCCCTTCAGGGATGCAGCGCCAAGGAGTTTAGTTTAGAATTTACAATGAATGGTGGGATAGAGTTAGCAGAGAATAGGGTTGAATAGCATACTCTTGTAAGCATGGCAATAAATCTCCAGGTTCCATAAAATAGGTAATATTCCTTCAGCTTCTTAGGAATTGTATATTGCGATTGTGTAAGTAAGTAAGCGAGTAACAGTATTAGACCAATGTCAGATTGGTGATATTGTGGAAAGAAGGATGCTTTTAAATATAAGAAAATAGAAAATCTGATGAAATATTTCATATGTTGAAGACCTATTCATATGTTGAAAACTGTGTGGTTGATTAGTGAATGAAATTACCTATTACAGAAAATAAATAATCCTGTTTTATTTATGAACAAAGTTGTAATAATGATAAAATCCTATGCTACAGAGATATTTAATATTTTAATATTCATTACACAACAATACTAGAAAATCCATCTTGGAAGTGTAACTCAAATTTTCAAACCATACACACTTTTCCTTTATCTTTCTATAAAATTGTAAACATACAAGTCAAACAAAGTGAGCTAATATAATTGAAGCACTCAACAATTAGATGCATTCTGATTTAATGTTTGCTCTCCTGTGGATGCTTACCTTGACAAAACATTGATTGATCTCTGAGTTAGTCTGAGTAAAGAGGGCGGTCAGCTAAATGGAAATGATGCAGGGGTATTTTGACAGGGGTAGTAATTTGACCATGCTCCCAGGACCATTAATTATTGTTTTGTTGTTGTTGTTGTTGTTTTTTAAAAAATAATTTATTATTATTGGTCATTAGATATAATGTTTTCACATATCTAATATGGGATCTTCAGCTTACAACAACTGAGCTGACCAGAGTTCTTGACATAGTCAGATAGAATCTTTTCCCCTCGATTCTTCATGGTTGACCTCAATTAATGACATCTAAGTCATATAAGTGTATTATGAGGCAAACTGTGTTGTAGAATTTTGTGTCCAAGTTTCCACTTTGTGTGGAATGGTGTAATTTCAAATAGGGATATTAATGGCAAGGTCCTTTGCAACTTAGCCTACACACGGCCAGTGTGAAGGAATATCAATCTAGATATATTAATGTTTTCACAGATTCTCTCTGTTAACATAACATGTGCCACATAATAGACTGTATACGACTTATAAGTATTTCAGTGTGGTTGACCATTGAGGCTAATCAAGGGAAAAAAAATTTCATCTGCCATGATGTCATGGAACTCTGCCCAGTTCAATTGTTGGTTCAAGTATGAGAAGAATGTTTCTACTAAATCTAAAGATTTTTCAAATTCGTCCAAAAAGTATTTTGTTAAGTACAGAACATTCCTCTACACATAATCTCATTACATCAGTTGCCATTCTATTCTCCCACTCCATATATCCAATTTTTGTAGAATTCCCTTCAACTAAATTTTATTTTGAAGAATAGTAAGAATTGTTGGCTTATAACATGAATTGGAGCTTGTGAAAATATAATTGTACTTTTTGTCATAGTGGTTATACTTATTCCTGGCACAAGATTTCTGGTAGTGCATCTCCCTCATAAAATAATATTTGAACATACACTAGCAATTATAAGGCACACTGTTTTAGAAGGTATATAAACTGAGCCAAATACGTACTTGCAACAGCTGCACTGCTGCCAAGCGTTGCGTTTTGAGCAAGTAAGGCACAGAGATAGAGGTAAGGAAGTAACGTTCATCACGCTGTTTTGATTATTTCTGACACAATAACTTGAGAACCTTACGGTGAGAAATGTAGCATGCTGCTTCAAAATATCTTGCGGCTTATAAGTAGGCACATTAAAATAACGCAATTCCAATAGTATTTTTGGGTGCATGAAAAATAGGAAACTCTGTTGCTCACACTTGTGCCGTGGGTGTCCAAGCTAGGCAACAGTGCATGACTATGATAGGCTAGTCACGTTAGGTGAGCTCTTCCTAGTCCCGCCTCATTTACCTTCTAAAACCTTGCACCGTATAGTAGCAAACAAAACTAAGTGGATTTGAAACCACAAATATCATCAAAGTTTAATAATCATCTGCCCATGCTAGTTGGTGGCCTCAGGAATCTAGTACACAATAATATGTCATAAAAGATTTACACACTTTCTGATTGGCAATAAAAATGAATGTATTTATACACATAATTTTTTCTAGCCTTGATGGAATCTTTTAGAGAAGATAAACTCATATTTTGAAGGATTTACATTGTTGAAAATATTTTATGAATGAAAACGGAAAACTTGTGACAGCAACATGTGTCCCATTGTAAGCCGTGTTACCCATTGGTTATTAATGTTGTATTGGTTGGTTTGAGATGGTAGGTATGGCTTGTAGATTACTTTCTTTTCTAAGTGAAACTGTTGGATTTTATTACTGTTAGATATTTTTGTGGGAGTTTGAATTGTGAAGTTGAAATGAAAGTGATTTAAAATATATTTTAACCTACTTTAAATACTACTTCTCCTCAAGAGCACTTTCATTTCTAGTTTTGATGCATTGTCATTTGTGAACTGAAACTGTTTGGAGACTGCTGTCTCAAATCTCATGTTAGGGTCTATTACTAAAGTTAGAGCTTTACGACAATATATTGCAATATAATTTATTACTTCACTGTAGTACCCTCTTAACTGAAAATCTAAGCAAATTTCAACCATTTGGAACAAAATTTTCCACAAAAAACATTAGTTGATAATAAAAACGAAAATAAAGTTTTCTTCAGTTTGTTATGGAGTGTGCATTGTATTAAGTACCGGTACAAATATTGCTTTTCAGCAGCCATTATACGTTGTATCTCTAACTGTGTCCTCTACAAACACACAGCTTTCAGCATATCTGGATATCAGTAACTGCAAGCACTTGACAGGAAGAAGGGAGGTGACGATAAGAAAGTTTCCAATGTTGCCAATCAAGCTCAGATCATATTTTCTTATTCAGTGATTCAAACTAGTATAAAAAAGGATGTGTAAGAACAATGATTCATTACATTTGTCCCTTTGTGCATTCTTGAGTTATTTATTCCAATATCATTCATGTGAAACTACAATATTTCAGATCACTTGGTGATGGAGGGTAAAAGAAAACACCTTTTATGGCTACAAAGATATCTTTTAGAGACCTGCTATGTTAAGCTTGTTTGTGAAAAGATCTGTTCACCTAAGAGTGGTGCACCAATGGAACCAGTTCCTTTTCACTTCACATGTAAGTATTCCGTTGGCTATAGAATTTTTGTATTCTTTCACTTATAAGATAATCTTCAGTTAATGCAGAACCTAGTAAAAGGTAGATCAATATTTGACCAAACATTTACTGTATTGGTAGAAAAGTTATTGTTTAAATTTTCATTACTGTTCATTATATTGATCATTTTTTTGTTATTGCATTTTATATTTAAATTTCACTGTGCTTTTTATTTTACAGTGACGAAACAGTCAATTCCTATCATTCCGTGGTATGTGGAACAGAAGAATGTCCTCTTGCACCAGCCTTTCATACTCTTATTGCACAAGCTTGGATTTCACTTGCCAGTAGACTCTGGCAAAGTGTTTGTCCGAATTCCTGACTTCTGGACAGCTGATGTGCTTTTCAGCATAGCACAGAAACTTGGTCCCATCAATTCTGGTAAGCATTCCATAGTCATAGAATCATCACCATCATCATCTGTAGCTCTACAGCTCGGATCTAGCCTCAGCTTCCTTAAGAACCCTTCTCCAACTGTCCCTATCTTTGGCAACCTTCCACCATTCTTTAATTCCAAGTTTCCTCAAATCCTCCATACTACCATTCATCCAACGCAGTTTGGGCCTTTCTCTACCTCTCCTTCCCTCAGGTTTGCAGTCCACATCTTCTACTGGGTCCTCAGTCTCTTTTATCCTCTTCGCTCCATCACAATCTTGAGATCTTAACCACTTGCACCACATCTGGATCTTTGTAGAGGCTCTATAGTTCTTGGTTTTTCTCATTCTCCATACCTCCCCATCTTTAATAGGTCTGTACATTTTCCGTAATATTTTACTTTCAAAACATCTCAATTGTATGGTGTCAGCTTGGGTCATGGCCCAGACCTCTGATCCATATAGAGCACATGTCTTATTAAGGTCTTATATGAGGGTTGGTCAATAAGTAAGGTCTCCAACACTCTAGCCCAAGCTCACAATGTCGGACGAGAGATTTGGCACCACTGCCATGTCCCGCTATCTCCCCTCTTTCAAACAAGCCATTGCTGCAGCCGCTGAACCTTTTAATGTCCGAGATAGAGCTGTTTGAAATGGATCTCCCGATTTCCGTCCCCGTAAAGTGCGCCTACGCGAAGCATACGGTTTCTTACTGCAAAAAAAGTTCCGCCGATTGAAATTCACAGACAGCTTTGCGAAATTTATGGAAAGAGATGTATGGACATAAAAAATGTGCGTAAATGGGTTCGTGAGTTTAAACAGGGCCGGATAAATATTCATGATGAAGAACGAAGTGGAAGACCAACAACAGCCGTCACAGATGAGATGCTGGCCAAAATCGATGAATTGGTGCGACAAGATTGACACGTCACTACTCGTGAACTTTGTTTATTGCTTCCTGACATTACTAAAGGTTCCATACAGACCATTCTGAGTGTTAAATTGATGTTCCATAAGGTTTGTGCGAGATGGGTTCACGGAGGCCGCACTTTGCGGGGACGGAAATCGGGAGATCCATTTCAAACAGCTCTATC
This sequence comes from Ectobius pallidus, assembly GCA_964059195.1. NCBI lineage: Eukaryota > Metazoa > Arthropoda > Insecta > Blattodea > Ectobiidae > Ectobius > Ectobius pallidus. Next base: position 49,933,622 of record CAXKWD010000001.1, on the reverse strand, counting down.
TCGGACCCTAAAAGGTTCAGCGGCTGCAGCAATGGCTCGTTTGAAAGAGGGGAAATAGCGGGACATGGCAGTGGTGCCAAATCTCTCGTCCGACGTTGTGAGCTTGGGCTAGAGTGTTAGAGACCTTACTTATTGACCAGCCCTCGTACAATCTACATTTTGTATCATATGTCAGGAGGCTTGATTTAAAATGTCTCTGTAGTCTATAATACCATTTATTGGCATTTTGTATTCTTCTGTTAATTTCTGCTGATACATCATTAGTGTTAGTAATTAAGTAATTACAAAATTCTGTACTTTTTCAAACTTAAGATCTTCAATTTGGATATATGAATCCGATATCCTATCATTTCCATCAACAACCATATATTTTGTTTTATTCTCATTTATTTGTAGTCCCATCTTTTTAGCAGAATTTCTAAGGGCAGTAAAAGCTTTAAAAACATCTCTTTCCTACCTTCCAATGATATCGGTGTATTGGAGTCATAGAATATGATATATAATTTTTTTATCAACATCACATAAATACTGTTTGTATTAGATTAGTCTATTATATCTAATTCCTTTTATATGCTATAAAAGGAAGTAGGCTACACCTAAATAGTGTATGATGATCTCTGTGTGATATAAGTGAAACAAATAATAGTGTTATTAAACTTAAAGAATTCAACTTCACATAGCTATTATAAGTGAAAACTTATACGATTAGAACATATATTTCAAAATCTTTTATTTTGTCTCCATCATTAACTGAGATCTAACCTTAGGATATGTGAACTTCAGTTCTGTTTTTAATCTAAGTTTTCACTTGTTTACAATTGCGTAAACTGCTCCCCCAAATACCATATTCATGTCATTTTAACCAAGATGGACTTGTATTTCATCATCAGTTCACCCGGTATAACCAGTTTCATTCAGTTATCTGTGATAGCTAGTGGAAGTGTTTGTGTAATGTACACGTAGGGAAAAAAAAGTGGATCGACTAAAATATCTAAGTTGCCGATATGAGCCACTGCGCTTGTCTAGTGGCATTCACAGGATAGCAGGGAATGTATTGAAATTTGTTTTAGTGTCGACTGTTGACTTAGCCCATTTTGAAACCCATTAGAAAATAAGCTAGTAAAATTAATTTTCTGGGAATAATCCGTTAATTAAATATTGCGGCAATCGAAAAGTAGTGGGAAAACAATGTGCATTAAGGAAACATGGGAATCGAATCTGTGGCCTTTCACATGAAGGTCATGCACCCCAAGCACCTAAGCTATTCAACTAAGACGAAACCAGTAACCAGTTGCGTAGCTGTTGTCCAACTACACAGGTCTAAGGAATAGGCCTACGCTTGGACACTGGTGTGAACGAGGCTCTGAAATCAGCTACAAGATTTGGTCCCCCTTTTTTTCCTCTACTGTACATTAAGCTGTGTGTGTTCACATTAGCGTAGCGATAAATATAAGTAGAATTAAATCTAAAAATAGAAATAGATATCCAAGCACCTTGAAGAAATCTAAATTGGCTGCATTTAAACAAGTTAGGTTAAACAAATATACAGAAAGGCAGAAACTGTGCAGGCTGGCTGTACAAATTCAGAGCAGGCCAGGAGCAGAATCTGTAATGCAACATTCATCTCAAAAAGACATTAAAAAAGTTACAGTTATTCAGTGCTTTAGTTGGGCCGGTACGCACCGGTACTGTGTACCGGTATAAAATTATTTTCCTTCTACCATACCGGGAAAAATATGTGCTCCGGTACGTCGTACTGGCAGTACAGGAACGAGATTGTCCTAAAATACTTATTAAATGCCTAATTCAATACCAAAAATGACAAGCACTATTAAATTCTCCACAGATATGCGTTCTAATCTTCACCTTCGTGCGCATTTCTACAGTTACTTTCTCCTTAGATCACATGTTGGCTAGCCACCTTGTTTTCATAAAATGTGTGGGACCACCACTAGACGTTTTTGATCCTGCTCCATACGTCAGGTCATGACTACAAGGAGGCAATAGGTCAGCAGAAGAAACTGCATGCAGAAAATGTCAACCGAAGGATTACATTCAGTATGAGACGATATGGAAAATTTTGAAGTAAGATGAGTACCCCCCAAAAATATTTTCCAACTAAAGCACTGCAGTTATTTAAAAAAACATGAAAGGCATGCAATGTAAAAGCCTTGAACTGATGAGTTCGTTTCTCATGAATTAGCTCTAAATGTGCAGAAATTAGATTGACAGGGTACTTGAATAACACAATCCATCCTTTAAAGTCAAGGATCATTTACTACATGTGATAAAAGGTTTTTTTATAAACATATGAACCTAGAATAAAAAACACAATATTTTCGAAGTTGTGTCTAAACCATTTCACTTTTGAGGTTTCACTGTTGTTTTTTTTAATGGTGGTATATAACTAGATAAAACAAATTATAGTTTTACTTGTATCCTTGTTGTAATTCATGGTTCTTGTGCTTGAAGCCAGATGATAAAATTATTCTCCTTATTCGCTACTGAATTGATTATGAATTGTCACATTTTTACAGTTCTTACAGTTAGGTTCGAAGCAAATAAATTGGATGCCGTAATCTAGTAATCACTGCAAAGCGATACTTTTACGGTTCAGTAACGAGCTGATGTTTTATCAGATAAAACTGCTTCCCCATGATTCCTACAAGAATATTGTAAGATAAATGGCCGTGATTGGTCTATATCTGAGGAATTGTTAAACGTTATTGGTCAATATCAAATACACGGCATATGAGTAGAATAGTCACTGTATATTGATACCTTACATTTCCTATAACAAACTGATGTTTATCAGCTGAAATCGCATCCTTGTGTTCCTAGCAAGCATATTATAAGATAAACTACCATGATTGGTCAATATCCAATGGATTGCTAAACATTCATGGTCAAAGTACAAAAGTACAAATACGTGTTATATGAATGGAATAGCTGTACAGAACTATTCTTAAGAACCATCTACATGTGTATGCATTTTATTCAGTAGTGAGTGTATTGATTCATAATGTTAGCAGCCTCAGTAGTTAATGATTCAGTAGTGGATAATGTGCTATAATTATGTATTTATCGAATTTAACATCAATAGTATAATAATTATTTATGATTAATGTTCGTTACAAAATAACTTTTTTTTAATTCAAATTATATGTTGACATGTATTTGGAATCTATGCAATGTAATAGAGATCTTATCTTGGCTAATAGAAACCTTTGTTTCAACTATGCTCTTAAGAGTTGCAATAAAATTATATATCTGACTGAAAGAATTGACTGTGTGCATATCATAATTCAATCTTTCTTTTCCAACAGTATCACTGAAGTTTGATGTGCATTTGCTGAAAAACAGTGAAGAAGTTACTCCCTTCTCAGGGAAAGGAAATATTGGATCTAATTCAGCAGGAAGAGGTATTTTTGCCATTCCACGTTCAAAGCAGGCTTCATCCATGATCCGTTTCACTCCATTGTAAGTTATTAATTTTTTCTAAACTTGTGGACGATAATTTGTTGTTTTTCCTGCATAATATAAGTTGATGATAAAGATACTTAACATTAGTATTAGGGATGGGTCGATACCAGATTTTCTCGATACTCGATACATGATTTTTTCCTCGATACTTCGATACTTCGATACTCGATACCTTCAACATTTCCAGTTTCAATAAATAGGTACATTAAAAATTAAAATTTGAGAGAACTGTGTAATACCAACTAAATTAATTAAGTCTGCATATTTAATGAGACAAAATTTAATATCATCAGTAGCCTATAATTATTTTTAAACTCTACATTAAAACTAAAGTTAGTTTTTTAAACAGTCCACTTACAAGTTTTTGTTAAAAAATACTAGCATTCTCACTTAATTGCAGAATTGCAGAATTACAAAAGTATCGGAAAAGTATCGAGCGAGTTTTCTGAAGTATCGTTCGATGCCGATACCATGCAAGTATCGAGAGTATCGAGGTATCGAAAGTATTGAGGACCCATCCCTAATTAGTATGCATAAACAGATTCTTCACTCATTCAAGAGTCATACTTTATTACGACCAGAAATTTATTTTATAAAAAAGTTTTGTGATGTTTCCTAATATTTTTCATATCTATCAGATTGTGGGGAATTTTTATGATGTTGAACAGTTTAGAATCCTCATTTAATTTTGAGATAGAGTTTAAAGCAGATGATAGGAGGAATAATACAGTAATATATTATAGAATATTGTGAAGTCAAATTAAAAGTTAGGTTTTGTCACAGATGGAAAAAAATTGGGATATTTTATGAAATTGGCTTTATTCTCCTGTTTGGGAGCTTGATGTCATTGGAGTAAAACTTATTTCTAGGTGCAGCTTGGGTCGTCTTCTCCAGTTCAGTATTTTTACAGGTGCCTGTGGGAAGAAACCAACTTCTTGAAATCAGGTTTTATGGAAATGTTTTCTTAAAAAGCATTGGTCTATTAATACTTTCACATAAAAATTGATTGTTGATAAATTAAGCTTGGGAGCATTTTTGTTTTGTAGGGCCTACTGGGAAAATTTTTTCACTTAGTTCTGAAAGGAACATTTTGAATAAATTATATCTATGTTCTGGGAATACCAGTATTTCTTATTCCAGCATCTCATATAATATTTGTGTTACTGTGGGACAACAATTTGCAATAATGTCCCATTTTATTGCTTCCATTACTCTCAGCAGCTCAGTGTCAAACTGTAGTGCATAATGTTCATGTAGCATTGAAATCTTGAAGATCTTTAGGAAGGATATATATATAAAAAAATATATATACCATATAAACCCGAATACTACCCTCCCCTGAATGATACCCGCACCCAAATTTTTGGAAAGGAAATTTGAAAAAGAAAAAAAAACAAGATCTATAGGCCCATATTTAAAATTATTTTGCCACTTTTATTGTTAATTAAACAGTTATAATTAACATTACATACCATAAAACAATTAAATATGGTAGACTAAATTGTAATCATAAAAATAACGTGCTTGGTAACAGCCAGCCGAATTCTCACCATCTTATACGTGCAGCCTAACACTTTCAACAACATTCTCCATTCATGAATCCAGCTGTGCAGCAGGAATCCACGTGCTATGACGTGCGTCCGACCCAAGGTCAAAGTTATATGGAAATTTACCAAACTTTTCCCAAATTAGTGCTTCTGCTTGTGCTGCACTGTTACTTGCTTGTCGTCTCTACGTGTAAAGCTTTCTTTCACCGCCAATCATGGCAGATCATGTGGATAAGAAAGCATCTTTTTGTCTCATTTTCCTTTCATTACAGCTTCGCTACTGTTATACTATACTGTGATACTACTACAAAGCATCGTGCTATATTGAGTCGATATGATGCAAAATGTCAAAATTCAAATATGTGGGTAGTATTTGAGAATATATGGATATGTATATATATTTTTTTTTGCCAGAAGAATTCATACTATGGGTTCATTTTCACACTCAACACACTCATTGTAGCAAAAATTGCAACCATCAAGGAATGATTCTTTCTTTGGGTGCTGCTAAAATATAACTCTGGAATATGAAGTTCTGATATGTTTAACTGGTTCAGGGGTTGTTACTATAAGAGGAATAGGAGAAGAGAATTAAAGTAATTTTAACATTATTACATTCTGCATGAATACATGAGGGTAAGTCAATAAGCATCCACCCTCTCTTTTTTAAATTTATTGCAACATCGATACAAAACTTTCAATTACTTCATTTTTCAACATAGTACCCTTACTTCTCAATGCACTTTATCCATTATTGCACAAGCTTCCTGATGCCCTCAGAAAAATAGTTTTTCAGCTGAGTAGCAAGCCACGTATGCACCGCTTCCTTCAGTTCTTGATCTGTGGTGAATCGACGACCCCTTAAGGCATCTTTAACCCTTTCACTGCTGAGATATTGGCAAGCTGACATACCCTCCTTGCTGAGATATTTTCACTGTCACTCTGCGCTAAATCCGAAAAATAAGGCAGTTTTAAAATACGCCAGAATTTCGTCATCACGTAAGAAATGCTTTTCCTTGCTCGTGAAAGCAATGACTGTGTTGAAATTGAACATATCATGGCCTTGACGTGATTCCCTGCTTGTCATATGACTCTTGAGTTCATTGGCTTCTTCAGACATCACAACATTGTGCAAGGCCTCACATTTTCGTCTACAGATTGCACCACAGGGCAAGGAAAGCAATGAAATTAATTTCTATCTAACCCCAAGAGATGGCAGGACACTATCCTTTCGTTGAAACCATGTTAAAAAATTCTATTCTACGAGCAATTGTCTTATTCGTAGCACTAACTTCGCGGCAACATTGTGCAAGGCCTCACATTTTCGTCTACAGATTGCACCACAGAGCAGGGAAAGCAATGAAATTAAGTTCTATCTAACCCCAACAGATGGCAGGACACTATCCTTTCGTTAAAACCGTGTTAAAAGAATTCCATGCCTTGTGGAATCTTCTCGTTCATAGCACCAACTTCGCGGGCGGAACAGCTCCGTCGATAGCACACGTAAGTGCCATTCTCCGTGCCGGAACAGCTCCGTTGACAGCAGTGAAAGGGTTAAGTGGACCAAAACAATGAAAATCTGATGGGGCAGGATTGGGACTGTATACAGGATGCTCTAACACCTCAAAGCCCAGTTTTGCAATAGTTTGAGCAGTGTGGGCGGAAGTGTGCTCGTGCATTGTCATGCAACAAAACAAATCTTTTTGACAATAGGCCTTGACGTTTGGTTCGAATTGCAGACTTCAGCTCATAGCTCAACATCTCACTGTAGCATGCACTGTTTATTGTTGAGCCCTTCTCTAAGTAATGTTGCAGTATTGACACTTGTGAGTCAAGAAAAGCGTGAGCATTACTTTTCTTGCTGAGGGTTGACTCTTGAATTTCTTTTTGGCTGGAGATGCAGGGTGTTTCCATTCCATGCTTTGGCATTTGCTTTCAGGCTCAAAGTGATGGATCCATGTTTCGTCTCCATTTGTCTCATGACTATTCGTTTTAGAAAAGCTTCAACTTCGTTAGCATGGTGGCCCAGTAAGCATTGGCAGATGGACACACGATTGTGCTTGTGCTGTTCAATGAGCTTTTTTGGGACCTACTTTGCACAGACTTTATGAAAGCCAAGCCTGTTAAGAACAATGTCATATGCAGAACCATGGCTAATTTTCATATGGTTTGCCACTTCATCGACAATCATTCATTGGTTTGTCTGAATCATGATGTGCACTTGCTCAACGTTTGTATCAATGAGCTGGCATCCTGTTCTTTCCTTGTCCACACTTGTCTGACCATTTTTGAACTTTTCAATCCATTTGTACATGCTTGGCCATGGTAAAACATTGCCCCCATATTGTGTGGAAAGTCTTCGGCTCCTATACCTTTAGACGACAAAAAACAGGTTACTGCACACCGTTCTTCTTTTGTGCAAACCCTGAACATTCTAGCAATGTTTAATGTGCAACAGCGCAACAATCAGTGGAGTCATAATGGTCAAACATTCTACTAGTGGAGAGAAATGAACAACATGTCCACATGCACGAGCACAAAGCAGTATAGCCAACCTACAAAAGATTAAACAAAAAGTGCAGATACTTATTGACTTATCTCTGTATAAGATGCCATCAATATATTCCAAGACTAGTTCCATAAACAAAACTTGGCTTCCATTAAATTTTGCCACCATCCTCTTCAAGGTAGCTGTGCACTGATCTCAGTGTTTCTGCCATGTTTGGAATGCTCTCTGGAAGTATCTTTCTTGAAGCTGGACAAGCACCATTGGATCACCTGTTGGTATCGAAATGGGGACCCATTAGTTTTAACTTAATCTTGGAAAATAAATAAAAGTCGGCAGGGGGCCAAAGTTTGTGAGTATAGGGGTGGGGAGCAATGACAGTTGTGGTAAAGTCACAAAACTGGCCTGTTGCAAACAATGCTCCTTCTGGAGCCTGGGTATGAGCTTGGCAGCAGTGCAGCGCATGTTCAAACTGGATGAGAGGATTGCATGACATGGTGACAATGCCAGCACTTTCTCTGATTGTAATGCAACGATCATCATTCACAGTTTGTCAAATTTCACATTTTTGGTAGTATTGCAAAGAAATGGTTGGTCTGGCCTCTCATCATCCTCTAGTGATGTTCTGCCATTCTTGAAATGAGAATGCCACTCAAAATATCTTGCCCGACTCGTTGCTTCATTGCTGTAGGCCTCCATCAACATTTCTAGGGTTTCAGTTGCTGATTTTTTGAGTTTCATGTAGAATTTGATGTTGGCTGTCTACTCAAGTTTCAAGTCCCTCAAGAAATCTCAAATAGTATGAATGCACATTGTGACTAAAAGTGATGTAACACAGGTTCCAATGCAGATAATGCTGTGAAACTTGGTGTTGTGTTGCAGAAAGGTCCTTTACCTTCCCTGCTCTCTATCAGTCATGTGATTCATTCGCTCACAGCAGAACTAGTCCTGGAATATATTGATCACACCTTGTAAATGCACACAAAGCTATTTATCGAGTTTTGCCTTAAGTCTGGTAATATAAATATAATCCTAATTGCCAGTTCATCTTAAGTTTAACTACTGCTGCTGCGCTACCTTTCAAACTCAGCAATAAGGGATAATGAATGATTTTGAAGTATCAAGTTGATAAAACACAGAAAGACAACTAATTTCTAATTATTTGTATGATATGTGAAGAAATCAAAGCTGAGGAGTGTTTTGGTACATATTCGTGACAAATTAAAAATACCCAAATGAGAGATATCTGTGTCATCATGTTTGAATATGCTATAGAAATACCATATAACCCAAAACAATTAAATCTGTCACAACATTTTGTACAATAAAAATAATTATCTGGGACAAAAATATGAAATATCTAGTTTAATGCACCAATTATTTGTTGCAATAAGAGATCTACTCATTTAAAATTCTAAGTATAAAGTAATTAATTTATATATAATAATTATATAATGAGTTTAATTTAACACTAAACTTCACTTCTGGTATAGTTTACCTGTACTAGTTTCAGTGCCATTGCTACCATTGTCAACAGCTATACTTCAACTGCCTTGGCGCCCTCCCGCGGATGTGGAACAAATTTTGAGATGAGGTCATCATTGGTCAGGATGTCAAAGTTCATCAGGTGGTTCCCCTTCTTGTGAATAAAAATCCTCTCCCAGACCAAAAGTTCCTTGTGGCCATGGACACATTTCAATAGTTCTGGATCCCTGTCAATTTCTTGTCCTGCATCCCAAAAGTTTGCCGCTACTGTTGATTTGGTTGTATTGATATTTGATGTGTCTTATGTGTTCTTTAGTTCTAACTTCCAATGTCCTCTTGGTTTTTCCTACATAGCCTTTTTCACAATCAATACATTTAAATTGGTAGACACTGACTTTTTTTACTGTGGTGGGGATACTCTAAATTCATAACAATTTTCAAAGGTTTTTCAAAGAGTATCTGTTTACAGGTGTTGTTGTGATGCCATGATTTTTTAAAACTTTCTGAATTTATTGTCTGCCCAATGTTGGAATGTAATTTTCTTATATTTAAAGTTTACTTCTATTGGTTTCAAGCTGGTGATGTCTCTAGTTAATTTTTGTTCCCTCTAACATTGAAAAAGGGAAATTGATTGTGTATCTTAGAAAAAGTCTTAAATCTATCGGACTAAATGATACAATTATAAAGGAAGAATACACAGATCTGTCATCTCTATGCATAGATCAGACATATTTTTCATTCAATGGCAAATTCTTCCAACAAAAATCAGCCCTAGCTATGAAAATCCACTATCTCCATTTTTAGCAGACCTATACATGAGTCAAAATGCCAATCACTACTCCTTCCCTTCCATGTTCATACTATGGTACAGGTACGTTGATGATATTTTTGCCATAACTCCCAAGAAGCTTACACAAGATGCCCTTAAGTTGGTAAATATACAAGACAGTTCACTGAAGTTTGCATTAGGAGAGCAAACAGTTAACTATCTGCCATTTCTAGACATCAAAATAATAAAATAAGGAAACAAGTTAGAAAGCCTGCCCACACTTGTTCCTACATCAAAGCCAATAGTTTCAATCCAACATCACATAAACAAGCTGTATTCAATTCCCTCACACACAGGACTGAAAAACATTCCTCTTAGCAAATCAGAGAAGGACCTGGAATATAATACAATCATCTCCACTGCAGAACAAAATGGGTTCAGTAGAGAACTAATTGACAAGAAAATCAACAAGTGCAAAAAACAAAAATTGACTAGAGACATCTTGAAACCAATAGAAGAATAGAATAGAAAGAAATATAAGAAACTTACATTCCACCCTTGGGCAGATTCAGAAAAGTTTAAAAAAATCATGGGATCACATCACAACTTTCAGCACCTATAAACAGATACTCTTTGAAAAACCTACTGAAATCTATGAATTTAGAGAACCCCTACCACAGTAAAAAATCAGACATCTACTAATTTAAATGTAATGATTGTGGAAAAGTCTATGTAGGAAAACCCAGAGGACATTGGAAGTTAGAACTAAAGAACACATATGACATAAGACACATCAAATATCAAAATAGAGACAAATCAGCAGTAGCAGCACACTTTTGGGATGCAGGACATGAAGTTGAAAGGGATCCAGAACTACTAAAATGTGTTTGCAGCCACAAGGATCTTTTGGTCTGGGAGAGGATTTTTATTCACAAGAAGGGGAACCAACTGATGAACTCGGACATCCTGACCAATTTTGACCTAATTTTTGACCTCATGTCTGAAGGAGGGTGCCATGGCAGTTGAAGTATAGCCGTTGACAAATGGTAGCGATGGCGCCAAAAGTAGTACTGGTAAACTATACCAAAAGTGAAGTTTAGTGTTAAATTCAACTCATTATATAATTATTATGTTATAATAACCTCACTGTGTTAACCTCCAATACAATTTAATATTAATTTGTATTTAAAACTAAATATAATAATTTGTTTTACACATCACTTTTCACATATGCCATATCTCCCCTTTTACTTTCTCGCATATATGTAGTATAGAGAGAGTATTGTGATCGTGACAAAAAATTGAAATCGAGATAACACCGGGAAAACATGTTTCATGATGCCTAGAAACCGAAAAAAGTGTTTTTGGAATGACGTCTGTCCCTCTGTCTGTCTGTCTGTCTGTCTGTCTGTCCATCTGTGGACAAGCACAGCAGATAAACGGTCCATTGTATTCACTTCATTTTTTGAATCAAGGACTTTTTCGAAATTTTATCGAACCACCCAGAATTTGGGTTTTATAACTGAAATATTAAGGGGACTTTACATGAAAACTTTTTTAAAAATTTAGATTTTTGAAAAATTGGCTCTAACGATTTTAATACAAATGTGAAATTGGAAACTCTTATCTGTGACTAATAAAATGGCTGTATCAGTTCTCTGCAAAAATGACTTGGGGAGTACTTTACTCGTATCCATTTTCAATTTTTCTAGATTATCTCCATTACAGTAGGCGATATATGAAAACCTACCATGGTAAAGTTGTAGAGAAAATTAAAAAGAACATTTTTTTGTTAAATACATTTCTTTATAAAATTAATAGGTATCAAGATAAAAACGAAGTAACATGACTTAAATGTGAATTTCAGAACATACATTTTGATTAAAATAGTAACAAGAATACTAATTATTGTTGTGAAATGTAGTTAGTTTACCACAGTCTAATGAACACACCAAAATCAATTAGAGCGAGGTGGTTTAGGGTAATAGGGAAGAGGTCCTGGGTTCAAATCAAATTTTGTGGCCACCCAAATTTACCAGTAGGCTCTTGTAATAACTCATTCATGCAGCAATTGCTTCTATTGTTCGGCTATATCTCAATGTATCCTGCACTTAAGCCTTGGAGATTGAGGAAAACATGCAAACCTCAAGTTAATAATAATAATATTATTATTCTTATTATTATTATTATTTCACGGTAAAAGCATTGAACATAAAGATCGACCCTGATGCTTTCCGTTCTAGATAACTTGTTAGTTTTATGAAAATGTAATAAATAAAATTTTAATTGTCTCTATAATTTACTTTTTTCTTTTACCTTTAACATGTATATGCGAGAAAGTTTGTGCAACATATTTTTGCACCATTTATTTTGTTTGAAAAAGGTAATTTTCTGTTTTCTTCTAGTAATGGCACTTAGTGATTTAGCTTTACACTATGACCATTATAAAACAAGCACATATAGTTAAACTCAAGGAAGAGTTTAAAATAATTCGGGGAGTCAATGATCCCTAATGTTAATCCTGCCTCATTCTTTTTGAGCACTTAAAATTAATTTACTCTACAGCAATTTGAAAAACATAGACTTAGTCTAATTAGAGGTAGCACAACTTTGTCTTAAGGTACTCGACCATGATGCAACTTAAATGACATTCAACTTTTCTACTGCACAACAAGAATGGCATGTTTTGTTTACATGTGGTGTGCATTTTACAATTTTTCATTTGCGCAACTTGAAAATTGACTTGCCCAAAGAAATGTTGCATTGAGTGTTTACATCATGCTGTTATCTAGCGCAATTGTATACATGCACAGCTTTATCCACTTTGTCACTATCCATTTTGGTGTGATGAAACTGAACTGCAGGACATAAAAATATGTCTTTTGAGCTGCTCCCTAATTTTGGTATTCTGATTTTGTTTCTTTTCATTATGAATTGGGATCTTAAGCTGTGGATCTTTTTAAAAATTTCATTCTGTGACATGTTAAGCTAAGTACCAGTATTTTTCGAAGCACTGTGTCGACAACTATTTCAGCCTTTCACAAACATTCTTTTGATTCACTTAATTCAATAAATTCCCAAACAAAATTCCTTGTTTATTTCATGTTATGAGCCATAAGCTACGAAGTCAAGTAAATTCTATCATTAAATGAATTTAATAATATTTAATACTAGCATGTGCCCGCGGCTTCGCCCGTGATAATTATTTGAAAAATAAAAAATTAAGAGCATAATAGTTAAAACATTATATTTATTAACACCTAAACCACGTGGACTACATACCACGATTAGATAGCGTCGCCTGGCAAAAGCGATCTCAGATTCGAGTTCCTTGACCCAGAAAATCCCTGTATAGTGAGTTTCGTCCAAATCGAACAATGTTTAATCATATTTAGGTCTATGTTGATTATCCCTCTTACGTGTAGGTTGAAGATTTCGTATGTCTACGGGCCTTGACATTCTAAACAAATGAACCAGCGTGGGCTTACAACATTCAAGCGATCGCAATGCTTTTATTTCCACGGTATGACAAAAATAGCCAAAGCCAAATGCAATTGATTTGACATTGAAATGTATTACTGAAATCTGATGCTTTGACAGCGCTAAAATCACGTTTTCTGCCAGTTTTTCACTCATAACTCGCGAACGAAAGCTAAAATTAAAAATCCGGCTTCGAGGTGCATTCGCCCACCTTTCAGTCCATCTATGTTTAAAATTTCAGATCTCTGCGTTCAGTAGATTTCGCTGGGCATTGCGGACAGACAGAAAAACACGTCCTTTTATTATTATAAGATAACATGTGCCCGCGGCTTCCCCCGCGATAATTATTTCAAAACTTAAGTGCATAATAGTTAAATCATTATATTTATTAACACCTAAATCACGTGGAGTGTATTCCACGATTAGGTAGCGTCCCCTGGTAGAAAAAGCGACCTCAGGTTCCAGTTCCTTGGCCCAGAAAACCCCTGTATAGTGAGTTTCGTTCAAATCGAACAATGTTTGACCATATTTAGGCCTATGTTGATATCCTTCTTACGTGTAGGTTGAAAATTTCATATATCTGCGGGCCTTGACACTCTAAACAAATGAATCGTCCACGATGGACTTACAAAATCAAGCGTTCGCAATGCTTTTATTTCCAAGGTAGGCTACGAGGTATGATGACAAAAATAGCCAAAGCCAACTGTAATTGATTTAACATTGAAATATATTACTGAAACTGATGCTTCGAAATCGCAAAAAATACACGTTTTCTACCAGTTTTTCACTTATAACTCACGAACGAAAGCTAAAATTAAAATTCCGGCTTCGAGGTGCATTTTCCGACCCTTCAGTCCACCTATGTTTAAAATTTCAGATCTCTGCGTTGAGTAGATTTTGCTGGGCATCGCGGACAGACAGACAGACAGACACTTCCTTTTATTAATGTAGATTATTAATAGTAATAATGTTTCTTCTTATTCTTTCTTTCATTATTATTATTATTATTATTATTATTATTATTATTATTATTATTATTATTATTAATAATTTTCTTTATTTAATTACCAGGGATAAATTCGATTTTACTAAATATAACCTCACACATATTAATTAATCAAGTATATTGTGAATGTTATAATTTCTATAAATTCTATAATTCAGCATATTTTGTTCAATAAATGGCAACATGAGCTCAAAAATGTTTTGGATTCATGTTTTCTCTGATGTGAGAAAGTTGTGCTGTAAAAATTGTCTCATGATTCTGTTCAAGCCACTTTAGATTGTGCAACTTAAAAACTTGCGCTAGACTTGAGATGTGTGTGCAATTTTCCTACTTGCTTGACTGTTTGCATTGAGAAAGAACTTTTCTTGTGTAACTCAAAGTTGTCTGCTATTTAAGTTGCATAGTAGACAAGTATCTTTGTTTATGGTTGGGATTTTGGTGCAATAGAATTTATAAAAAAATGGGCAAGGGAAGGGTAAGTAGGCTTATTTATAGTGAAACAGGCTTTTCTATCAATAATTTTCATCTCTCCATCCATATCCCAGCCTTATAAAGTGGGCAAAGGACATGACACTTTCAGAACTGAACTATATATATATATATAGCCAGTTCAAATTTGGAGAGGAAATAAAGTATATTGAGTCATTTTGTGATTGATTATTGTATTGTAGACCTGAGTCTACACCTAACTGGATGCAGCTTGTGTCTCAGTCAAAAAGTATGATGCCACTGCCGCATCTGCCTCCTCCAGCTCCTGTACCATCTCTGATTCCTCAACCAGGAAAAGAAACATTAAGGTTTGTTTTTATATATTTTAACAATTGACCCTTCACCACCAATTGTAGAGTTCTGTAATTTTTTTTTTGTGTGGAAACATTCATTTTAACCCTTTAATTAATGTTCCATAAAATGTGTGGGTTTAAAATGATCCTTATAGAACAGCTTGCTTCTTACAAATTATCTACATATTATGAGTTGTCTCATTTTAATATCAATACATGACTAATTAATATGTACAATAAATTTGAAAATAATATTTTGAATTATTCTTTCTCACTAGAGTACAGCTTTTAGATGAATTGTTTATGTTCTCCATTAAAGTTGGAAAGCACTTTTTGAAGCACAATATGTACTATAATTTCATATGTCTCTCAACATTCAGTTGTAGCATGTTAGTCTTTACGTATTGCTGTAATGCTATGAAATGATTACAGTTCTTGACTTGACCCAGACGAAGGTATTCTGATACATATTGAATACTATGTGACAACATTGCGGAGAGACTCTTCTCTGATATGCAGTTTCTGTGCAGCGATCCTCCTTCATTGAAGCTGGAGAGCCAAGCCTTGCCTTGCAAAGCAGCCAGTGAAGATGGAGCCGCAAGTGTGTTTAGCGTGTGCGAGAGTTTGGAAGGTTCAGTGTCTTCAGATCTCACAAGGATGTGTGTGAGTGATGAAGAAGAGAAACTGCTGGCAGAATCGACTGACATCCTGCTCCGCAAGGACATGGACATCACATAACCACATTCTTGACGTACCTTCCTCAAGGATCAGCTAACAGGAATACTACCTTAATATTTTCTTAATGGTATGCAAGGAATTTTTACGGGTTACAAATATGTGAATTATTCTGATGTTCAGAAATGAATCTGAATCTTCAAATTATCAGATATTCAAACTCAATTCTACTCATTTTTGATTCTCTCATTTTTAATCACTAAGCTTGGATTAAAAATCTTATATGGGGCTATTTTATAACAGTGCCTAAAGTGAGCTAATGAAATATGGGAAATATGGGAAGTAAAGAAATGAAAGTAAGATAAATGCAAGTTTTAGATTTGAAAATTTAATTTATTCTTTGTTAGTCGTTACCACAGACTGACAAAACTCTTTATAACCTACTTTGTCAGCAAGGGCGAAGCATAAGGATAGACAGGACAAGTTCTATTATTCCAGAAAAATATTGATCACTCGGAAAGGAAAATGCTTTAGATAAAACGGAGGCAAACTTGAAACTTTTTAATAACAATAAAAACAACACTTTGATATTTTACATGAGCATACAAGGCGAACTCCCAATCTTAAGTCATCTTAGCAACTTACTAAGTCTAGTGAGGCCATAAGAATGAGGGACTACTGCAAATACATACTCTCCAGCATTCCTATAAATGCTGGGTAAGCTGGCTATCTTAGTTTATAATAAAACTGTTGTGGTGTGTTTAATTCCAAGCATTAGTATTTGATATAAAATAGACCTAACCTTTTATGTATGAACTCAAATCACTCATGAAAAGGAGAAATATTCCTCTGACTCTGGGATTTGAACTCTTGACCTTTGGCCTTATGGAGCTGCTCACTCAACTGAGCTAAACTGAGATGACTCATGGCGCCAGATGGAACCTCTTTTTTATGATTAATTCAAGGTTGGTGCTGTAAGTTGAACTCTGGATAACTCAATTGGGAGAGCATCAGCATGGAAAGCTGAAGGTTTTGGTTTGATTCCTGGTGATAAAGGAATTTTTCTCCTAAAATATTCTCAGGAAATTTTCAAAGAAAACTGTTTGCTATGGTTTCATTATTACATATCTACATTTAATCATTCAGCTTACCCAAACATTATCATCATACTAATATAATATTAGTGATTATGTTGAACATTTCATAAATAGGGTAAGAGATATGTAGATGTAAAAAAGATACACTTCGTGTCGATTAAGAAAATATAATTTTCTACTCAGTGAGGTTATAGATATCGAAGAAACTGGAAGTTTCGTTTATGAGAATATGTCTCTTTGCTCCACTTTAGGCACTGCTATTGGTATAATGCTTTAAATACTATTTCAATTCAAAATTGATTAATAGTTGTTTGTGGAAATTGTGGTTGGTAAAGTACACAATGTTGAGAAAGACACAATTAGCACAGGAGATCTTCTGAGAACATTAAGTTTAGCATCAAAGTCATAGTGCCATGACAAGTTATTGCATTTGGAGATATGAGTGTTTCTAAACATGAAACCCATCATTAGAAAATATTAAGATAGTGAATGTGATACTCTCAATCAGAAGATAAGTGAAAATACCATCATAGATGCAATATGTTAAATGTGTATGGATTCAAGTACAACAGTACAGAAAGAAATGATAGAATTAAACATTTTAATGCTGATAGGACAGTGAGTATTGAATCGTTAAGTGTTGTAATTGTTTTAATGTAACTAGTTTAAGTATTAAACTGAAATGCAAAATATATTTGTTATTAACAGTGGGCCACTGCATAAAATAGGAGAAAACTTAAGTTAGGCAATGTAAAATAAGCTAAAGTTCACTTTGTGGGAATATTTGAGTAGGCTTCTTTTAAACAAAATTCTAATATACTTCCTTATAAAAATGTAGGAAACTAAAAACTTGAAACCATTTTATACAATGTCTTGGATATGTTTTGTTATATATACATATATATTTTAAATTTAATTTAACCATTATTTGAGTGTTGAATTTTTCATGAAGTTGGGAATGTGAGATGAAATCTTCAGAGTGTGAGCAAGGCTCTACAGTAAAGTAGCTTCAGTTGTCACTCTAACATCTTAATCATATGGGTAATACTTAATAAGGGTAAGAAAGGAGATTTTAATTTTATGGAGGGAGTAGACTGAATTTCAATTGATCGCTTTAAATAGATAATTCGTCTATATTCCAAGAAATGTTGGTTGAATATTATAAATACATATAAATGTTGTGTTTCCTAGATTTTTACAATCACAAACACACAAAGCTATTGCTTTATTTTTTCTATGTTCTTTATTATACATACCAATACATTTTCTATATCACATATTTCTTATATTAAGGATTAGTATTTGAAAATGTGCCTGTTTCAAGTGGCCCACATGTTCTTAATTTATGTTAAGTGTGACTTTCTGAAGTGTATGTTATGCTTGGAAATAAATATATTTTGAATGGTTTACTGTTAATGAAGTTTACTGGGCAATGAGTCAGTTTGATAGAATTTTTATAATAGGAATATTAACTCGTTACTCTTGTCAGAGAATATATAATGTGTTATGTTAGACAATATGCCTTTCTAGAATATACATACATTTTCTTAATTTCGTCAGTTTTGGTATATCTATATTGTATATAGAAATATTTAAAGTTTGTTTAAAATTTTTTTAAGAATGTAGAGGTATTTCTTTTGAAATAGCCCTTTCATAAATTTCGATTGTGATAGGCTGTGAGACTTATTTTCCATTACTCTATCATTGCAATCAAGAAATAACCAAACAGAATAATTTACAGTCTGTCAGAGGCAGGATTGGGCAAGTAATTTACCTATAAGTATTTTACATGTAAAATACATAATGTAAAAAACAGTTTTAAACATATATTGTAATAAACTAACCATTAATTGATTTTGACAATATATCCCTCATTTTAACTATTTGTAGTAAAATCTCTATCAATGATTTTTTAAACAAAATATTGAGTACAACTGTAAATTGAAGAAGTCATTTTATTACAGCTCTTGAACTGAGTTTAGGCATCACAGTTATTTTTTGATCATTAATATACCACTTGTGCGGTGGTCTTGTAAGTGTAACTTTATTGCTTACTGTTTAACTTCTTGCTTCTGTTAAATCACTGAAACCATGTAATTTTGCTAGCTTGTATTTATATTTATCCATCACAGTAAGAAGTCTATTGTTAAGTATAAATATTTCTATTTTAATCTTCAAAGCTTGTAATTGTTATTGTTGTTGGCAAGAAGGTTCTTAATTATCTTTTATAACCGATGCACATGAAATGCTGTGGAGTAAGATTGTGTTTGTCAAAAATAGGAAGTGGAAATCGGGTTACCAACAAAAACAAGCTCCTAATTAAAATCCTACATCAGTGAGTTCCAATTCTAGTTCTTGAACTGTATGTAAAATGTATAAAATAAATCACAGTTAAAATTTGTAAGAGATTTTGTACATATTTTAAGTTTATTACCTTATTTAAATGTTTTTTATGAGTAATTTACATGTCATGAAGAAAACTTTTTTTTTTTTTTTTACTTGTCTAGTCCCAACCCTGTCAGAGGTATTTATAATTTTTAGAAATTGGTAATGTATTATGTAGTAATATTTTGTAGTTAGTAATCTTTTACCTGAAGAAATATGACTCATAGAAATAAGTACAAAATAATTTTAAGATGCTATTGCAGATCTTACTTCTTCAAATTCTTGAAATTTAGTTTAGTTTAGTTTAAGTTTGGGTAAATAATATTGGCAATAAGGTATTGCTTTATAGGAGAGTGATGTATAAAAACTTGGAATGTTACACATTAAATAGTTTTATCTTTGATTGTCATGTTGTCCTTCTTCATTTTATGATAACTTGTTTCTCTCTTTCATTGCCATGTTATCCTTCTTGCTAATTCAGATTCCACTTCAATTTTTCAGATTCCACTTCAATATCTGTTAAATATTTACAGTAAAACCCTATTTTGACATGCCTGCTTTTAAGGAAATCCCATTTTTTGTTTAAATTTGAAGCACCTGCGTTATTGCAATAAGTACAGTGCATTTAACTCCTGCTTTTAAGGGACCTTGCTTTATAGAAAATCCCTCTTTTAAAGAATAAATATTTAAGAATTTACAAATATTAATCCCATGATAGTGAATTTGAAACCGATGAAACAGATAAATCTAACTCAGAACACAGAAAAGAGAAGTCATCTTTTGGATGCAATCTGCAGACTTCAAATAGCATTACAACGGGGAGGAAATTACATGTTGATGTCTTTGTGGACTTGTTGTGAAATGGTGTAATGTGTGATATCTTAAAAAGTGTAATAGAACTTACACGGTAAAATACAGTAACATATGTGAAACAATTTGAGTTGATTACTCCACTTACCAAGTTGCTGACAAGTGGAGAACTAAAGTGTGTTAGTCAACTCAAATTGTTAAAAAAATAATGATTGATGTTGATCGACCAAACTTTTGCTTTCAACGTCTTAAAAAATCTTTGGTCATTGTTTTATTTCCCTTTGTGGTGGATAGTCCTACTTACTGAACTGTGTTAGTAAAACGAAATGTGATCAACTAACTAAAATTACATGCATTTCTACAATTCAGTGTAACTTTAGGTGTACTACCTTTTAAGGAAACACCTTCATTCAGGAAAACAAAACTGCATCTCCCTGAAATTTGTTAAAAAGGGGTTTTACTGTATTTATTATTTCACAATATGCAACAATTTTATCACTTATATCAAAATCAGTACTTGAGGCTATGAAGATACAATATTGTAATGATGTGTCAGTAAGGTGACTTTCTGTCCTGTCAAAACTAAACGAAGTATCACTGTAAGTCAACCAACTAGCACTCACATAGCAAGGAATACTAACAATTTCTTCATGAATATTTTGTCATAGAACAAAACAGTTTTTACTAGCAAAGTTTCAGTTTTATCTCACTAAGAGGTATATATTAAACTAGTAAACCCATGAAAATTTTCCCTTTTTTTACAAATGCCATGAAAACTGGATTTTAGCTAAGTAATTAAGACATATTGACATATTGACCGCCGGCATGGTCTTGTGGTTAGCATCGCTGACTACAGATCCGTCGGCCCGGGTTCGATCCCTAGTACCTCCTCGGATTTTTCTGAGGTAAGGAGGTCTGGTAGGAGTGCACTCAGCTTCGTGATTCAAATTGAGGAGCTACTTGATAGAGAAGTAGCGGCTCCGGTCATGGAAACCCCCATTAACGGTTGTGGGTGTCGGCATGCTGACCACATGCCCCCCAGTCCTGCTGTCTGCCTATGGTAGATGACGCAGTGGTAGGGTGGTAGGCCTTGTCCCTTCTGGGATGTTAGCACCACGGAGTTAGTTAGTTAGTTAGTTAGTTAGTTAATTAAGACATACAGCACACCCTTTTACAGTCGTTTAAATCAAATAAGAGATGATTAAAAACATATGCCATATTCATAGAGTTCACTGATAATGAGGTTTGTATATGATTCACTGACATGCAGGTTATAACTTTAGCACAGACATACAGGTTGGGGCAGGAGTAGGCCTACAGTGAAACCACTTTCAAAGTGTAAACAATTCTTTCAGGAAATACACTAATACTGGCACATAAGTAAGGAGTGTTTAAAATATAATATAGGCTACTCACATTAAAGTTTAATGTAGATTTTCATGAGAGTTCAGTAAATGTAGATATTTTGACCACAAAGATTTAACAATTCAAATTTAGTTTATTTTTGTAAACATATTTTACACTTGAACTATTTTGCAATTTATCTTATCACATTTCATATTAAAAATTTATACAAAGGTAAAATTAACATCTAATTAATTCTGTCTTGATATGTTTGATGATTGAGGTATTTTAACATTAATTTCAATTTCAAAGTTGATCATAATCATTCGAGTTATCTTCTGTTTCGTTATTATGAATTGTTTATTGAATGAATCACCAATGGGGCAATCAAAATATTGAAATTAAACATTCTGTTTGACTTCAAAATATAACATTTGAATTAAACATTTTAGCCAAAAAACTTATTAAAACTTAAGTGTACGTGCATTAGTCAAACCAGAGATATCTCATTTGTTCACATTGACCCAATATTTGCTTTGAAAATTGTAAGATGAAAACAGAAATAATGAATCCTCATAAATAACGTATGATTCTTTATAGTTAACTCAAAACTCTATAATAGTAAGCTTGAGACTTAGATGCATCCTTGCTACAGTGTAGAGTCCAATGTCTGTAGCGAAATTCCTAGAGGAATATTGGAAATGAGACTGGGTGCATCCTGGGGAACTGGGTAATCTCAACATGAGTGTACCAGGACAGATTTTCCTCGACAGAATTTACGACAGTTCTTGATGATTTCTCTTTTTTAGATTTTTCATTACAAGAGTGAAACAATTGCCATTTTTACTTTCTTTTCTTCCACATAATGTGGTCTGCCCAAGTGGTGCATAACTTGGAAATGGGCCACTCTATCACCATCTATCCATGTCAAGGCGGACCCTAAATGCATCAGAATGATTGAGTTGGCATTCAACACACATACACACATACACTTTCTCTTCCTATACCATAGGTACTAAAAGTAGAGGAAGTATTGTGTTCAACACTGAAATTTTCTCTCAGATTTTCAGCAATAACACATGTGTTGAAATTCCCTAAATCCAGAAATACAATCTTTCAGAAACACATCTGCATGGGTCTGTGAACAGCATAGCTCAAGAACCAAAAACTGTATAAAAACAAAATTTTGTATTCCTGTTTGTATATCTTTTTGGGGGAGGTGACTCTTAGATCAGCAATGACTTTCCGTACTTAACTACCACTTTCTATGAAGAAAATTCCATTTTTTACAGTTTTACAAAAAAAAGGCTCTTAACATTTTTAAAATTTGTAGATGAGGTGCTTATACTAAGAGCAAAAACTTGTTTGAAATACTTGTTTGCAAAAATTCTTTGAAAGGTACGCCAGCCATCATTTATACAAAGTCAGGCTTTAAGTCTTACATGGTGAACAATATACCTTTGAATGAGGCTGAACTGAATATGCACTCCCTACAATAAGGTATTTTATTCTTTATCAGAATTTGAAGTGAGAAAATTGCATTACCCAAGCTTAGGGTAGAGAAAGTTATATGAGTGAATCACATAAAATTTTTTTAAATAAAAATAAAAATCAAAAAAAATCACATAAAAATAATTTATTATAATATCTTGATGAAGCTGTTGCATGATCGTGTTAGGCTATCTTCTTTTAGACTACCATTCTTTGTATTCTACCCGAAAGAACTGACATAAAACTCAATGCTAGAATATTATATGAATAAGGAGATGTTCAAGTTTATTGAATTAATGATTAGTGTAATAAGAACTTTTCATTCATATTTTATTTCAATGCAGTCATAGAAATTTTGTTCAAAAGGAAGTTGTGATGTTTTCATTTTTCAGAGTTAGAGTAAAAGCAATACATACCGGTAGTGTAATGAAATGGTAATGTAATATGGAGAAATTACAAAATTGCTTGTATCTATTATGATTGAAAATTGTTTTAGTACATCCAGCCACCATGTACAACTGAATAAGTTTGATGTTTTTCTGCTATTTATTTCTGGTATTATTACTATAGAACATATTTTAAATTATTTTGAGAAAAAAGTGTTAACACTTACCATGTTCACTCATAAGGCAGATATCGGTCAGCTCATGCAACATGGTAGTCTCTATTTGTCTGCCATGCATACCTTGTTAATTTCAGCTGCTTCCACTTGTTGTGTATGCATGTCCTTGAGTGCCGCCGATAAATACATGTATGAATAATAAAATTATGCCTGTTTTTATTGTTGTAGAGCATTATGTACATGCCTGGAGCGAAAGGTCGTAAAATTGATGGTGGCAGTGAACATGTTAAGAATATATTATTAATTTTTTCATTGATTATATTCTAATAAGACTTATTGCATTTTGTTTTTATTTTGCAGATTTAAGATACAAATAGTTTAGATTATTGTATGATGTTGAATATTTTCTGTTTGATGAAACACATGCAACAATGAGATACAACACAATAACTTTTAAATGTATGTTAAGCACTGAGATGTTATGAGTTAGTGTTATATCCAATGTATGATTAAAGTTAATGTATTTTCATACATTAAGAAATAATAATAACTGTAATGATGTTAATAAATTAATGGTTTACCTTTTTATATCTCTTTCCATTGTATCATATTGCTTTAGCATTGACTTAGGCTTAATAGCATCATTGAATTGTCATAAAATATATTATTACATAGGTTCAGATTTGTATCTAAGCACAACCTCTAAAATAAAATGCAATAAATCGAACAACAGTGGCATTAATTAATTACATACTTTTGTCAATATAAACAATTTCTCCTTTTATTACTTTGTTGCACTGGTATTTATTATTTGTTATTTTAAGTCTGAGAAAAAAAAAAGAATCACCTTCTAGATTTACTAAATCTGAGTAATTGTGCAAGATTAATCTATAAAGGTTCTAGACTAGAAAACAGCTTGGATGGCAGGTTGTCTTCTACTACTGCACAAAAAGAGACAGAATGCTTCTTGGTTCATGTGCATCCAACTCCAAGCTGCCTTCTGAGCTGCATTTAACTCTAGTCTCTGTGGATCCTTGGTTTAGAAATAAGCGAATATTATTGTTAACTGCATTCCTTTTGATGAAATTGGGTAATTTAATCTTGTGGAATAGTCTTGGTGAAAAATAACAAATAAATTATTTTATTAATTTTAATCATTTAGCCCAGTCAAATTAAACAAATCGAGGGAAAAAATCCCAGAGTTTTGAAATTTGTCATGGTAGTTCATTGGTAATTCATCATACTAAAAGTGCTGGAGGGGTGGGGTGTGAGTGGTGGAGGGTGGCAGAGCTGTTAAAAGTTGGGTTTTCTACGTTTCTTGCATTTATGTCTTTAACTATCAATCCTAACATAATTATTCCATATACAAAATTAAAATACCGGTAGATAAAATTTCTTACAAAAAAGTTCTCTGTCTGTATTAATTTTAGTTGTAGAATTAATACTTTTGAAGTTATTGAGAAAAAAAGTTATTGGTATTTCAAAAACTCGCCATTTATGGACATTCATCATTACATTTAAAGCAAAAACAACTTTGAACTATGTACAATTAATCACTTAACATCTTCGGACACAATCTCCTATTCATTTTTGTTGTAAGATTAATACTTCTAAAGTCATGTCTTCACCTATAATTGTTATGTTGTTCTCAAAAGCTGCTCAAGTATCAGAATCACCCTTAGCAACGAGAAAACTACAGTATAGCCTAGTCCTAAGTGCATACGAGAACGTGTCAAGGTAATCCAGTCAATGAAGGGGCTGTAGAGGACATGGAGAGGGGGAGAATTTTTTTCTTCAGGAATGGGTTGGGGGAAGTTAGGACGTAAACATACTAAAAGTCCCTGCCCCTACCCTTACAATTCATGTGGAGGGGGTGTGTTGGGGTTGGCATAGGAGCCGGACCAATAGGAGTAAAATTAAGGTAGAATGTTAAATAGAATCTCTGGTAGGAGGACCAATTATTGCCTTAGCAATAATAACAAATTGAGGAGAGCTAGATGGACTAATCGCAGGTCGCTGGGAACAGAGGTCCACGGAATGTAATATTGGAAACAAACCTTATACATGTAACAAAACTATGGAACTTTTATTCACACGATATAGGTTTAAATAATGCACTTAAATAAATGATTGATAATTGATTGAAGCACTAAATGAAATATATGCTGAAATATGATTGCAACACTTGCAATAACTAATGTACTGAGATGGCGGGAAAGCTGGACACGTGGCAGTAAATGTTCAATATTTATGCCAGTAATAATTCTTATATCAAAATACTTGTAATAATTGCGGTATTCCGTTTAGGATGATTTAACACTGATATCTTGAGAATAATTACACTGTATAGCTGATATACTGTGAATGCGTGGGTTGCACAATGCTATCAAACTAATACGAGCTTCAAGAAGAATCTAGGAATACGATACTGATGAATCTACTGTAATTAGTGTAGATTAAATACCCGCACACGACAATACTTGTAGCTTGAAGTATTGTGTACTAATTTGTGATTTAAGAGCAAAAGCCACTGCTGCTATTGTCTTGAAAAATGTGCGGATTGAAGAGCGATTCACCATGAACTGTTTCATTTGAATGCTGGAGACTAACTGAACTGGCGTGATGCCGATGCATAGGCACGAGGCCTCTCAAATATGCACCTGCTGGAAGTATGGCCGGAGAAAGAGCGCTAAGAACATGTATCAATCCGCTGAAAACTGCTGAGTTAATGCAAATAGATTTAGCGGAGAGTTTGAACAGAAAGACTAACTAGCATGTATAAAAATGCGAGTAAAACTTGTAGCTTGCATGAACAGGGTGGAAAGGGCCAAGTTTTTTGTTTTTCGCTTATAACTTGAAAACGGTGTTTGGTAGGGAAAATATTTTCATATACCAAATTAAACCTGACATAATTTTCTACAAGTTTGTTCATATACACTTTTGTCATATCTATAATTGTTTTCAAGATATAGGTTAGAAAGACAAATTTAACGAAAAACTTGAGGTAAAAAGTAATTTTTTGGAAAATTAGTGATATCCTACAACAAAAATGAGTAGGACCTTTTTTATGTATGGAATGATTTTCGTTAGGATTGATAGTTATGGATATAAATGCACAAAATGTAGAAAACCAACCTTTAAAGGGCATCCCACCCCCTGCTCACACCCCACTTGCCAGTACTTTTAGTATGATGTCCTGTAGGTACCAACGAACAACCTTGCCAAATTTCAAAACTGCAGGATATGTTTCACTCGACACTGACACCTGATTATCTTAGTAACTCCTCAATAAGAACTGAAGATGGCACATCATACTTGCCGAAATACATATTTTTAACATGTGACACATCTGGGATCCAGGAAGATACACTAAGCAGGCAGCTTCATAAATGATTGACTCTTGTTTTACAATTTTATTATTAATCTATTATTTTAGTTGAATAGCTACATAGGTAATAACCACAGTAGTCCATAAATTAACATTTGAATGTCTACTTTATAATAGTTACGCGATTATTGTTACTAAAAAAATAAGTGAATAGTGACTCGAACTCCTGATGTTTAGTTTTATAAGCAAATGCTTTAAACTGCTTGACCAGATAACTCTTATTTAAAGGATTTGTTTACTTTTGTCTTGCAGTTATTCCACTCATTTCAGTTCTATGCAGAAATGATGTTATTCTTATGATCTTCAATTTTTTTTGATTGAGCATGTGCATGGCTTATTATTGAATTTGTAAAATATTCTATTTCATCAATTGTTTTTTCCATTAACATGCATGAATTTTTGAGTGGGCTGAATTAGTCAAGTAGAAGAGCTTTATTGTATTACCAGGTATAGTAGTCATAGCTATAGAGGTTACATGGTAAGGGGCTAGTTGGGACTATCCAGAGACATATCAGCCTTTTGGAGGCTTATTGTGCACCCTGATGAATGGGATCAATGACAAAGTGTTTTCCCAGCCCAATGGCTGCAGTAGCCCCTTAAAAAACCTCCCATCCTTTCTTAGACACCACCCAACGTGTAGGAATTTGACTACATTGCACATAAATCCACCCTCCATACTCCATGACAGTCATTGTGAAGTTCAGGGGTTCGATCCCGGCAAAAACCTTTTCAAGGGGCTCAGGATGGAAGAGAGGAGATGGAGAAAGTGCCCATCCAGCAAGCAGCTAAGTACCTGCTTAAAGCCTGCATTATAGCTATGGGGATGACAGGATGAGTTTGAATGACAAGAGGGATTTTCCTCAATGAATGTTGAAGACCATGGAAAAACCAGTAAGGTTGGCAGGCCTCAGGATTTGAACCCAGAACTTCCTGAATGCGAATCCTATGGCTACCTTGCTCGGTTAGCCATAGCTTTCATCAGAATGTAGGTAATACATTTTTCTGTAATGTTTGAATTGGGTGTAAGAGAATGGTCTATATGTTGTTGTTGTTGTTGCCAATGCTTATGGAACTTGGATTTCCTCCATTCTCCTAAGGGCGCCCCAGTAATAGTTTGTAAGCTGGGAAGGTAGGCCCATATCAACTTCGATCTTCTTAATTGCTGGACACTTCAGCAAGTGGTCTTTATTCATGATGGAATTCACATCTTGGCAGAGTACAATTTGGTGAGGGTAAGATACCGATCCTAAATAGCTGTGAGGCCAGGCAATCATGTCCTATAGTGAGTCAAAGAAGTGCCACAGATTTCTTCCGAGGCAGATCAGGGATGGTAGATTTGTCCCTCAGTAGTACGCTCCAGGATTTGTTCATACTGTCTTCAGAATGTTTTGTCCTGCAGGCTTGGTAAATTTTGTATCTGATCCGGATTTTAGCGTTTTGGAAGGATAATTTATGATTGGTCTATGCAAAGAAAAAGCCATATACGAGTATTTAGTTTATTTCATTTTTGCACTCAGGCCTTTGAAATGTGTATTAAGAGCTAGAGAGAAGGAAATGGAATTCAAGATACAGTTATTATAAAAATCAATTAAGGCAAATTTACAAGTGTATTTAAATAAATTGTGATAAGTTTAATTTTTAGATATTAAATCAACAGTCATATATCATTTCATTGTAGAATTTTGAAAATATTTGGTAGCCTTTCCTAGACAAAAATGAATTTTGATAATGAAGTAAAATACGAAGGGGGAAAAAACATGACTAGAGATGCAGAAAGTTTGCTATCAATCAGTGTAATACAGCAGCAGATTTTATGATGTTGCTGTTAATAATTCTATATTCCTTTTGTTAGAAATTGGGTTACACAGAAATTTTGCTCATTTTGCAGAAGAAAATTACTAAGGGAAATAAAATATTTAACTGTTAAAAATGTGACTGCATTCGTTTGAAAGTACTGTATGCACTATGTGCTGAAACAATTTTTTTAAGAAGAAATAGAAAAAGTGTTTTGAAATTTAATTACTTACTTTTGATGGGAAACACATCTCAGAAAGTCTTTGCGACATTTAATTGAAAACATGTTCATTGAGTTTGAGTTTCTAAGTTTAAGTAATTTTCTGCTGAAGGAGATATGGTATTGCCAGTGGTAGCCTGTAGAGGTAGGGATGGGATAATTATATCGATATTATCGAAATATCATGATATCGATATTGCTATTCGATAATATAAATTCTTTTCAATTCAAGAACAAGAATAAAATGGTTGGTGAGAGAGGGCTCAAACAAAAATACACTATTATAATATATTTATTTATGGAATTGGGCAAAATCAATGTTTTAGGCAATTTCAAGTTAAAAATTAATAAAATTAACACACAAGAATAACATATTCAATTTTGACTATGAAAGTTTAGTTACGCCATTACGCCATTTCTGGTCGTCAATATGAGTTTTGCTGCCACAAGAGCATCTGTTACACCTGCTTGTCAGAAGTAACAACAGCAAGTAGTGATGCTCAACCATTCTCTAAGTCACTATAGGGTACAAATTTACTTTTAAACAACACTTTAGGTTTGTTCCTAGAGCACTTAGAAGCAATGAACAAATAGTTCACACATGCTCACAATGACAGTTTCCATACACGCACAGAGAAACTGTCAGTGTATGCATGGACTATGTGTTAACAGTTTCTGAGTGCTTTAGGAACAAACCTATTTTCTGAGTAAAACTTTCAATATTGAATAGCGATATTTACTTACCGATATTATAATTCTGCTATCGATATTAGTAACCGATATTCAATATTGATATGTGTCTATATTTTGCTTCCAATACCCCATTTCTCAGCGTGCATTTCTCTAGAACAGGAGATCATGGGTTCAAAACCTGACAGAAGTAATTGATTTTTCAGGATATAAAAATTTTGGCCATGAAATCCTCTGAAAGGGACTATAAATCATATTGACAAATTTCATTTTCTTCCTTAAATTATACTTAAATTATATACTTAATATAAATCATAGATTTATGGCAAATTAATTAACTTCAAGCCTAAATTAGAATCTCTGGAACAAATTTCCTAGACTTTTCACATTTGAGTAACATTTCTGTATCCTCTGCAGCAGCGTTTCTCAACCTTTTTGAACCCGAGGACTTCTAAAAATGTCTAAAAAATTTTATGGACCCCTAATTTTACGTCCCATTTTTAAAAGTAGGCTATATGTAGGCCTATATTCTTAGTATTTGGAGTATTTATTATAGGTCATTATAAGGAAATAAATCTAAATACATTTTTTAATTCAATGGAAACACAGTTATTGAATTGGAAGTAAACTATTGACAGTGGTCCGCGGACCATAGATTGAGAAACGCTGCTCTACAGGGTTTACCACCTGCCACTATCCTTCTGGGAAAATAAGTGTAACTAAATTCCGGGGTGCGTGGGAAAAGAGAGTTAAGTCCACTTTCTTGTTACTGAGAATTAGAGTGACTTAACACACTATACCAGCCCAACATAAATTTTGATTATGACTTACTGGACTTAACACAAATGTAGAGAACATTTTTATCTATAACTCTATGGGCATATCTCAATTTTTTAGGATGGTGGACTTAACTCTCTTTGCCCGCGCACCCCGGAATTATACTTTGGTAAATGAATCCTTCACCGGTTCTGTGAACCGAAGATTAGATTAAGGAGATATTACAAATTTTCGTACATTACATAAATTACATAAATTAGTTAATATAGACCTTGTCGTTTGTTAGCAAGTGTGACTTGAAAAAAGGAACTGACTCAAGCAGAGCTACGGATTGTAAGTTGAACTCTATGGTGGGAATGGGAGGATTGTGAGCTCCAAAGAAATCTATTCTACTATATTAAATGTGCCCCTAAGACTATATATATATGTATTCGCTTACTCCTTAAGAGAACCTTTGTCTTAAGAGGTCTGAAATTTTCACCATAGGCTATGCTATCCATAACCTAGGAAGTATCCATCTAAATTTCATCCTGATAGCACAGTTCGTTCGGTCAACAAATTTCGGTTAAGGTTATTTTTTATGCTTTATGGAGTCCTGTACAGTCATGGTAGGGAGAGTGTTTGGTCATTTTTATATTTCTTTTTCTGTGTGTGGTAGCTTTTTCACAATCTCTTCTCACCTGGAAGGTCATCCAAGCTATGTTTGACGGAGCCATTGAGCTGAAACAGAACTACTGGAGTTCGCACTGCAGCACAGAAAGTGCCCGACTGTTTCGACTAGTTCTGCCTGGAAACTTTGGCAAGAAACTATTTGTCTGCTGAACACGAAATGTCAAGTAGGCATGTGTGCCTGGAAGTTTATCCCACAATAGAGTGAACATTACCTTACCTTGAACTCCAAATAATTTATTTTTTATCAATACAAATGGCTTTACCCGTGACTTCTCTTTTCATTATGTAGGTCTACCGATAAAATCGCATGTATTCAATACAGCATTTATTACTAGGGACAAATTCTTAGGTTTTAAACTATTTTATTCCTTGCTAGCTAACTATGATATTTAAGCATAATTATCCATTTCACTGTGAAGAGTTACATTAAATTAATAGGCAGTACCAATTGCAATCGGTCACATTAGTTATTTACATAAATAGAACCTAAGAACCTAAGAACCTAAGCTATGAGTATTTAGTCTTACAAACTTAATTACGTTAGTCAAAATTATTATTCTAAGTTATACGAATGCCATAACTCAAGTGACACTAAATGAATAAACTATACTTACAGATTACACATGTAATTACTTGCACTAAGTTGCTCTATTCTATTTGTATATCTGATTCTAAGTATTCTTGAACATTATAGAAAGGATTTTTTTAAAAGTCAGGAATATAGTTTTTCTGAAAATAAATTTGGGGACATTTCTTGAAGTTTATATGGTAATTTGTTATATAATGTTGTCCCAATGATGTTATGGTATCCTTTTGTTTTGTTTAACCTACACCTAACCAGATAAAATTTATTTTTGATTTCTGATCTGATATGTATGCACTTGACATCATGTTTGATAGCATTTTATGCTATATTTTACTAATGACAAGACATAAAAAATGAACAAATTTATTATTGTTAGTAAGTGTTTTGCAATGCTCTAATTTTTTAGTATTGTTTATTATTGTAATAGCTTTTTTCTGGATAACTAATACTTGATTAATTCCTACACCATTTCCCCATAGGCTACTACTACGTCATACCATATTATGCTCTGAAAAAAATGCATAATAGGCAGTCTTTGCATAATCAAGTGTAATTGCCATAACTTTTTAAAATAAAATATTGCACATGCACCCCATGTGTTAATCTAACTTAATCAGTTTCAATCATTACCTACCTCAGCTCATCCTTTTATGCAAAACTAAGTCTGCCTGTTGTGTTTTTTTATTAGCTCTTTGATTTTACATGCATTGCCACCTACTTGTACATCTGATGGGAGTTTAAATACTCTGAATTATGATATAGGCCTATCCTAAAAATTGCTAACATCTGGATTAAGGATTAATTAATAAATTAAACATTATTATCACAATAAAATACAACATATAAAATGAATGATTACGATTTTGAAGTAGAACAATATATTTCAATTTCTAATTAATTAATTAATTAATGATTTAATTAAAATGTATCACATACAAACCACTCATAAGAAAAACAAGTTGTTGAACAAAATAAACTGTAAAATGTAAAAAATTTCTGCCATAGTGGAAGAAGGTAAGAATGTTTCCATGACAGAGGCCGCATTTCCACGCTAAATTGCAAGACTTAATCTTTGTTTTAGGAATAACTTCGACCTTTGTTCTCCTGTCACTGTCTGTAGGAGGTTTCCTAAGGAATCTATAAAATTGACAGCTTCATTGCACCAAGGACCTAATGTTTCAACTGCAAAAGGAACATATTTGTAGTTCTGTTCTATTAGATGCCTATATTTTGTGGATATGTTGTTTGCCGCTTGTGAAGCCACTGCTCTAGCATGACGAGATGAATACTCCAAGTACGAGGAGGCAAGGGTATCTGCACAGGTAGCATCCCACACTAGATATTGACCCCTGCACTAAGGAATGAGGGTCATCCCATGGACACGTATTCCATCGTCCTTGCTCAAACCAACTGGCTCCAGAACTGAAGGTATCTTGGCTGATTGTAATGCCCGGCATATAATGTTGTTCAATTCCTGGAGCCTTGAGTGTCTGCCTGCACTTTTAAAGCAGCTCAAACCATGAGTCCCTTCCTCATGAACTTTTTCGCCACACACACAGGTGTGAGGGGAACATAGCCTATATTACACCCTAAAGGAAGTATCTGAAATCCTAAAGGTATTGTTCTCCAGTAGTGTACCAAGGTTTTTTGAAGGGAGTACTGTGAGCCAACCATTTTATTCTTGTTCCATGGCAGCTATGAGCCTTGCCTTTTGCTTTGGACAACTAAGGGTCAAATTGTGCCGAATGATTTGAATGTTGACCTCATCCCAATTTTGTTGGGAACACATGTCTATTGGAATATCATGTCTGCCTGCTCCATTCTTCCAATGCTTCAGTATAATCAGGGACAGAGATCTCATCTGAAGTAAGGGATAACATCAAATTGACGAGATTTGTCGCCAAAACCACTGAACTTAAAAAAGCAGGCAGAGCAATATCCTCCACTTTTCGGATTCCAAGTCCCCCAAGTCCAAGGTAGAGATGCAATGGTCCACTGTTGATCACTTAATTGGCAGTTCATGATGTTTTCAAGTGCCAACTTTATGTCTGTATCTATCCTGGCAATTATGTCGCTATACTTCCAGCAAGGAGCCATTCTGAGAAAGTATGTTAACTTCGGTATTGCAAAGCAATGTTTCACTAAGTGGTAAGCAACATGATAGTTTAGTTCCTTAGTTCTATCAAGCAGAAGGCTAAGTTCTTCATGCCTCTTCTGGAATAGTCTCTGCATAGCACCAGAAAAAAATCAAATCAAATCAAATCAAATCAAATCTCTTTATTCCCATTAAACAATACATAACAGAAGTAATGATTGTATAGGCGTCGTCAATTTAAACTTAAAATCTAAAAATATATACACATGACAAAAGAGAAAGTATAAGTACACATGAACAAACATTGTTAATATATAGAATTAAATAATTAATTTTGCATAATACCAATATGGAAAAAAAAATTAAAAAAAAAATCAGACATATTATTATTGAAATTCATAATCTAAAAATTCCTCTATGCTGTAAAAACAGGACATAGTTAAGAGATTCTTTAATGTAGTTTTGAATCTGGATGTACTTAAAGATCTAATTGAAATGGGGAGTTTATTAAATAATTTTATAGGAACACATCGGAAACTTTTTAAGGTTTTTGAATATTGACAGAGGAACCCCAAGTAATTCAAGATCATCTACAGTTTTAATTCCAGGAGAGAGAATCTCAAACTCTTTGATAACTGAGTCAGACTTTTCGGAAATAAAGTACAATTCGCATTTGGATGGGTTGATCTGTAAACCTAGCTGATGACATTCTTCTATTATATAGTGAAAATAATTTAGTACAACATCAGGTGGACCAGCCAAAGTGCCATCATCAAGGAACCAAACATTTAATCCTTTTTTTTTTTTTTTTTTTTTTTTTTTTTTTTTTTTGTAATCAGTTAGTGTTAACTTAACAATCACACACATACACACATAAAACAAACAAACAAACAAACAAGACCTGAGGTCAGCCAATGGCCCCTCTGTAACAATATACATATTTCTTGTTTAAAGATAAAGTGATGCTTCAGGTACTATCGTTGTCCGATGTTTCTGGTGTTGACAGGAGATTGTCTTGAGGTAGTCTGCTTTTAATTCTAGTTTGTTGAGATGTTCTATGGCCAAGATTGAAGTGTACTGCTCCTGGAACTTTATACAAATCTGCGAAGAACTGTTTAGCTTGTTTGCGAATGAATTCATGGATACTTTGCAGACCAAGTTCTCTGTGAATGTGACTATTCCGCACAAACCATGGAGCGTTAACAGCAATACGCAGTGTTTTATTCTGAAGAGCTTGTAATCTCTTAATTTTATTTTTAGCAGCAGTACCCCATACTGGGCAAGCATAGGTTATTAAAGGTCTTATTAATGATGTATACAGTAGAATTGCATAGTCACATTTGAGTGAGGAATTTCTGTTGAGAATAGGATATAGTTTCGAAAGTCTAGCATAAGCTAAATTTAGTTTCATATTAATGTGATGCTTCCAAGTGAGGCGACGATCTAGATGAACTCCTAGGTATTTAACTGCTTGGTCAGATGGTTTCCATGGAACAGTTATGCCATCAAGAGTAATAGCTGGAGGAGTTATTGGACGACGTAAGGTGAAGATCATTGCTTCACATTTAGCATAGTTAAGTGAAATACGCCATTTAGAAAGCCAGTCAGTTATTCGTGACAACGCTGATTGCAGACAAGAAGTTGCTGTAAGAATATCTTCATGTGAGGTATATACTGCAGTGTCATCCGCATACATAGCGACGTTGGCGAAAGATGGGCTTGACATATCATAAGTATAGACATTGAAGAGAATAGGCCCTAAAATTGATCCTTGCGGAACACCAGATTTGATAGGCTTGATTGGTGATTTATCATTTCCGATTCTGACACAGAATGTTTGGTCTGAGAGGAAGCTTAGCACGATATTATATAGGTAGTCAGGAAGACCAATTGCGTGCAACTTAAAGAGAAGGCCACAATGCCACACTTTGTCAAATGCTTGTTTGAAGTCGAGAAATACTGCTGTTGTATGATGTTTAGCTTCAAACCCTCGGGCTATGGATTCAGTAACACGCAGAAGTTGGTGAGTAGTAGAATGGTGTTTTCTGAAACCAAATTGTTGTGGAGGAAAGATTGAATTATCATGTAGAAACTTACATAGACGTTGTTGGATTACCTTTTCAAAAACTTTCGATAATGTAGGTAGTAAACTTATTGGGCGATAGCTAGATGGAAGATATGCAGGTTTTCCAGGCTTATGTAAAACAATGATTTCAGCATGTTTCCAGATCTCAGAGAAATGTCCCAAATGGAGAAGAGCATTGAATATGGAGGCAAGAAAGGCAAACATTTAATTCTGATTTTAATTGTTCAGTGACTGGTTGGATAGCCTAGTAATGCTGAACAGAAGTGGTCCACATGGATCACCCTGCTGGGCTCCAACTCGAGATAGAATTGTATCCTTACCAAAAAACAACAGAGTAGAAGATGAATAATTTTGCCAAAGAAAGTTGTAAAGAGCTGATGTTTTCTCTTTTACAGCCAACAGCAACCTATCTCGCTCTACAGTGTTAAAGGCATTTTTGAAATAATCTATTTTCAAAAGTACACAATCTGCTTTGCTGTTTTGCTTGATGTATTTCCGAGTTGCATGTACTGCTGCTTCACACCTGCCTTTCGTGTGGACTCCAAGCTGCTTTGGGCGAAGGTAGAGTCCTATATCTTTGCCAGTCTTCTGTATGTGAAATCAATTACAATAGGTCTTATACCACCATCTTTCTTTGACAAAGCGCAGAGTGTAGCTAAGTATAACACCTTGCAGAAGTCAGTGCAGACTCTACCCGAAAGCATTAGATAGCATAAAAGTATAGGAAGTGTTTAGTCTTATATCCTCAAAAACGATAAATAAGAAGCCAACAACAATGGATATGGGGACAATCTTTTACAATTAATATTAATATAATTGGTAAGTTAATAATTTAATAGAACTTATTTAAGTACATGTCATACAATACTATGTCCATTGACTAGTTTTATTGTTTTGAAAAGTTCTTATTATACTAGTACATATGTATATTCAATAAATTATTATAAAGTTATTACAATCAAAGCACTTATATTAAATTGTTTTGCAATAATATAGATGTAAGTATAAATACATTCGTAAATTCAGTATCTTCAAGTGTTAAGTTAGAAGTATGGACGTAAGTACATCTATATACAATAAAATTATAAAATATTCTGTACTTATAGTTAAAATTGTTGTATCCAATTGTTGGAGACTGTCAACTTTGTCATAAAATTATAATCTATTTTACAGATTTTATTTTCCAATATGTGTATAGATTTCTAATATTCTTTATTTACCACATATATGGAACAGTGAGAAATGTTCTGAAAGACAATTTGAATAAACATTTATTCCATATGTAGTAATAAGTTTATCTGACCTTTGATTATTAATATCAATGATCGTTTGTACTTATGATCGTTTTTACAACGTATTGGCGTAAAAAATTTTTTTAGTTTGTATAATTGCTATCATTAATTAAAATTAGAAGTCATGGACTCAACGATAACCCCATTGAATACAACCCACTTTCCGAACTCACCCTTTAACTATAAATGCAGTCAACAACACCACATTCCTTGTAGTAATGACTTAGTCTTCATCGAGACAACTTCTTCTACCATTAAGGTTAGTTTAAATTAACTTAACAACTACTCTACATTATAGCCAATATCTCATATATTTCATTAATTCTCTTTATTCTTATTCCCATTCTAGACTGAAGATGGTATACACTTGAATACCGAAATGTACATATCGCCCAACTAAGTAAGAAGCCAAGTATCATCCTCAAATTCAATACGGACAATCTTACTACGTATTCATAATATCAGTGTGAATAAAAGTTAATAGACTTATTGAACGCATCAAAATTCAAGTGTAAATTTATAATAACTTCAAATTACAATCTTGTAAGACCAAGTTTTTAATCTCTTTGAACTAAGAAGTTACTAAAGCATATATAAAGAACAACTGAAATTCATATAGTGATGATACTAACACACAAGTATTTTACTTGTAAGATTATAGCGTTTTAAGGACGTGTAAACGAGTCCATGACTTCTAATTTTAATTAATGATAGCAATTATACGAACTAAAATTTTTTTTACGCCAATACGTTGTAAAAACGATCATAAGTACAAATGATAATTGATATTAATAATCAAAGGTCAGATAAACTTATTACTACACATGGAATAAATGTTTATTCAAATTGTCTTTCAGAACATTTCTCACCGTTCCATATATGTGGTAAATAAAGAATATTAGAAATCTATACACGTATTGGAAAATAAACTCTGTAAAAGGGTCAATCCATTAGAAATGAACCAGGCCAAGTTGCTCGACATTTTTGATTGACCTAATTTTTTTACCAGTTATTTCCCAACTAAAGATGAGTTCAAAACTATGGCAAAAAATTTTTTGGGCTCAAACGTTTTCTTTGGCGGCCATTTTAAGTTTGCTTTTTAACCATATTTCAGTCGAAAACATGTTTTGCACAAATGTATGTAACTCTGTTAATTTTATAGATAACAAGACAAAATAAACACCAAAATTATCAGAAAGAAATGCTCTACATTTTTGTTTTAACACAATATTACCTAAGTAGTGAGGAAAGTGAAGAAAAAAATTCAAAACTACAAATTGAAAATTGACTTAAAACGGGAGTTTTAGTGCCGCAAAATTATTAGAAGGAAGAAAGACTCGCCCTTAATTTTTTTTCTGGTGTAGATCTACTATAGGACTACTCGCTGTAGAAGTTTAAAGCTTGAGAACTTTACGGTTTTTTTTATACAATTTTTCAAAACTGCCCAAAACCGTATTTTGGCAATATTTGAAGTAGAATATCTCAAAAGGGACTGAGTGAAAAATTATGAAATTTATACAGATAACACCTCTTTATGATATAAAGATGTGTTAAAAATTTGGTGACTGAGACTCAACTGGTTCCCGAGTTATAGTGCATCGAAGTTGGCCATAACTGCAAACTAAGCACCGAAATTTCAACACTCTTCAAAGCTTTGAGGAAACCAAACATTTGTCATGCTAACTGATGAAATGTAGCCTACATATACAACTCTTTTGTGTAACAAACTTATTCTCGCAAAAATTTTATATTTAAAATTACAAAGTGAATTTTTACTATTAAATTACCGTTAAATTTCGTGTGCCTATAACGCAATTTTTGGCCAAATTCGAAACACTGTAACTCGGGAACCAGTTGAGTCTCAGTCACCAAATTTTTATCACATCTTTATATCATAAAGAGGTGTTATCTGTATAAATTTCATAATTTTTCACTCAGTCCCTTTTAAGATATTCTACTTCAAATATTGCTAAAATACGGTTTTGAGCATTTTTTAAACATTGTATTAAAAAACCGCAAAGTTCTCAAGCTTTAAACTTCTACAGCGAGTAGTCCTATAGTAGATCTACACCAGAAAAAAAAATAAGGGCGAGTCTTTCTTCCTTCTAATAATTTTGCGGCCACAAAACTCCCGTTTTATGTCAATTTTCAATTTGTAGTTTTGAATTTTATTCTTCACTTTCCTCACTACTTAGGTAATATTGTGTTGAAACAAAAATGTAGAGCATTTCATTCTGATAATTTTGGTGTTTATTTTGTCTTGTTATCTATAAAATTAACAGAGTTACATACATTTGGGCAAAACAAGTTTCCAGCCGAAAAACTGTTACAAAGAAAACTTAAAATGGCCGCCAAGAAAAAAGTATGAGCCTAAGAAATTTTTTACTCTAGTTTTGAACTCACCTAATGTTGGGGAGTAACTGGTAAAAAAAATTAAGAAAATAATAAATGTTGAGCAAAAAATTTTATTAAATTTGGTTCATTTCTAATGGATTGACCCTATTTTGGCATTATTTGAAGTAGAATATCTCAGAAGGGCCTGAGTGAAAATTATGAAATTTATACACATAACACCTCCTTACGATATAAAGATGTGATAATAATTTGGTGACTGAGACTGAACTGGTTCCATAGTTACAGTGCATCGAAGTTGGCCAAAAATTGCAAATTATGCACCGTAATTTCAACGCTCTTCAACGCTTTGAGGAAATTATAAATCTGTCATGTTAAATGATGAAATGTAGCCTACATATACAACTCTTTTGTGTAACATACTTAGGTTCACTAAAATTTTGTATTTAAAATTACAATGTGGATTTTTACTATTAAATTACCGTTAAAATTCATGTGCGTATAATGCAAGTTTTGGCCAAATTCGATGCACAGTAACTCGGGAACCAGTTGAGTCTCAGTCACCAAATTTTTATCACTTCTTTATATCATAAAGAGGTGTTATCTGTATAAATTTCATAATTTTTCACTCAGTCCCTTTTGAGATATTCTACTTCAAATATTGCCAAAATACGGTTTTGGGCATTTTTGAAAAATTGTATAAAAAAAACCGCAAAGTTCTCAAGCTTTAAACTTCTACAGCGAGTAGTCCTATAGTAGATTTACACCAGAAAAAAAATTAAGGGCGAGTCTTTCTTCCTTCTAATAATTTTGCGGCACTAAAACTCCCGTTTTAAGTCAATTTTCAATTTGTAGTTTTGAATTTTTTTCTTCACTTTCCTCACTACTTAGGTAATATTGTGTTAAAACAAAAATGTAGAACATTTCATTCTGATAATTTTGGTGTTTATTTTGTCTTGTTATCTATAAAATTAACAGAGTTACATACATTTGTGCAAAACATGTTTTCGACTGAAATATGGTTAAAAAGCAAACTTAAAATGGCCACCAAAAAAAAAAGTATGAGCCCAAAAAGTTTTTTACCATAGTTTTGAACTCATCTTTAGTTGGGAAATAACTGGTAAAAAAATTAGGAAAATAAAAAATGTCGAGCAACAAATTTTATTAAATTTGGTTAATTTCTAATGGATTGACCCAAAATAGATTATAATTTTATGACAAAGTTGACAGTCTCCAACAATTGGATACAACAATTTAAGGCACGGGAGTCGAAGACCCGATTTAAGAATTAAGTTATAATTGTCAACATATTATTACATGCGTTGTATACTTTTATTTCAGCCCCGGATTAAAGCGATTTATTGTATATTTCATGTACTAAAAATATTGATATAACGGATTATTTTTATCAGCGCATTCATCCGACAGTCATGGCGATTGAATGTTACCTCTCGATAATCGATTCTCAGGTATCGTGCGACTGGTCTGTACAGTAAAGGCGGGCATATTGAACGTTCAAAATTACGAACAAATTGTGACGTTCTTTTCGGCAAAAGAAATAGAGATTATTATTGAATTGAAAATTCTGGTTTATTGAAAAATGACATGACTTGCGTTCTATACTCTTTTTTAAGGCATGGTTTAGACAGATTTTGTTAATTAAAAATATAAATATATCGGATTATTTTTCTGCTCATTCATACCAGAAGTCATGACGATTGATTAAGGTAAGGTTTGTCAGGTTAGGTTGAGTTAGGTGTGTTATGTTAGGTTGGGTGTGTTATGTTATGTTATGTTGGGTTAGGTTTGTTATGTTAGATTGGGTTAGGTTTGTTATGTTAGGTTGGGTTAGGTTTATTATGTTAGGTTAGGTTGGGTTAGGTTTGTTATGTTAGGTTGGGTTAGGTTTGTTATGTTAGGTTGGGTTAGGTTTGTTATGTTAGGTTATGTTATGTTAAGTTAGGTTTGGTTAGGTTAGGTTAGGTTAGGTTTGTTTAGGTTTGTTACATTAGATTTGTTAGATAAGGTTTCGTTAGGTTAGGTTTGTTTGCCCGTTTCATCCTAGTGGTACTATTTTTGCCAGTCATGACTGTAAGTTAAAGACAATTAGGTTAGTGGTGGAAGCCATGGACAGCAAAGCGAATCATTATATGCCTTATTTCTTGTTTCCCTAGAGTCCAATCCGCTGTTGTCATTATGTCTGTGCTATATAATTCCATCCAGATGTCCCTATTTTTTTGCGTATAACACTTCCATGAGACTTTAATATGCGGTGGTAGATGGTAGGTACAGTTATAGTTGTAAGACTCTAATATAAAAGGTTTCTGTTACCATATAAGTTAGAGACATACTTTTGATGCTACGCACATTGTGCGCATTCCCGGTATCATTTGCATGTGTATTGCTTCTCTCCAGCCTCTTAACCTCGTCTTGTAATGTTCATCCGCGCTATTTAGTTCGGCAATCTTTTTAACGTAAGTTCACAATTGTGGCTTCTAAAAAGCTAATCCGGGGATTAAATTATTCAAGAAAAGATGTTATTTTCCTATACAGTGCCTCCCTTAATTTTCTTTCTCTATAAAAATCGGGTCTTCTACACCGGACCCCAATTTAAACTATAATTACAGAATATTTTATAATTTTATTGTATAAAGATGTACTTACGTCCATACTTCTAACTTAACACTTGAAGATACTGAATTTACGAATGTATTTATACTTACATCTATATTATTGCAAAACAATTTTAATATAAGTGCTTCGATTGTAATAACTTATAATAATTTATTGAATATACATATGTACAAGTATAATAAGAACTTTTCAAAACAATAATGCCATAAACTAGTCAATGGACATAGTATTGTATGACATGTACTTAAATAAGTTCTATTAAATTATTAACTTACCAATTATATTATTATTATTAATTGTAAATGATTCTCCCCACATCCATTGTTGTTGGCTTCTTATTTATCGTTTTTGAGGGTATAAGACTAAACACTTCCTATACTTTTACTTCTTCCCTCAAAGAAAATTCAAGATGAAATTTATCAATATTAGATAGCATAGTTTTGTTAGGGAGCTTAAAAGTTGTCATCCGGCATTACCATTTGATTTAGCGATCAAATCTTTCAAATGTTGTGGTCAGATGCTATCAATTCCTCCAGCTGAACCCTTCGGAAAGGATAAAATGGATTCTTCAACGTTATTCTCAATGACAGCAAAACTGTGCAAGTTCAAATCTGGTAATTCAGGAAAAGTAAATTGTAGGGATGGGCCAGGATGTTTCTCCCGTAATTTTTCAAGCGTGGCCGAATAAGTGTAGTATTAAATACATGCGATTTTGTCGGTTAGGCCTACATGTATGGAAACGACAGAAGTCAAGGGGAAAAACATTCGTACTAATATTAATATTAATTATAATAGACAAACTTTAAAGTAGCCTATGTTAATATTAATTATTCTTATAATATATGCAAGAAGAACTGTCTTACAATCATTCGTCAACAACATGCATTATACATCAGTACCACGAAACTCGTCATCTCACATCAGATTTGGATGAAATTATACGGCAAAGTTCGCAGTAATGCTACGGAATGCATGGTAGAATTTTAAGATTAAATAATTTGATGCCATAAGAAATATAAATTACATGAATTTCGTTAAGAGTACTCTTTATTTGTAAATTGTTAACCTATAGATTTTATTTCATGTTCTTGTTTACAGTATTTGTAAATATGGAACGATATCTCGACTGAAGGTAGAAACTATCGATTACACATGCTTCTAACCGTTCCCAAAGTGCAAAATCACGGATAATTTAATGCATTGGACATGCGCAGTACAAAAATTCCTCAAGCAGTCACGGGTTTGCTTTGGGAACAAACCTATTGTTACCATCTCAAATAAATCAGGCAGTGTTCACGTGATCCGCTTCTCCACTTAAGGGAGTACAAGTTATGAAATGAGTTAACATAGCAATTTAATAAATAATACATGTAAGTTATTATGAACTTTTTTGTTTACGGTGCGGCGGATCGTCTTTATGGTTTTTAAATTGTTGGGCGCCA
Source organism: Ectobius pallidus (assembly GCA_964059195.1). Classification (NCBI taxonomy): domain Eukaryota; kingdom Metazoa; phylum Arthropoda; class Insecta; order Blattodea; family Ectobiidae; genus Ectobius; species Ectobius pallidus. Next base: position 49,890,172 of record CAXKWD010000001.1, on the reverse strand, counting down.
GATATAATTAATCACAATTATATCAAATGTTTGTGAAAGACCTCCAGCTGCGTTTTGTCAGGTTAGAATGCCTCTCTTCACAGGGCGGGTATTAATATGGATGGCGAATTGTAATATTGGTGTTTCACTTTTGTTATTACGAATACTGGTAGAACTCGTATTGAACAACTTTTATTCTTATTTGGAATGAAGATTATTAAAAGTCAAGATATAAAATACAGCACTTTACAACGTAATATCAGAATTAATATTCAACAACTCGTTGAATATGAATATGAGTAGCAAACTGATGTATGGGTTCAATTCGCGTTAATAATGCTTAATATTTATTCAGAAGATACAGTTGAAATATTCTAAGTCCATTTATTAAAGAGTCGTAAAATTTCAGAGTCCATTTAATTAATGATGGTAAAATTTTAAAGTAGGCCTATAGAATATTACTGTGCTTCGGTGAATGTATTCGGCGGAGAAAATTTTCTAAGTTGAATTAATTGCAGATAGCTACTATGGGAACTCGGTTTCCCCATGAGGACTATTCTCCGCTGTTAGTTAAGATTTTTGAAGTAGTGATGCTGAAGATTTATCAAGTAGTGATAACTAGGGGGCGGATTTCTATGGTATGTCTTATTTTTCCCCTTTGCATTATTTCAGGTTTCCGGGTAATTTAAACCCGATTCCAAGCATCCTGGTGAAAATGGAACGGGTTTTAATGTGCATATAACGGCATATTTAGGAAATTTTCAACAATTGTAGCATATTTAGTATGAATATGCATATTTAGGTCATATTTTTGGCATATTTGTGTGCATATTAAAGACATTTTGAAGTCTCATGACTTTTGTAAATTTCGCATTATACTGATGCTTTTTGAAAACTTACAGATCATTTAAAAAAGTAACATTATATCATAATAAAATGAATTGTAATGAAACTAAAAAAAATATACATCATGTGTAAGTGGTAAAGTCATATTTTAAATATTATTGGTCATATTTTAATGTTTTTTAGGTCATAAATGCATGCATATATCCTATTTTTTTAGGTCATAGAAATCCTCCCCTAGTGATAACCAACTCTCTTGAAAATATTATACTGACTGCTAAATCAGCATTAGCGCCTCCCACCATTTTTTAACATTTATTGGCTTAAAATTCACACGTGACTATTTCACACTTTCTAATTGGTTATTGGAAGTTAATATTTGCACCTAGACCAATCATATGAGAATATTACTGCTTTAAAGGCTTCTGGTTTCTCCAAATCTTTGCCAAGACATAATCTTAAGATTTTCATTATTTGGAAATCTCGGAATGGTTTACCGATACCATTAGCTTGCTATCGAACTCTTGTGTTTCAACTCAAAGACGTCTTTTCCTTATAAAAGACTTATTTCTTAAAATACCATCTAGTCTTATACACCCTTTAGAAATATTCTTCTGCTTACTATGGAGCTAGAGAAAGCCCTTTGTTAATCTGGAATACCTGTCTATACGGCGACAATATTCAGATTCGCTGCTTTGTATAAGGGGAAACCCCTCTGTACAGTCATGCGTGTACCTGCTGGTAGTCCAATATTCACACAATTGGAATTATTCATAATTATATTCCATTTGTCGACTCATGTTGGCATTTTATTAATTATTACGATTTGCATTGAATTATCCTTCTTTTGCTGAATATTTTGATACCAGACTCAAGTAATAACATAATAATTGCAGTTTATGAATGTTTTAACTTCTCTTTAATGCTAGTACCACTTTAATATGTAAATAAAATTTATTTGATAGGGTTAATCCCTTGTAGGCTAGTCAGATCTCTATTATGTTTGATGTAAATTTATAATGGAAACAGAACATTTTATAATGAAATGGGTATTAAGACATTAAGTGGTGAACTGGAAAGAAATTCTGATAAAATTTTGTTTTCATAAGAAGGATTTTTTTAAAATTATTTTATTTAGTCCTATTTATTTATTTTTTAAATTTATTTGACCATAGTTGACCCAGAGTCCCACAGCCGGAGGCTACACTACTGGGGAGAATACAGATAATACATAGTCTAATATTTGTATACAGTTTGCTATCTTGGTTTCAAGAATGTAAATGATGATGATGTGAGTGATGAATTAGCGAAGGGTGAATATTTACAACATGGTACAATGGCAATAAATCAGAAACAATCAGTACATATGTAGAAGATGACGATGAGGTGAATGATGAGTTGATGCAGGGCGAATATTTACAACACACTAGAATTACATAAATTGGGAGGAATGAGTATACATATAAAAGATGATGAGGTGAGTGATGAATTAGCGGAGGGTGAATATTTACAACACAGTAACATGGCAATCAGGAAGTCAAAGGGCCCTTGGGTCTTCTACAGAATTATTATACAAAAGAGTGAAAATGTGGGCGAGTTAAAGGTGATGATGATGATGATGATGATGAGTGTTCTGCCCGAAGGCAGGTCCAGACCCGGGACGAAGCCGTGGGGTGATGACCACGACTCGTCCGAGGTGATTCAGGCAAGGGTGGAAAACAAAATGTTTATGTTCACTATGGAATCAAGAGTTAGTCTTCTTCTGAATTTCTTCTCTCTTCGATGACACGTCGAGCAAAAGTCTTGAAGGCCTCGTGGGTCGTTCTACCGGTCTAGTAGCTCAGCTCCGGCGCCCACTGTACTCCTTCCGCCGTGGCGATGCGTATCAGCTCGCGCCTGGCTTCCCTATGGGTTCGAACAAGACGCAGCTTGATTGGTCCCCTTCCTGGTCGCTACGCTGTTGAGCCAGGCGCTGAGCATGAAGTGTGTATGCGCAAGACGCAGCCTGGTCGCTAACTGGCAGATAGCATGTTATGGATTAAGTTTCTGAATTATCTCCTCCTTGGTACATGAACTATCAACAACAGCTATGATAATCACGAAGAGGCGCCAACTTGCTTCACCTATCATAAAAATGAATCAAGAGTACATTCAAGTACAAGACCAGATCACATATCTAGGCGTTATCCTTGATAAAAAACTCACTTTTAGACAACATTTTCAATTCATAATGGCAAAATCTAATACCTTACTGAATCGACTAGCCTTTGCTTCTCGACCTACATGGGGATTAAGTTCTAGTGTTTTGAAGATCATCTACAGAGGAGTAATTGAACCTTCAGTATTATATTGTGCTTCTGTCTTTAGAAACTATTTTACAAAACGTTGGGTTCAAAACATTTTGGCACGAATACAGCGAGGCTTTGTTCTGCGAATTACCAAGGCATACAGAACCACATCAACTGAAGCAGCTTTGGTTATCGCAGGCATTGAACCTTTATATTTAACTGGTATAGCCAAGGCAGAACTAACACTATTCCGGAAGGGATATACTTATGATGATCCAACTCTGCAGCTACAAATTGAGAAACCAGCAAATTTTACAACAACTGGACACCCATCTGCAGTCCCCGACTTTGTAAATTTCGACAGTTGTTTTAGACATCATGAGCTCCAAATCTTCACTGACGGATCTAAAATATCTAAAGAAGGAAAACCGGATCAAGTTGGATGTGCCTTCATATGCTTCCTAAATGGCCAGGAAATCCACTCACAGATGAATCGACTTTCACCAGAATGCTCAATAGTACAAGCCGAATTATTCGCAATTAAAGAGGCTATAATTTGGGCCAAACTTTATGATTCTAGCTGCTGTTTATATAGTGATTCCCAGACGGCACTGAAGTGTATAAACAATAGAAATAATCTAAATCCGATGGCAGTGGAAATTAGGAATGTTTTACTATCATACACACGACATATTTGCTTAACATGGGTGAGAGGCCATCATGGAGTTGCCGGTAACGAGAGAGCCGATGATGCTGCCAAATCAGCCGCAGTTTCGAGTCTAAATTATAGCTACTCTCTTTGTCCTTACTCTTATGCACGAAGAAAGATGTGGGATCTCATTAAGACTAGGTGGAACAATCAGTGGCTTTCTAGTGTTAAAGGAACAGTTACAAAAGAATTATTTTTTCCAAATATTGAATCCCGACTTCAAAGCAAAATTGAACCTGAATTTGTATTAACACAATTCTTGTCAGGTCATGGAATTTTTGGCTCTTACTTTGAAAGGTTTAATATTATAAGGGAGAATGGTTATTTATGTATTTGTAAAGAAAACCAGACCGTAGAACATCTACTTTTTGATTGCCCACTCTTTGAAAGGAAAAGATTTTCTTTAACAGGACACTTAAACTATTGTGGTGTTAATTATGATAAACCACTCTTAAAATTTTTTAGCAAGGATTGTTGTTGTAGAGAATTTCACTATTTCATATGTTTTATATTTAAGAGTTTACGATAATTTTATTTAAACTTTAGCAAAACAGGCTACTCTAGTATACAAGATAACAGGTATATTATAAATTGTAATTGACATAAAACTATAGCCCTAATGTACCTTATGGTGAAATAGGGCTAAATGAAATTGTATATTAAATAAATAAATAAACCTTGGTACATTAGTAATAGGTAACGTTAGCAATAGATTATATTTCATCATATATTGTATCATTCCATTTCGTTCATGCATTTTCGTTTGAAGAAATTAAAACTACTTGCAATTATTTGCAAAGCAATGGAATTATGCTACTTTTTAATGCACATATCTTTAATTTATTTATTTAGTGCAGTTTCAATTTCAATATACAAAACTATTTTTGTAGTGTGGGCTTCCCCCAGCATTTTCAAAATATTTTCGCACCCTGACCGACGTTCAATACAAAATAAAATATATATATATATCTAATACTGAAATTTCCACACAGTTTTTAATAATATTGGCGCATTTAGTACTCCTAAATTAACATCATCAAGTATTTTTTAATCTGGCAATACATGGTCTACTATACTATAGGGGAGGTGCTATAAAATCAAACTGCTGAATGATATGTACTTAAAGGTAACTAAATGAAATTCAAAACATATTTGATCTGTCACTTAATCCTATTAATTCTGGCAGAACTATTTTGATTTGCTTAGCGCTTTGAATTGCATTATTTTTTGTTTTGGTACACTTTAAACGCCCAAATCACAACTCTGAACATGCTAAAAATTTTCTTAACTGGCTTAACCTCCCTCGTCGAAGGTCTTACAAGGGAGGGAAGAAACTTTGAATCAGTACTACGTATTACACGGAGAGAGTTCCTGGCGAGGGACCAGCTCAACCGACACTCAGATTGGTCGACCTACGAAATTTGAATCATTTACCTCCTAAATTTGAGTCTGTCTATTCTAAACATATATCTCATAATTATGCCTACATCCTGGACCCCACTGTGCGGTACGAAAATAATGATATAGACCATGCTAAACAAGTTGATCAGGAGAAGAAAGCAATTTACAACAGCTGCATACCATTCTTTCAACAAAAATATACATCTAGATTTGGAAACCGCAATTACATCGTGCAAGGACTTCTATTTGGAGCACGGGGTACCGTCTATCAGTTTGTAGCTGACTTCCTACAACAACTTGGAATTGATAAGCGCCACATGATAACTATCTCACAATCTATAATATCCGACTCTGTTGGAATAATCCATCATCATATTTATGGGAACATGCACTGAATCTCTACTTATCTCTACTTGTTAATTTAACACAAAATAAAAACAAAAATTATGTTAGAATTGTTATCCATTGGCCTTCATGGCTTGATTGGTAAGCTGTGTCTTAGGGCAACTTGTGTATTCAAGCAGCTTAATTTTTATAATAAATGATTTCTTCTTCTTCTTCTTCAGTCTAAATTTACTACATCCATTATGTGTCACTGAAAAGAAGATAGTCATCTACTTTGATGTCCATTTTGTTTGGAGCACTATTAAGAATAACTTCCGGGTTTGCACCGGGGTCAGAGGTATTTCACCCAAGTTTTCGGCAACACATTCGATTACCATCGTTAGGGGACTTCTCGACGATTTATTGGTCTGCTGGCTGCCGATCAGCGCGAGGACAAGGAGCTCATATTGAATATCTTTGAGATAAGGTACTAAAACTTTTTGAGCTTCTCTTTCTACGGGTACCAAGTTTATATGTCTGAGTTGCACTGAACGTAAGTTACACGTAGCCTACTCGAAATCCGAAAGAACATTATTTCGTGGGGTACTTGTAAAAGAAAAGAAAGCTCTTTGTGAATGCCTTTGTTTCCTAGCTGTTATTAAATTCTTTAAGCAGCGTGGCACCACGGCATGGTGAGCTGAATATAAAAATGTTTTCTCCAATACATGCCTGTCCTCATAAAAATGTTATTAATGTTACACAGGTCTTTACATCAAGAATATTTTAAAATTCAGGAGGTCTCTTGCATAATAAGTTTAAATAGAGTGAGCCTCTTTGGTAAAAGCGGTGCCAGACATTTTATTTCAACCTTTCTTTACTCTCTGTCTCTCTTTTCTCTCTTTTCTTTCTTAAACTCCCACTCTTGCCCTCGTACCTCCTCTTTCACACACACTCTCTCACATTCCCTTCTCGCCCCCTCTCCTTTTCCCCCTCTTTCTATCTCTTTTCATAATTACTTTGTTCCTAAACAAAATTGATTGAGCTACATATTTTCATCATTTGTTAATTAAAATGAGCTAACCTACTTACCACCTGACGAGTCAACTAAGTAACTAACACCATTCTGTAGATTAACTAAGTTACCACACCAATATGTTATTTTAAACAGTCGTAAGAATTCAAGGCAAGTTCTTACGGTTTTTAGTTCTAAAATAAAAATTAGTATTTCCTCGAAACTAATCTCATAAATGGATTCTCTTTAAAGGGGGACACTACACTCAAATTACTAACTTCCATGTTTTTTTTTCGAAGCTAGAGTCCCCTTAACTCTGAAACTTTAATTTATTCGCTCCCAGTATCTAGCGCAGGCCTGGAGAACTTAGCTTTAGATGTGGGTAATACTTGAACTTTGAAACCTGCTTTGTCGTGGCACCAACAAAACTACTGCAGAGTTGTGGAGAAGGAAATAGCTACTACAGATATCCTTTAGTAGGCCTGTTATATTAGCGACTGCCATTATAACAAAGGTTGGTAATTTCAGACTGCGTTGAGAATTGAGTTTTGACCTTAACTCCACGGTGTGCCTTCTTTCGGAAAAGAAGCAACACGTTGCTAAGGAATTGGATATTTGAAGCACATGGAATAGTTTGCTAGGAAAAATTACTAGCCATATGAAACCCAGCTGTTCTTTTCGCTTTAGGGACCTTCAATAGATCACCAGAAACAAGGGCTATGAGACTAAATAGGTCTAGTGGCCTGCGAGGAAAGGCATTAACCTGAGCCCCCGCATCTCACCTTTCTGCTATTTCAAAAATAAAATTGAGACGTGGATTGGTTACAGGTAATGGAATTATTGGAAAGAAACACAACAACATTTTGCTTATAGGAATCATATTTAAGTACCTGAAATCGCCGTTCGGGAACCATTGCCTTAGGATAATCCCCTTTCCATTCCTTGAGATGATTTTTGCAGATTTTTTCGTCACTTCAACTTCCGGGTACAAAGGCGAGGATACCGAGGGAGAAATGTAAAGCTCAAACGTTAATAATGAAAAGGGTAGACGGAAGAGTAAGAAGTTAGTTTTTTGACGTGTGAGAGTAGGCTAAGTAATTTAGCCGATACAATAGGTGCTCACACGAGTGTTATTAGAAGCAACATTCTTTATTGGAAAAAGTTCAGAGCTCGTGAATGAAATGCTGCTTGGTTTCATTCAATTCCTTTTATTAGCAGTTGAGGGCTACAGGAGAAATCTGGTATTTGCTGAGTTGTGATTCCAAAGAAATGAAGTAGCCTAATAGAAGAACTACTACTATTTTCGCCTTCTATTTATAAAATCGACACAACATGTAGTGGGAATAGTGAGTAGTTGAATAAAGTAGTTACGAGGCATCGTTTTCTTCATAGCACCGTCACTGTATATTTTATCACAATAGAATCATTACTTTATAATTATATAAAGAAAGCTTACTATAGTGTACAGTGTTTCTGTACGTCATACTGTTCATCCTTTTAGATCATTAGTGCACACGGTTTGCAAACTGAGTAAACTCTGAACGTTATAATTCAGAAAAGTCTATAAACTACGTTCTAAATTAGATTTTCGTCCTTCGTAAAACAGCCTTGCGGGTAACATCGCCGTAAATTCAAAAGGTTAACAACACTGTCTAGAACAGTGTTTCCCTTTTGTTTCCGAGATCCCTATATACTTATGAGAACCTTGGGGAATCTCTACTACCTGGAATGTAATATTTATTGTAGGGCTAAATATGAATATAACTTATTAGTAGGGCCTATTGTACAGTGCACGAGGAATGTTAAAAATGGAATGTTTTGAATGCAATTTTGCTAGTGTATTTATTTAATAATAATAGCGGTATGCATAGAAAGTCATTAACTTACAGTGTATAACGAAAATGAACTGTATTTTATACGTACTAAAATTATATATGCATATTCAATTTAATACGTCTCACAAAATATTTTAAAGATTAATTACCATTAAAAAGTAAACTGGTCTGCAAGTGCAAATTCGGCCGTCACTGCCAGTTCAAGGAGCAATTTGTGCTTGTGAGTTGAAGCATAACTTAGTACTTTTATTCGTGGGGGCTACTTCGATAGGCTACATGAAAATTCTTCATCGACAGAAGATGCCTGGTTTTAAACCGTTTTTCATGTAAGTCTGAAAGCTCGGAGTTTTTTAAAACCTCGACTAGGTTGTTAGCCCGTGAAGAACTTTTACAAAATTAGTATAGGTAATGAAACCTCTACTTGTAGGCCCTATGCCCCACATTAAGGGTTACAGGAACAAGCCACTCACTTACCTTAATGCAGAAGCACCTTTCATAAAACATCGTTATACTAAGAAGTTTAATTCTTTAATAATCAATCCTTGTAATAATTTCTTAATTTCTCGAGTCTTCGTAAAGATTTAGGATATAGTGTATTTTCCAGGGTCGTGTGTTCTACTAGTTACGATGGTGTTCCTATTTTTACCAGTTCTAGTAGACCGTGAAAGAAGAATTTTATGTTAAATTAGAATAATGCTTTTATTCAAGAGTTCCTTCCATTATCAGTTCTGCTTACCTGAGTTATACTTTGAAAGCGAGTCCAATTTGCTTGATGGAAGTTTCTAAGCTCTAGTTCAACATAGTTCAACAGAAATCCATTAAACTGTTTTAAATATTATGTTCTTTCAAAAGAAGAAATCTTATTCTTCATGAGAATGAAATGTTAAGTATCGCTTAGGTCCTACATGTTGAATGCTTTGCAAAGAGTTTATCAGTATTTATTTACGTGTTTTTCTTGTTACTATGTTCTGCTCCAATTCGCTTTTATTCTAGATATTGTAGATATTGTTAGATTCTAGATATGTTTTTAGTACAAAGAAATGGCGCTTTGGAAATGTTCATTTACCTCTTGCACTTATTTCACCTATTGCTTGTAAGCTCTTGGCATTCTGCTTTATGTAATTGATGCCCGCTCTCTGCCTTAATAGTTTTGTTTAGTTGAAACTTTTCCATTTATCTTTCGTCATTAACATTTCCTTTAACTTTGGACCCTAATTAGGTAGGCCTAAAATTTATTATAGACATGTAATATATCCCAAGATTTAGCATCTAAAACTATAACAGTTCGACCTCTGAAAACATGTGATTTGTCTTCAGTTCAAACATTCTTTATGCATTTATAGACTACACGCACTACGGGAGAGATCAAGATGTTGCCGCAACATCACGGCGTTTGTTTACAATCTCCGATCTCGACAGGGAGAGAAAGAGAGAGGAACGACCACACAGGGGATGTGTTCGTTGTCCTTACGCACCAGACCCGGGTTCGTTTCCCGGTCGGGAGAAGTTACCTTTGTGGGATTCTTGCCGGGGGGTTTCTTCACCCGTGACCAGGTAGCTTTAGCCCAGGCGCACACTGGGCTTCTAGTGGTCCCCGGACATAATTTGGTTGTCATTATCATCTTCATCCCATCTCCGCCTTCTTCGGAATGACTGCATACGTATGCGATTGGTGTTTTTGTCCTGTGTGTTCTTATTACCTCGGGGGTGGCCCCAGCTTTCGATTCATGATCAAAGGCCTTGTCTGGTCAGAAAAGTATGCCTACGATCCAAAAATAATTCCGCGGTCTTGTAAGGTCCGGGTGGAGTGGGCCGCATAAACGCCCCTACAATGAGAGAGGTTAAAAGAAAAAAATTGTACAACAGAACCCCTAATTTCTGTCACCCTATTAACTGATCGGAGGATTATGCAACTCAGGCTCAATTTTTAATTTTATTTTTATTTTTACATTTACGTATATTTCATACAGTATTTTATTTTAGTCTACAGAGTATTTTTTGAAGAGGTAAATATGAACAACTGAACATGATAGTAGTGTACGTATTTATTTTAGTATAGTGCCGTTACACTACCTGATGTAGGGAGTAGCCAAAGAAGTTACCTTAAAAAATTCCAGTGCTTCAAAAATTTCAGTGCCGCGGTATATAGGGTATTTTTTTAAACTTGTGAAATAAACCATTCGCTTTCTAACGTCAGTATTCCACTATCCAATGCATTGGGTGGACAAGAACTTCACCAAGAACTTGTCAGGCGATATTTGAATGAAAGATGCGCTATTACACTACACCCAACAGCTTTGACTTAAACCAGTTTTCTTTGTGTACAAGGCTATAGGGAAAGCTTGAGTTTCGAAGGTTAAATCATAAAAAAAATTCTATATAACGGCATTAATTTATTAGTTTTATATAAATTTGTTGTACCATTATTGGAGAAATATATAAAAGACAAGGAAATTAGGCCAAATCGTATTTTTTTTTTCATTTGAAGGTTATGTTTATTATGACACGAGTTGCTTGCAATGCCTTTTTATAATAGCCTATATGCTAATTTTTATATCTTGTGGCATGTCGCTTTCGAAAAGTGGCTTAAATAGTGGAAAGGCTAGTATAATATCTAAATGACAGGGAAGTCGGGCAGAATCGTCACTTTCTTTAAATTGATGGTTATGTTGACGATGACACGAGTTTAGGTTGGCTTGCAATGCCTTTTTATAATATACGCCAATATTTAAATTTCTTGTGGCATATCGCTTTCGAAATGTGGCTTAAATAGTGTAAATGTTCTGCGATAAAAGTACTGTTTTAATGTGTATGATTTGTAATGCGGTACATACATTGGGTCTACTCAATAAAGTAAAACATGCAGGCTATATGGAAGGATTGAGTTTCGAAGGTGAATCGTAAAAAAGTAGCCTATACATAATGAGATACATTTATTAGTTTCTAAATATTTTTGTAGCAGTGACCCCGCATTTGAGAAATATCTAAACCAGGTCAATCATTGTTTACACTGAAGGTTATGTGAGACGAGTTTAGATTAGCTTGCAGAGCTTTTTTTAAATTTAAATATATCCCTATATTACTACTGTAACATGTAGTACCGGTATGTCATTTTTGAAATGTGGATTAAATACTGACTAATCATATATAGGCCTACTTTAAGAAAATGTAGTATCAAACCAACTATTTTGGTGGTGTTTACTTCTACAAAAACTCGACGTTTAGCCGCCATTTTGGACCCCTATGCTATGAACGCCGGGAAATCTTCGATCCAATGTAACGACATGCAGAAAGTCTACACATGGTCATCCAATACGGCTTTCTTGAAGCAACGGGTGACCATTTTCTTTTTTCTAGGCGATTTGACCAAATAACTTGGATAGTGGAATACCGGCTTAAGAACGATCCTCAGAGATTCCGTATAATTTTCAATCTCATTTAGTTCCACTTTAATTATTCAGTTTCTGTCTTGTAGTGTTTGAGTTAACATGCCTACACTGTAATTTCTCTAAGAAATATCTTCCACGGGAGTGAAGAGAAAATGTCTTAAATATCGAGCGGCTTAAGATTGAAGAAACTGTGGCCCATATCACATCAGAACAATATACTGTACTGTGCGTGATTTAACAGTAAATATTACGTCTTACAGTATTTTATCGTGTTTGTTAGTTATAACTTGTGGAATATTGTATAGTAGTGTGCAACATGAAGACGTCTTTAGTCCCAGCATGGCAGGAGCTTCAAATTACGAAACTATGAGTACTACACACTTATTACGATAAGTCTGAGAGTTATTGTAAGTTACCGTATTGTGCTGCAAGCTAAATATTTTTGTAACCTGCATTTTGTCTCGTTCAGGACGTGATTAATATATATATATATATATATATATAAAATCCGTGAATCTTATATCCCGGTATCTGAAAATTTACAGTATTCTTCGTGATTTTACTTTTCCTTTATTTTTTATTTCAGAATTTTTACAAGCTAACGGAAATTTTTGAGTACAGTATTATGCCGGTTGTCGACCAGGAGCTAAGCTAAGTTAGTTTAGCTTAGCTCACATACAGTGCGGGATTTCGTATGTAGTTGTGCCGACATGAAATCCGGGACAACTATATATGAAACCCCTAACTGTTTGAGAGCTAAGCTAAGCTAAGCTAAGTTAGCTTAGCTCTTGGTCGACAACCGGCATTACAATTTCTATTTCTTTTACATATTCATTTTAGACAACTACACTACATATAATTAGTTACTGTCCTTTCTAACTGGAATCCAGTAGTTGGGACTTACATAAACTACTAACTACTAATAACAATAACTGTGATAATGGTTACCCTTCTATCTACTTCTGTTAAACTACTAAGCTACTAGTTAGCTTCTAACCTACTAAACTGAAGCCTACCGGTATCATGTAAATTTTCATTTCATGTTGTACATCGGTGTGCCTCAGCTTCTACTGTACAAACTATAACTATATCGGCTTCTTCATATGTTTGGGTAGTTAACTACATTCCTTTAGTGTTTTCTGTTTTGTCTTGTCTTTGTATTTTTGTATCTCTCTCTCTTTTAGTTTCTGTCACTGTCCTTTTCTTCCTCTTCCAACTCCAGGAGTCTAGACTGCCAGAGTTCTCTCCTCCTATTTATGATATTCGGTTCCGTCGCTCTTCCAACACTGCAGTTCTCATCCACGTGTATTGCTAGATACTTAGCTGTCTTTGATCTTGAGATAGCATTATTGTTAATTCTTATGATGGGATTCCTCTTCAATTTACCATTCAAAACTACGTATGTGGTTTTGTTTGCCGCAATACACAGTTTTGCCTCTCTGCACCACTCATCCACAACCCCCAACACAGAGCTTGCCTGTTCCTCCAGCTGTCTCCTTGTGTCAGCCTGTGCTAGGTTAAGAAGATCGTTCACGTATGCGAAACAGACGTCTCCCCTCTCCTGCAATAAGCTGAGAAGTGGCTCATACTTATGTCCCAGAACTCAGGTCCTAGGACCGAGTGCTGAGGACATCCTTTGGTATTTGTTTTCCTTAATATTGTGTTTGATCCTTCTATGTACACTTTCCTGTTTTTACAGTGATCTCTGAGAGAGTTGTAGAGTGGGGCGGGGCATTCGAGATTTCGTTATTGTTTGAAGAGGTATGGCCACCACAAGTTATCGAAGGCACCAGCAATAACAATAAAGATGGCCACTACGTATTTACGTTCCAAGGTCTGAATTCTTTACATTACTTCATTGATGACATCTTCAGTGGATTTCCTCTTCCTGAAACCATACTGGCATTCATTAGTCCCCCTCATGAGTCTTAGTTCGTGGATCCTACTATTCAGAAGCCGCTCTTGGATTTTCCCCAAATTGTTGAGGAGGCAGGTAGGTCTATATGACTTCACTTCTTTTTCATATTTATCTTTGCCCTTTGTGAGTATTATTACCTTAGCTACCTTCCAACAACTGGGTACCCGTCCTTCAGCTAAGCATTCGTTATAGAGGTCCCTTAGCCATGGAGAGACAATATCTGCCAGAAGCTGAAGTATCTCTGCTTGGATTCCGTCCTCGCCACGAGCCTTCTTTTTCTTCATCTTTCGGATTGCCGTCTCCACCTCCCCCATTGAGAGGGAAAGACGACAGTTTTCGTTCTATAGATGTTGTCTAGTTCTTTCCTTAATCCTTTATGATGCTGGGTTTCCCCTGGGACATCATCATGTGGGAGTAATCGGTCAAGCAATAGTTGCATGGAAGTTACCCAATCCTTGGTCATGGTTCCATCTCCCCTGTTGAGGGTAGAGATCATGGCAGGTGTCCTGATTTTCTCTGATACGATTTTATACGGAAAACCCCGCGGATCAGTTGTTAAGATTTTCTCGACATATCCGGCCCAGCATTTAATTCTAAGTTCTTTTATTTTCAGATTTCGGTAATTTTCCAATTTTCGATTTCTGTCCTCGTATATCATGGATTTCTGATATATCTTCCTTGCCCTCCGCACCCGCGCACGTAGGCGTGTGAGCGCATCGGACCAAGGTCGTTATCGATCAATCGAATGTTTGGATCTTTGTATCGCCTTCGTCATCGCGTTTATATTTTTTGTTATGCTTCTGTCAGCCTCATCCAAGTCATCACTTGGCTGCACAGGGAGGGGACGATTGAATGAAGATCTTAAAATGTCCCAGCGCGCTATCTTTAGGTTGGAGGGTCGCTTTGCACTCTTTTGTACATCTACCGAATCACATAATTTCGAAATTTCGAAATGTCAAATATTATCATATTATGATAATTAATTGTAATGTTTCGTGCGATCCTCCAGTTACCTAACAGCCGCGCTCCTGAGTCGTTTGCAAGTGTTATGTCTATATTTGACTCCGCACCAGCTCTGTTCGAGAAGGTGTGAGGGTTATGTGGTTTATTCATTAAATTAAATTCATTTTCGATTATAAATTCCTCCAACTTTTCCCCTTTCTCGTCTCTTCTACTGCTGTGCCATTAGGGAGATTTCGCGTTACAATCTGCTATGAGAAATGAGGGTCTGTGAACATAAATTGCGCAAATGTGGTCTAGTTTGTTAATGTACCTGTCTATTTATTCACTGTATTGTAAATATAAATTTGCTAATATGAAAGATAAATTTTGAAAACTAATTTCTAATACAGTACAGTGAGTGTCCGAAAGTCTGGGTATATTAACTGTCTGAATCTTGTTATTAAATATAAAACCATCGGTTTTTTGCCGCAGCATGCGACTCTAGATGTTACTGACATGCTTGGGATTTTATCGGCGATACTATAGGGTTCTTGTAAGCAAAGCACATCAAAACGAAGCTCTTCTGCAACTTTCCTCACCTCAGCGAGTACGGTCGCACTTCGCATAACATTTAGCTGTGCTATTCTTACCGTACAATTATCTATCTAAGGATGATGGGTGTGCACTATACTTCTCGGAAATATCTCCATGGATCTATCGTTGTGAAATTTATGTCACATTCCATTCAAATTTAAAACAGGATAGAAGAAAGAAGGGAAAGCTATAAATGATTAAAAACGGGAGGCGAGCCTCCCGAGTGTCGTCAATTCAGAGACTTCAAAGCGGGGCCACAAAGAGAAAACGGACAGCGCTAGAGAAATAAACACTCGGGTTTGAACCGAGAGATCAAGAGTGAGATTTTGCGAGGACAGCTTAGTGGTGGTTGCGTGAAATTCACGCAGACCATCACCAGCACCCTCGCAAAGAAATTAGGAACTGGCTTCTCGGAGGCGGGCCATATTGGCCTCGCCGGAGTGGTTTTACCCAGCCCGACCTATGAACGGTTCCACCCGTTTCATCGCCGCGTTCCCCAGTCGGAACACCTCCAGCTATTCGGAAGAGAGAACCACAACCTGCGACCCACCCGATAGCCCTCGAGTAGGCGGCCAGGAGAATAGACCCTCCAGACAGGGACATAAGTCCCCACGGGTCAAAACATGATTAGATAACATCACAATTTAAGCATTCGGTGTAAGTGAATAAACTGGCAATATGTTTTGTTATCTTGGCTGCAATACAGAGGAATAGGCCAGCTCTGGAAAATGTAATAATGTCGAGACTTCTTTCTTATAGAGGTCACGAGAGCTATCCCCGATGAGGTCATGCGATTTTAAAATTTGCCTAATCCTTCTGGTAGCACTATGGCCCTTGGTCGATTAGCCTGTAACAGACATGAGTACCAGGAGCAATTATGGGGATAAAGGCGGCCAGTGCGTAAGGCTTATCACTTGCACGTCCCGAATGTCTGAAAATCTGTGAGCCTCAACTTCCTGGAACCCTTAGGGCCTCCAAAGCATGTATAGGGGACAGTTTACTTTCCTTCTTTCTTATTGTTTTCATGTGTTCAACTTCGAAGAAAGACTATCTAATTGCAATCGATATCATGTTACGACTTCTGAAAACTTTTTACTTAGTTTTAAGTTTAGGGGGTCTCCAGACCTCAAATCCACCATTATCTCAAAAGTTTATAACGAATTGAACTTATATATATATATATATATATATATATATATATGTATTTTCACACGGTAATTGCCTTAATTTTGCACAAATTAATTACAGACCGATACATGATATAATTATACTACAGAGACGTAAAATGTCGGTCGAGTTCCTTAATGGGCGAAATAACTCCTTTAATATTTGATATTTTCCGCTCCAACATGGCAAGAAACCTACAAGTTGGCTAATACGGGTTTAAGAGTAGTTAAATGTTGGCTTGGCTGCAATAGGTTAGTATTAAATATAGATAAAACAAACTGTGTTCCATTCTCTTTAAGAACTGCTGGTACTCCACAATTAATTATGGATCAAAACGTGACTTAAGAATCCATGATACCAACTGCTGGGATTCTGACTTACGTACCTGTCAAGCTGTGAAGGAAACAAATCAGGTCAAATACCTTGGTATTATTATAGATCATCATTTGAAATTTGACTAACATGTATGTATCAGACTACGAAAAACGTTGTACAAATTTGTCGGCTTAAGACATTATTTACCGATTGAACTCTTGCGGATAGTCTACTTAGCTCTAAGGCAGGGTTCACACTCAGGCGATAAGCGATTTATCGTGAGCGATATACGATACGCAACACGCACGGACAGATACTTGAAATCTAAAGGGAGGCGATAAAAAAGGTTCACACTCACGCGATAGCGCAACATATCGCAAGCGATATATCTCTCGAAGTGCAGCATGCTGGTCGCCTGAGCGATTTGTTGCTTACGATATTTCGAGCAGTGAACGTGTCGGGAAGAAGAGAAGACAATTCTGTAATTCATTTAATTCATTTAGTGAAAGATCATGAGTGCATCTGGAACTATTCCATTGCCGCATATAGTAAGACACATTATGTGACGAGTGCCGCATGTAGGAAAATTGCAGCAGAAGTAGAAGACACGGGTAAATAATTATTTATTTATTTATTGTGTGTTTATTTATTGTTATATTATTAACTCATAATGTAAATATTTCGAAACTCTGACACAAGAAATAAGTAATTTAAGTAGTCTATACTTTGTGTGTACAATAATAATTTTTTATAAATAAAATGTCAGTTTTTAGGTCATTTTTAAAAATAATTATTAAGTCATTTTCTTTAAATTTAGGGTCATTTTATAGGTCATCTTTCAAACAATATTAGGTCATCAGAATCCGGGCCCTCATTATAATACAATTTGACAGAATTAACATGGGGAGTATATTTTGCAGAGCCATTGCCTGAGGAAATGCAATTTTCAGAATCCCTGGGATGTCATATATTGTCATGCTCTTCTCAGGATTGTTTATCATTCAAGAATCGCTAGCTCTATTCACTGCTTACTATTTATAATCTTTCAACAATTGACACGAAACTTAACACCTGCTTAGCTAACACCTGCTTCGCGGGAAACTGCAAGTGGTGCTTGTCAAGGGAGAATCTTTCCCACTTAAAACCAATGACTCCTGCCAACTGTATCCAGTTACTTACAAATGAGTAGGGAAAGGCATTTAATGACCATAAAATAATGAAGAAATGCAAAATAGAAAAATGAATTTATTATCTAAAATAGTGAAAAAATGACAAGGAATTTTTTTAAAAGACCAATGAATTTTCCATTATTACTTACACTTATTAAACTTTTAAACTTTGGTATTCTTTTTTTCCCCCCAAGCATATACAGGTATATAAAGTATTTGTTGTACTAAATGGCTGGGTATTGTAAACCGATACATCTCCAAAATTTAAAAATCCAAAAAATAAAAAATTCAAAGATAGAAAATTTAAAAAATCCAAAATTAAAAAAAATTCAATGATCCAGAATTAAAAAAGGCAAAATTAAAAATTAAAAAGTCCAAAAACCCAATATTAAAAAGTCTAATGATGCAAAATTGGAAAAATCCAATAATCAAACATTCAAAAATAAAAATTAAAACAAATTTCACTTCTGTCGCGTGGCGTTCCACGCACACTTTATTTGTTCAATAGCCAAAACAGAGTTTCTACAAACAGTGGGTGGCTTATAATTACCCTTCAGATTTTTTTTTCGAAATAAGTTTTCAGGGTTCATTCGATAAAACTCCATGAATTTTGATTCATGTTGAGACAGCTCTCGAGAAACAACAGCCGAGCTATGGTGCACGTTGGTAAGATTGTAGGGATGTACCCAATATTTTCTTTTTCTTCTCATTCTACGCCTGGACCAATAAGTCACTTTTTTACAACGTCTTCCTCACTTGAGCTCATAATTGTAACTGAAGTAGTGAGGATTGTGTTCTACCATATTTTTATCGCTCAGGTCGCGCCGATTTATCGCTCGCTGTGTGAACCTTCCTAACAATATATCGCCGCAACATATCCCTTGCGATATATCGCTTATCGCTTATCGCCTCAGTGTGAACGCTGCCTAATACAGCGTTTCTCAACCTATGAAGATGGTGCAGATGGTCCGCTGACATAATTAAAAAATATCATAAAGCAAGTAAAGAAGTAAAAATTTTTCACATAAAATGGATACTAGATGTTAAAATTTTTAAAAATCTTCAAAAATACAGGTTGTTGGGTAATAGGTTCGAGAGGAACAAATGTTCGGGAGTAGTTGAAGGAAATAACTTAGGAACGTAGTGAAACAATGTATGTGCAATACATAGGAAATTTTCTCTGGGAAACGGAGGACCAATTAGAGCAAGAGTGGACTATATCACGAGGACACTGGATACAGAGATCCCAGGAATTATATTGGTTTAACAATCTAGAATGTAATGAAAAACTTTGCACTTTATTAATACTTGTAAACTGAAGAAATAATATATGAACACTGATGTTATATTAAAGAAACACGTTGAAACAATGAACTGGAAAATGGCGCGAATAGTGTTGCACCACTGGAAGTAATTTAGTAAACTTTGTAATTTACCAATGAATTATATCTCAAATTAAAGGTAATAAATTTTACTGTAAATTGAATATATTTATATTTATATACTTGACTGTTCACGTAATATAGCTTCTTGGCTAACTGATGACGTCACACGCTATGTACTTACGTGGAGCTTGTAAGTGAATCTAATGCACTTTGAATATTTAAAATGCGTAAATTATATTGAATAATTTACTTGGATTGAATAAAACTTGTAATGAAGTTTTATTCCAACGATTTCTAGTATAATTACAAAGGGCGCGAAGAGGCCTTTGTTACTAGTAAATCAGAGCAGTGTCAGAACGCGACTTGTTCGTGTAACTGCAGACTTAATACTGAATTGGCTTACTGACGCTCTTCGAAGCGTCCTTACAGGGGAAATACCCGTCACAAAGAACTCGTGATCAGGATATGATGTAATATACGCCTACTCAAAGATGACTTGGCGCAATAAGGTATAGCGGATGATTTGAATTAAAACTATTCACTGCACATAATAAAGATGCTGGAAAAAACCCTTAGCTTGCGTTGACATACAGCCCGCGTTAAAGCAGTTGCTTTAATAAAGAGAAATCAGCAAATGCAAGCTAAAAGAAGCACTAGATAAACACAAAACCATCACTGATTTTAACTGGAGGTATACATGTGATATGTGTTAGAAAATATGACCTTTTACACATCTTACATGAATATGATATCAGAAAATACACTGATTTTCACTATTTTCATTGAAGCACACGACACACAATATAAATCAGAAGAGATAAGCAGGCATGTGAGTTCAAGTGAAGCTGAAGACGTCTTGAAGGCAGCGGAGGGTGACCCAAGACGAGCAGCGACACAAGGAAAGCTTCAATAAATAAATAGAATGGAACATTGCTATCGGAGTATGCATTGGAACAAGGAAAAGATACCTGATAATTATAAAAGAATGTAGGAAATTATCATGAACATGGTGAGATATAATTCCAATGAATGATAACAATAATTCATAAGTAAACATAGAATGTAGAAAATGGGAATGTAGTAGAAATTCAATGATAAGTATGACAATTATTATGATCAGTCATACAGTATGCTCAAAGAACATAAATAACCCATGTAGTAAGTAGTGGCTTGCCTAGTAATCTACTGTATGAGGACTAGTAGTCAGAAATCATACGTCAAGATCAAAGACTATATAAAACCATGTAGTAGTTGTGGCTAGGATTGCGATCCCATGACCGAGGATTAATATAGATAAGGGAACCAAAACACCAACAATGCAAGCACAAGGGAGAACTGGGACGTGTTGATTATTGGGTGTTATTGGCAAATAAGGAGTAATTCACCTACGCAGCAAAAGGCAAGTGCTACAAAGGAGAAACTAGCATACTGACAAGGAGTTGATAATAGACAAAGCATTTGATCCCCTCGAAATGAGTGTCATGAATGTCAGCATGAAGAAATTCAAGCTAGCGTAGGTAAGAACTCTTGAACTGAAAGACAGAGAGAGATCTTTCAAATATCAAGATTGATAGAAATAAAAGGACATGTAACACATCTCGCAAGAATACGATTTGGTACAGAGATAGAAAGAACTCTTGAGTTGAAAGACAGAGAGAATCTTTCAAATATCAAGAATGATAGAAAGAAAAGGACATGTTACACAGATCGCAAGAGTACGATTTGTGACAGAAATAGATGTGAAATGGACTTCAAGTGGAGAATCTTGAATATAAGATCATAGCAAGTGTCATATGCTACTCGTCTTGGGGTAGAGGACACACCTTGACTATGGGCCGCTTATATTCACCACTGGAAGTGCGCACAGTAATCACTCGAACTAAGCCGTCTTCTCCCGGATGAGTAGCGGTGATCAAGCCTAACTTCCATTGTAGAGGAGGAATGTTGACTTCCTTCAAGATGACGACAGTACCAACTTGAATGTTGTCACTGGAGCAGGTACATTTCTGCCTCTGTTGTAGTGAGTGAAGATATTCGGATGACCAGCGTTTCCATATGTGTTGCAAATGATTTTGTAACAGCTGCCATTTTTCTACAAACCTTTTATATTCCGTAGGAGGATGTGAAGGTAGAGATGTGAGAGGTTCTCCAATTAAGAAGTGACCAGGAGAAAGGTATGACAAATCAGCTGGATCATCATTTAGACGAACAAGTGGTCTAGAATTCAAGCAAGCTTCGATTTGAGATAGAAGCGTAGAAAGCTGTTCATATGTGAGAATTTGAGCTCCCATAACTCTCCTGAGATGAAACTTCATGGATTTCACTGCTGCTTCATGTAAACCACCAAAGTGGGGCGAATTTGGAGGGATAAACGACCAATTGTATTCGTGGTTTGCAGTGAAATTTTGAATTGCAGTTTGAAATTCTGTTGACTGCAATAACAATCTGAGATCTCTTAACTTGTGGTTTGCGCCTACAAAATTAGTGCCATTATCACTGAAGATTTCTTTACAGAGTCCACGACGTGATGTAAATCTTCTTAGGGCTGCTATGAAGGCATCTGATGTTAGATCAGAAACTAATTCAATGTGGATGGCCTTTGTTACCAAGCAAACAAATATGGCGATGTAAGCTTTTACAGTGGTTTTACTGCGTGGAGCCCCATATCTTATGTTGAAGGGTCCAGCATAATCTACTGCTGTGCGGAGAAAAGGTCTAGCAGGAGTTATTCTGTAGCTAGGAAGATTTCCCATTAACTGCTGAGCACTTTCTGCCTTTAACTTGAAGCAGGTGAGACATCTATGCAAAATAGATTTCACTACTCTTCGAATACTAGGTATCCAGTAGGCTTGTCTTAATGAAGCTATAAGCAACTGGTGTGAGGCGTGTAATAGCTTAAGATGCTCATGTTGCACTATTAAAACTGTTAAGTGATGTTTCGATGGCAATATAACCTGATGTCTTGCATCATGTGTAATATCTGCTTTCTCCAACCGTCCACCCACTCTTATAATGTTATTCTGATCTAGAAATGGAACTAATGAATGGATGGAGCTTTTCACTGATGTTTGCTTGCTATTGCTAAGATCTTTCAGCTCTTGGGTGAAAGCTTCTTTCTGAGCAATTTTAACACAAACTTGTAAAGCATTTTGAAGTTCTTCTGCTGCGAGAGGTCCATGATATTTGTTTTCATGACGGCAGGCAGAAATAAATCTATACATATAACAAGTAACTCTCTGAAGGCGCCTAAGATCAGAAAATCTTGTGATAAAACTATCTTCTACTGTGGTAGCTGCCATACAGATCGAAACCAGTTGTTCGGAAGAATCCTGAACGTTTAATTGTTTTGGTTGTTCAGGCCATGATGTTGTGTTTTGTGATAGCCAATTAGGACCATGCCACCACAAATCAATATCAGACAATTGTTCAGACACTACACCTCTTGAAACGAGATCAGCTGGGTTGTTTTCTGTAGAAACATGTCGCCAGGCTGCTGTTTCAGAAAGCTCTTGTATTTGTGACACGCGGTTGGACACAAATGTTTTCCACTTTCGTGAATCCGATTTTATCCATGACAGAACAATAACTGAGTCTGACCATAGATAATTTTGTGATGTTTGAATATTAAGGTCATTCAACACCTTGTTATACAGTTTAGATAACAACAATGCTCCACAAAGTTCAAGACGTGGAATGGTTTGCCTTTTAAGAGGGGCAACCTTAGATTTGGAACACAGCAAGTTAACTGTAACTTCACCTTCACTGTTCACAGAACGGAGATATATGCATGCACCATAGGCCTTTTCTGAAGAGTCACAGAAGCCATGGATCTGTATATCTTGAAGGGTACCATGTGTGAGAACAAATCGTGGAATACGCAGAGTGTGTATTGTACCTAAAATGTCGCAGATCTCAATCCATTTCTCTGCTATGTGTGACGGTACTTCTTCGTCCCAGCCAAGCTTTTCAATCCATAATGATTGCATGAAGATTTTGGCATTGATAACAATAGGACTGACAAGGCCTAGAGGATCAAAGATGGAAGAGATGACTGATAGGATAGTACGCTTGGTAAGTTTAACTTGAGTATGGGTTTGGAGAGAAGGATGGGATTGGATCTGGAAATTATCAGTTGCAGGATGCCATAGTAAACCAAGGGCATGTGCATTTTCACTGTTATCAAGAGACAAAGGCAATTGGGTCTCTCGATGAGATGACGGAACAGATTCCAACAAAGCTTCATGATTGGAGCACCATTTTCGCAATGGAAATCCGCCACTGTCAAGCATGAGGATTAATTCTTCTTGAAGGCGTAGCGCTTCTTGAAGATTATCATGTCCTGTCAGGCAGTCGTCTACATAGAAGGAAGTTCTAACTGCTTGGGAAGCGAGAGGGTATTTAGCTTCTTCTTCTATTGACAGCTGATGCAGGGATCTTATGGCTAAAAATGAAGCTGATTTGGTACCATAAGTCACGGTAGTTAATGCATAGTCTTGTATGGGCTCATTGACATTAGAACGCCACACAATCCTTTGAAGATTCTGGTCGTTTTCGTGCATTTTTATGCGTCTGTACATTTTAGAAATGTAGCTGAGAATGCATATTTATAGGTTCGAAAACGAATTATAATTGATGATAAATCATCTTGCACTGTAGGGCCTAATTTCAGGATGTCATTTAGGGACTTGCCTGAAGATGTTTTTGCAGAAGCGTCGAACACAACTCTAGTCTTGGTTGTGGTAGACGAGGGTTTGATTACTGCATGATGTGGTAAATAGAAGCATTTTTCACCTGGCCGTGGAAGTGAAACCTTCTTCATGTGTCCCAATTCTTCATATTCTTGCATAAATTTTTTGTAGTCTTCTTGTAGAACAGAATTGGTTTGGAATTTGCGTTCCAGATGTTCTAAGCGTTTCACTGCTTGTTGTCTGGATTCGCCCAATGCATTTTCAGATTGGTTCTTGGGTAATTTCACTACAAAAGCACCGTCATCTGCACGAATAGTGTTTTGTATGAAATGTTCTTCACACTCTCTCTTTTCTTTAGTAAACACTGGTTTAGGAAAATCTTCTAGTTCCCAGAAGCGTCTTAACTGTGTGTCAACATTGTCAACGGTCACAAATAAATTGTGTTTAGCAAATGTGACTTTCTTAGATTTGATTGAGGTTTTGGGAACAGATCCACTGAGCACCCAGCCCAGTTCAGTATTACTAAGAATAGGGTTATTAGGAGTGATTATTCTTTCATTGGTAAATAACGGATAGAATAGACTAGCACCAATGAGGAGTTGGACATAACCAGGGATGTAGAATTTAGGATCTGCCAATGCAATTTCACTAGGAATATTGAATTTGGTAGGATCGATACGGACAGAAGGAAGTTTGTTTGCAATGTGAGGGATTACTAGACAGTTCATTTCAGCCTGGAAATTCTGGATCCTGGATCGCAGATTAACTTTAACACTGTGATTGCAAGAAGAGGTGCCATTTATGCCTCTTATGTGAGTATCAACATTCGTTGTTGACAGCTGCAACTTCTTTGCTAAGTCTTCAGTTATAAAGTTTAGTTGACTCCCTGAGTCTAGTAACGCTCTGCACAACACTAGATTTCCTTGCCTATCTTCAAGATGCACTGCTGCAGTTGCTAACAAAATCTCCTTTTGGTTGGATTTTTCTTTTATAGAACAATAACTAGCAGGCAAATTGTCAGTGCCTTCCTCAGTGTTTGACTGGTGAGAGGTCTTTTTCTTGTCACGTATGTTATGTAATAATCTGCTGTGTGAAGCCATCCCACAATTGCAGAAGGACTTGAGTTTGCAGTGGTCTCTTTTGTGATTGTTGGAGAAACAGTTTGCGCACAAGCCTTTGCCTTTTACAAACTCCCATCGTTGGTCTACACTCAACTGTGAAAACTTGTCGCACCTATGTAACTTGTGACTTTCCTTGCAACAAGGACATGAATCACCTTTGATGGCAACATACGATTGACGAGTTGTTTTTACAGATTTCTTTTGTGTATGTCTTTCACTCTTTTCTTTGGATGGGCTTGGCACGTTGTTAGAATTGGATAGCACTTCTAACGAGTGAGCCTTGGCTTCTAGGAAGTTCATCAACTCTTGAAGCGATGTGAACCTTTGTGAGTCAATTTTACTTTCCCATTCTTTGCGTGTCGTCTCACCAAGATGATCCAATATTAATTGAATGAACATGACTTCATGTAATGGGATTTCAATATTGAGAGCTTCGATGGCGTTAAGATTGCTTTGAAACTGATTTAGCAAGTTTCGCAGGTCTGTAACGTTTTCATCTTTCATTATTGGTAACGAAAATAGATTTTTGATATGAGCTGTGGCAATGACTCGAGTGTTATTATATCTAGAGCACACTAAGTTCCATGCTATAGGAAAATTCTCATTAGTGACTGGAAGATTCTGAATGAGCGCGTGAGCTTGACCCTTCAACGAACTCAATAAATAATGATATTTCTGGATAGGATCCAATGACTCATTATTTACCACTAAGCTACTAAAGGTGTCATGATAATGCTTGAAATTAGTCACATCTCCACTGAATACAGGAATTTGGATTCTTGGGAGTTGTATATTTCTATTGTTGCACTGTGAAGCAGAAGATTGACACGTGTGACGAGAATTACCACTGTGATTAGATTGTTGGCTGTGATGAGAGCCTAAACTGTTCACTGGATGTTCGTGTAGAAACAGAAGACCACTTAACTTTGCTTTAAGCACATCGTAATTGTTTCTCACTTCTTCGTCATATTGCATGTGAAGTTCTATTTCTTCTTCAGCTTCGATAAGAGCTTCTATCTAAATTTGTATAGACTTGTATTCCTCCCAAATTTCAATAAGGCTGTCAAATTTCACTTTTAGTTGAAACACATCAACTTCTTCAGGAATATTGTTACAGAATTTTTGAATGAATGTGAATTTCCTTTTAAGAAAACCCCGTTTCTTTGTTAAATCTCTCAGTTCATTCTCCATGATGAGATGAGTTGTTACTTGACGTTTAACGATGAGATGCTACCACCGCTGCACGATGATGTATGAATCAGCTGTTCACTGCTTTCTTGATGTTCGCTGAAGACCGGAATCACTCGATGTCTCGAATCACTGCTGCAAGATGCTGTCCTGTGTTGCGAAGTTCAGGGTTGCTGGAACTCACGAACCGACCGACGCGGAAGCAAATGATGTGTGAGACGAATTCGAGAAACGGCATTTGCGAATACAAGTATGCAATAAGTATGATTGTACCAATATAATCCTGCCCGTAGAGGAACCAAATGTTGGGTAATAGGTTCGAGAGGAACAAATGTTCGGGAGTAGTTGAAGGAAATAACTTAGGAACGTAGTGAAACAATGTATGTGCAATACATAGGAAATTTTCTCTGGGAAACGGAGGACCAATTAGAGCAAGAGTGGACTATATCACGAGGACACTGGATACAGAGATCCCAGGAATTATATTGGTTTAACAATCTAGAATGTAATGAAAAACTTTGCACTTTATTAATACTTGTAAACTGAAGAAATAATATATGAACACTGATGTTATATTAAAGAAACACGTTGAAACAATGAACTGGAAAATGGCGCGAATAGTGTTGCACCACTGGAAGTAATTTAGTAAACTTTGTAATTTACCAATGAATTATATCTCAAATTAAAGGTAATAAATTTTACTGTAAATTGAATATATTTATATTTATATACTTGACTGTTCACGTAATATAGCTTCTTGGCTAACTGATGACGTCACACGCTATGTACTTACGTGGAGCTTGTAAGTGAATCTAATGCACTTTGAATATTTAAAATGCGTAAATTATATTGAATAATTTACTTGGATTGAATAAAACTTGTAATGAAGTTTTATTCCAACGATTTCTAGTATAATTACAAAGGGCGCGAAGAGGCCTTTGTTACTAGTAAATCAGAGCAGTGTCAGAACGCGACTTGTTCGTGTAACTGCAGACTTAATACTGAATTGGCTTACTGACGCTCTTCGAAGCGTCCTTACAGGGGAAATACCCGTCACAAAGAACTCGTGATCAGGATATGATGTAATATACGCCTACTCAAAGATGACTTGGCGCAATAAGGTATAGCGGATGATTTGAATTAAAACTATTCACTGCACATAATAAAGATGCTGGAAAAAACCCTTAGTTTGCGTTGACACAGGTCCTATTGCAAGTTTCCTTACTTTTGCAGTTAAGAACCATAGATTGAAACCCCTGATGCACTGACGTCTATGGTTCCCTCTGTCATTCAAAACCCTAAAAAATAAAACTTTGTCGGAATTTGTTATTAGAGGCCCTCTCTTAACAAGGGTTTTATTGTTGGAGGTGCACGAGTGTCTGAATCCAGTAAATCTGTGTTATAATTCCTAATTATATTATCAGATTGGTAATAAATATTAAAGTCTATTCAAAATGTAATTTTACTGTCAATAGTTTACTTCCAATTCAATAACTGTTTTTCCGTCGATTTAAAAAATGCATTTAGATTTATTTCGTTATAATGACCTATGATTAATACCCCAAATATTAAGAATATAGGCCTACATATAAAGTACTTTTAAAAATGGGATGTAAAATTAGGGGTCCATAAAATTTTTTAGACATTTTTGAGGTCCTCGGGTTCAAAAAGGTTGAGAAACGCTGCTCTAATACAATCTGTCATCTATTATGGTATCATTGGCTGGGGAGGAAATGGCACTACTGTATTGACTCCTCTGAATCTAATACAAAAGAGAATAATGAAAGTTTGCTCAAAAAGCCTATAGAGTATTTAACAGAATTGTTATTTCCTCAATTTAATGTTATGAAAATAGAACAGATTTATAAGCTCACACTTATAAATAGGGAACGAATTTTTATGTGCTAAAAATCTTGAAAATATTTATTTTCTTATGTACTAAAAATTGAAAAATATGTATAAACATTTTAAAAATATTTTGTTTCAGTGTTATGTAATACTTCAAATTTATACATACAAAATTTTATTATTACTCACCAGTCATGATGAGACAATGCTGGGGAGTAATAATATATCGCTGTTGCAGTGGACAATGAAGACTTTCTCCAAGTTTTCCATCACAAACCGATGCCTTTTGTCACGGAAAAATGCCCGAAACCGAGAGAAGGAATACTCGACGTCACAAGAAGTTAGTCTTGCATATGTTAGCAAAGGAATGTCACTGACACACAAGTTCTTAATTTCTCCACTATCTTGCTTCCCATCCAAAATGTTGGCAACTTGACACATAATGTAAAACCATCATTTTTGGCAAACACTTTTTTAAATTTATGTCTAATCGCTGTAATTTTAGGGCCTTTGAGTGAATTCATTTTTCTCTCAATGTCACGAACTTCATTAACCGTCTCAGTCAACAATTTTGTTGATGTTTCTGATTTCTTTATTGAGTGACACAAAAGACTGAAATTTGCAAATATGTAAGATAATTCAATTTTTAGTGTACTGCCCATAAATAAAACAAACAAACAAACATAGGTTTATTTCATCTTCATACAACAGGGACTTTGGTTACATTTCTGTTTTACCAATCAGTCCCTTGATTACTACACAAACATTCTATAACTATTTCTATCTATTACTTAAAACAACACCCAAGTATGCTATATATTATTTCCTACTTCACTTGAATTTCTACTGCTACTATCTTCTATTTTATTAAACCATTTGCTTTTAACTACAATTAAAAATTTCCCCATTCTTTTCAATAAATCCCTATTTTTTGTTATGCAAAGCTTCTTATACGCTGCCCCTTTATTAATTTTTAGTAATTTATCACCAATTAAATTTACCCTCCACCTCTCAGTTTCCTTACATTCTAAAATTATATGTTTTGCATCCTCTTCTTCGTTACATAATGGGCATATTCCCCTAGGTACCGATCCTCTCAAGTTTTTCAGTCTCCAGATTCCTAGTCTCCACCAGGCCAAACTGGATCTTTCCTCCCGATTACATGCAAATAGATAAGCTTCCATACCCCATTCCGATTTCATCTCTGCATAACATTGTAATGATTTAAAATTCCTCATTTCTGAAAACATTTCCTGCCTAGCAATATCATTACACCTTTTTTTTTATTAATTTGCATATAATCTGTATATTCCATGAACCCATTCTATTCCATATCCAATTTAATCCTATACAGTTTATATTCTCTTCTAAACTTTTCCACCAATTATTCACAACCTTTGTACTTTGTAAAAATTTTAAACAATATTTCCCAAAACTATTCTCTGGGTTTGACAAAATATGATGAATAAATTTAATTTTTTTTACTAAAAATGTGCCTCTACTACTTCCTATTCCCAATTCCAATAAAGCTGCAATATTTGCTGAATTGATCGGTATACCCAGCACTTTTTACAATATCTAGCCCTAACTCTATTTAGATTCTCCCAAGCTTCAGTTTCTCCCCATAGTTCAGCAGCATATAATATTTTTGACTCCACTAACGCCCTAAAAATATGATTTAAATTTCCAATTTTTATGTTTGCTAACTTGTTTAGGCAATTATTTATGTTAAATAACGCCACATTCCCTTGATTTTTCATTAATCTTATGTGCTCTTTCCAATCTCCTTTACTACCTAGTATAACTCCCAAATACTTAAATTTATCAACCACTTCTATCCTTTCTCCTTTCATAAACCAATTCTCGTTCCTGCTTCTTACCCCTCCTTTTCTACAGACCATTATTTTTGTTTTCTTTATGTTTATTTTTAAATTCCACTTAATGCTATAATTCAACACCTCATTTAATGCTCTTTGTAGTCCTACAGTTGTCACTGATCCAATTGCAATGTCATCAGCGTATAGAATGGCTACAATCTCCTTACCTTGCATTATTGGGCAGTGAAACTCTTCCCTTCCTAAAACACTCACTATATCATTAATAAACAAATTAAATAACAGAGGGCTTAATTTACAGCCTTGTCTTACACCTTTGTTATTCACAATGCATTTAGACACTTCACCATTAGATAATTTAATGCTAAATCCTGTCTTCCTGTAAATCGCTTTCACATAACTTATAAATTTAGAACTTACTCCCTGTTTCTCCATCTTATACCATAGATGATCTCTCCTTCTCAAAATCTATAAAACCCCAATAAATTTTGCCCCTTTTATTACATATATATTTATCAATCAATGTTTTAATTAGGAAAATATTCTCGCTAGTTCTTTTGCCAGCCTTGAATCCGGTTTGGAATTCAGAAATTACGTTAAATTTCTCTACACATTTTCTTAGCCTCTTGGATAGCATGCCCACGTAAATTTTACTCATTGTTGGCAGCAGTGATATACCCCTAAAATTATTCGGGTCTGACTTGGGTCCTCGTCCCTTATATATAGGGATAACTAGGGCTGTATTCCAGCTTTCTGGTATTATACCTTTATTCTTAATACTGTTGAAAATTTTCAACAACAAAATTACCCACTTATCATCTTTTAATAATTCTTTCCAACACTGAATCGGAATATTATCCACCCCTGTAGATTTTTTATTTCTTATGCCCTTTACTACCTCCCTTATTTCCTCTTTTGAAAAATCCTCCTCTAGTTCTTTAATCTCTTTTGTTTGTATAAATCTATCTGTGTCAACTGTCCTTACCACTGCTTCGTTTTCTCTAAACAACTCCCCAAAATATCTACACCATACTTCCTTCCCAATTTCGTAATCATTCTCCTTCCATT
This sequence comes from Ectobius pallidus, assembly GCA_964059195.1. Taxonomy (NCBI): domain Eukaryota; kingdom Metazoa; phylum Arthropoda; class Insecta; order Blattodea; family Ectobiidae; genus Ectobius; species Ectobius pallidus. The sequence goes on along the minus strand of CAXKWD010000001.1, from coordinate 49,859,154 downwards.
TAGTTAACTTACTAACATATTTCCACGCCTTTTCCATATCATTAGCATTTATCCATTCTCTTAATTTGTTAACTTCCCCCTCCTCGTACTTTAGTTTAACTACCTTTAGGAGTTCTCTGTAATGTTTCTTTTCCGTTATGTAAGTTAATTTGTCTTCTGTATTATTAGACTTCTTCCATCTTAAATATGCTAGCCTATACAACTTCCTTTTTTCCCTACATTCCGCGTTGAACCATCCCTTGTTCTTTTTGTTAACCGTAACCGGTCTCATCATATCTTTTCCTGCCCTACTAATGCAGTGGATTAACAGTTCCACCGCTTTATTTGGATCGGTTTTTGCACTTTCTTCAATGCCTACTACTAATAATTCACTCGTTCTGTCACTCACAGATTCACTAAATTGATGTGCTTTATTTTTATCCCATATCAATCTTTTTTCGCTTTTACCTTTTCTATATATCCTATTCACTACTGGTGTTTGCTTCCATTGGATATCGAGCCAAACTGATAGCACTAGATGGTTACTTGACGACTTATCTTCTATCACAAAGTCATTCACTTTCTCTGCTAGACTACTTGATATCAAAATATAATCTATTACACTCGCACCATTTTCGTTTATGAAGGTGAAATTGCCTAGCTTGTCTTGTCCATATTGGCCATTCAATATATCTAAACCTAATTCCTCGCACAAACTTATTAATTTTATACCCTCCTGATTATATGTCCTATCCTTACTATTCCTCGCGTTTTCATAATTATGTATACTATTTACACTTACAATATTCATTTCTGCAGTTCTGGAATTAAAATCACCCCCAAGTAAGTAATGGTTGGGGTTAAACTTATCAATGAGCGCTTCAGTTTCACTTTTTAATTCATTCCATATCATTTCATTATAGTAATTGGAGCCTCTAGGATGTAAGTAGCAGCAACTCATTAAAACTTCTACTTTTCCTCTATTATTCAGTAATCCGATCCAAAGAACCTCATCTAAATTGGAATTTATTATTATTATTTTTTCTTTTAAATCCTCCTTTATCAAAAACATAATTCCTGCTGGGGACCTACCATATCTTTTCTTCTTCATTTTTTCTTTTCTAAAACAAAAAAAAAAAAATTGACATTTATTTTTATTACCGGATTTAACCATGTTTCCATTAAACCTAAAATATGACAACTTAATAAAATATCCTGCAATTCCCCGTTATTTTTCTTCTGCAAAAAACCCTCAATATTAATAAAACTGCATTTCAACCCCCTTGTAATTTCATCCTACGGATTAAACGAATTTCTGGACTCATCCCCTGAAATAACCCATTTGCGTAAATTATAAGTCCTGGCTTGCTTGCTTACATCCTGTAGTTCCAAAATACTCCCCTGTGGTGACGAAACCGGCGTTAGTGCATTCCTGCTTTCTGCTGAAACTTGTGCTGCACCCTGGAATTGCTGAGATGGCAACGTGCGTGCCTTAGCCCCTGAATCTGAACTCTGTCGCCTAACAGGTGACTTTTGTGCTGATCTCGGTGTTAATCCCCTTGCTTCGTCTTCCACATACCTTGAAGTCGATCCACTCGCAACCTCACATTGTTCATTTAATTCTTGCTGACTTGCTTTCCTGCTTCCTTTCCACACTCAAGACCATTGACTCCCGTTACTCAAATTTTTGCGACAGAACTCCAAGTCAAATATTTCTCTTTCAATTTTCAATTTGTCCTTCACTAAAACAGCGTATTTCCCGTTTCTTCTTGCTTCTTTCAGAAATGGCACCAATTGATTTCTGATTTTCCTCGTCCTAAGATCGAAGTCTTCCTCAACTCTCACTCTTGACCCGCTCAGCTTTCTTCTATTATTTAACACTGCCTCTTTCGCTCCCATATTGGTGAATTTCACTAGAATCGGCCTATTAGCCCCTTTTCCCATCCTGTACGTATCTTCAATCTGGTATTCATTGAAATTTAACCTGAAGGTGTTCACAAAAAAGTCCAAGACTGTACAAATGGTATCCGGTCGCCTTTCATATCTCGTTTCCGCTAGCCCAAAAATTACTATATTTTTCTTCCTCTCATTGAATTCCAAGCTTGACAATCTTCTTTTTAGAGCTATGTTTTCTTCCTTCAATAGTCCAATTTCTTTTCTGTTTTCTTCTACATTCACGTTCACTGCTTGCACCATTTCCTTCAGCTCCTCCATTGTTTTCCTAAATTGGATGTGCATTTCTTTGAATCCCTCTCTCATTTCCCTCTTCACCGTCTCTTCCACTGTTGGTCCGGGATTTATTTCGACACCTCCAATCACTAAAAGCATCATAATTACTAGTCCAATAAACCACACGTTATCCATATTTCTCCCTTTTTTATCTTCACCGCCCCCTTTCTTCACTCTTCTCATGCTGAATCTTCCTATCCTTATTCTGTAAGCCACCAGGTCAATCCCCATCTTCGCTCCTTCAGAAAACTTCTCGGCCACAGGTTGCAAACTCCGCCGCCAATTCTTGCGTATGCACGGTCGTTGACTCGCACACACGCGTAAACTCTACTTCCATCTTCACACAAAACCAACCGACCTCACCGACTTCTGAAGGATGAATGACTGCCCTTAAATAAATCCTGAAGAATTTCAATTGATGAAGCATCATCCTTATTCAATTCATTTACAACGGTTTTGAAATTTTCAAAATTCTGTGCATGATATTCCATTGCTTCCAACCATGTTCCCAGCGAGTGACTATAAGTGTAGGAGGAAGTGCAAGATCAGGATTTTTTTCTTTGAACAAATCAATTCTCGTTGGGACTTCAAAAATACTTTCTTGCCATTTGAAATTAATTTGTCCACTTCAGGATATAAGGTACGTACCTGTTCATATACCCAGTGCAAAGCGTGTGCTATACATGTTACATGTTTCATATTTGGGGAGCTTACAGATAGACCTTCTGCTGCCTTCTTCATGTAGGAGGCAGCATCCGTAAGTAACAAAAGAACATTATCAAATTTGACCCCATCCGACCATAATAACTGAAGTGATTCATTGAATAAGCGAGCCACCGTTAGATGTTTTGTTGCTGACATTTCTCTGTATGCTAATAAAAAACACCGTTCTGACGGAATTTCGTTATTTTCCAGCACAGCTACTACAACGTTTCCCCCTTCCTTCCACTAGAGCAGGGGAAGTCAACTACGTCTTGTGATGACGTTTGTGGAGCAAGTGCATGCGGATCCCTTGTGTGTGACGTCAGCAAGAGCGCACGGTAGTAGGGGTATTTAGAGTACGCTAGAGCTAGGTACTAGAGGACCTATTCACTTTAGCTCTGTGGGTAGAACAACTTCTGGTTGGAAATACGGAGCATTTTAAAAGTTAATGCAAGTACGCGATCCTGATAGTGTTCTCTCTGCAGAACATGTGTTAGTTCTGCAAAACATTCTTCTTCAGTTCGAATCGAGGTTTCAGGATGTGGAAAACCTTTCTCCAATGTTTAAACTTTTTGCTACCCCATATTCAGTTAATGTCAAAGACGTTCCTTGCCGGTATCAGTTGGAACTGCTAAACTTACAATCCGACGATCTGTTAAAGGACAAATACGAACGTCAAGTGGTCTTGGGTAACTTTTACAGAAATTTCTCTGAAACCAGATTCCCGAGACTTACCGCACGAATATTATGTAATTTTGGATCGACATATGTGGCCGAACAATTTTTTTCACTATTGAAATGTGCAAAGCTCAAATCAAGAAGTACATTGTCAAATCACAACCTAAATGTAGTCTTCGATTAAATATTGCTCAAACATTACGTCCCAACATTGATAAACTTGTTAAAGAAAAAAGAGACAGGACAGTCAGAAAATTGTTACTGTAATCTTGTATCATCTAAGATGCAGACGAGCTTGTATGGTAATTAATTCAGTTCATTTTTTTTATTATTTGTATTGTAGTGAATTATGTTAATTCAAATGATAGTATTGTCTATTTTTGTCAAAGAACAGATTTTGTGGAAAGGCAATTGTTATCACAGAATAGAAAAATAGAATTATTTATAATATGTTAAACTACTGTGCTGTAATTAACCGATAAACTATCAAGAAAATCGATTGATGTTTCATTAACTCGGAAACACGTATTACGTAAGTTCTAACCCCCTAAATTCCCGCTGCCCGCAGTACTAATGCCCCTCTCTTCCCCCCTGTTCACTGATGCCGCCATTTCACATACTCCTCGCAGAGGTATAACGCGAGCAGTCAGAGCAGAAAGCAGTGACGTCACAGAGCAACCTTCTGTCTTCCCCTGCACTAGAGCCTGTTCTTTCGTCCAGGCTTACCCAGATTTTTTTTTACTCTCACATCCTGCTCTGATCTTTCCTAACGTTTATTTGTATCACGCAGGGACATACTATTTTCTTATTGTTGATTCTTCTGGTGTTTCATATTTTGTGTATTTAGTCAGGAACTTCTTGAGCTCTGGATTCTTCAATTTATATAAAGGAATATCATACGTAAGAAATGTTTTGCACAAATCTGCGTAGTATTCAGAACTCTTTGCAAAATGAGTATGTGAAGAAGAAGCTGTTTCACCTAGGAGAACTTGTCTAGGTGCTGAACATGAAGCGGCCATTGTGTGTTTACTACCAGCTAAATGCTGCATGACTTGAGATCGGTGATCTGCATTTACAGATTTCCCACATTTTTGACAGAATAGAATTTTCCCGTCACTGAGGGTCAGACTCACTTGCGTGTGACACGGGGAATCACACACGTCTTTGTTCTCCACCTATTAGAAGGCAGTCAGGGTCACATGCAGTGATGCAGGAGTTCAAATGTAATGAATTCACGTTAAAAAATGAATTTAAATTGTATTTTCATTAATATATGTCCTTGAAAACAATTTTTAAACTGAATTTTAAAATTTAGAACAAGGAAAATATAACAATATATGTTTTTATATGAGAATGTTATAGGAGAAAAATTCCTCCGACACTGGGACTTGAACCCACGACCTTTTACTATTCGCGCCAATGCTCTACCAACTGAGCTAAGCCGGCTTAGCTCAGTTGGTAGAGCATTGGCGCGAATAGTAAAAGGTCGTGGGTTCAAGTCCCAGTGTCGGAGGCATTTTTCTCCTATAACATTCTCATGTAATGTCCAACAGAGACAATAATCTGTGGTTCATGAAGGCTTATGTATCCATATGTTTTTATAGGTAATTTTTTAAAAATATGTATTTACATAAAAATATTACAGAAATATGTGTTTTTATGTGAAATAGAATTTCATATATAAACTTTGGTGTTCTAGTTCAGAATTTTAGTTTTAGTTGTAGTCTTCTGTCTATAAGCATAATAAAACATTTATTTACATAAAAATCCGCTTCCTACTTATAAAATACTGTCACAAATACAGAAATGTACACGTATCTGATACAATAAAAGAATAATTAAAAACATTGCCTTTTATAGAACCAAAACACTTCACCTCTTCTGGCTCTGAATATAGCAATTATTATGGTCCAAGACTCTATAACTCCATAATCAGGCCACATCCAGAAATAGTAAATATGAACAGCAAAAAGTTCGATAAATATATAAAAAATCTTATTTCATAGATTATAATTTACTTTACTCTGTAATTAGTAGATATTTATAGAACCATTTTATTGGTTATACCACAGAATTTCAAATTTGTTCTTCCCATTTTGCATTTTTTCATTTTGTTACTTTTATTCTAGGTATTGGATATTAAGTTAGTGTTATATTTCATTTTATTAATTTGTATTTAATTGAATTTGTATTTAATTAAATACACGTATTTATATTTTGTGTAATATAAATAACCGATCTTAACCCGAACACGAGCACTTGTTTATTCGGGTGATCATTTGATGATGTATCTATCCTGTGTTCCATACAATAAATAAAATAAATAAAATCGAGTAAACTGATGCAACCAAGTGCGAGAATGCTTTTGTTAATTTACTGAAAATTGCAATTATTATATGCAGAAAATAAGTTATTTTTGTAATCGATTTCCGAGTTATGTTAAAGATCGGTTCATTAAGCAGGGCGTACGGAGAAACACATAGTTTGATAAACATATGTGAAGGAATGTGTGGTTAGTGTTATTTTCCAAAGCCATGGGCTGTGTTAGTTGTATTGCAACTTCCAAAGCGGTATATGAACACTGTTAAACAATATGCTGCCGTGAGAAATGATTTGCATTTGATAAATTCTTTCTAATATATTACCATAAAATATGCATTAAATTGGGCATTACTCCGGTACCGGTCAACCGATTTGGTCCAATTTCAATAGGCTTCTTCCCATGGACGTTATAAATGCGTATACCAAGTTTCATGAAAATCTGATAAAGCGTATTTGAGTTATCGCGCGTAAAGACACAGACAGATGGACTGACATTTTCTCGTCCACCACATAATCTCATGAAGTACCATTCTGGCACTTAATAAATCAATGAAATAATAAATATCATTATGGTGTTACGTCACATAGGCTATAATAAGCGCATTATAATATGGTTGAAAAAAACATTATTCAATCCGTTTAGAGTTATTAAAGCTTTCAAGAGTAGTACCGAAGTTTTTTAATCATTAGTTCCGTATGAATTCCATTCAAATTATTATAAACCTTATAAATATTATCTAAAACTTTTGTCTGAAGCAGTTTTTGATAAGACAAATCCTTATTGCAAGGGATGACCAAAATGAGGCTGCATGACAAAATATTAATTATCCCCGCAGTGAGCACAATATCGAGTCCGTTCAAATTTGTAGTAAATCTTCTAATATTATTCAAATCTGGACTTTGGTTCTTTTTTGCTTCAATGTGCAGAAGTGTGATCTTCGAAATCTACCTGTGCTGCAGGTGTTCTACGTACAGGCTGCGTGCATATCGTGTACTTGCTTTCTTGGCCAAGAGATGTTAAAAAAATATTTTGGAGACTTCGGAAGAAGGGAAATCAGTGAAAGAATATAATCGCTTGCTTACGAAAAAGTTTTCTTTTAAGAAGAATTTTACTAATACGAATATGTTTTCATGAATAATGTGGTATGATATGATGACGAATAATGATTTAAATATGAATGGCTGAACAATGATTCACAATGATATTATTCGTTGATTTAAGAGCAAAGCATTTAATTCTTCTTAAAAATGAGGCTGGAAAGGAGAGCTTGGAGAGAGGGGAGCCTTGGAATCCCAACATGGGTAATGCAAGTGACTGTAACCCGCTCCTGAATTATTCGTTATTGTAAATTAATACCTTTCGGTGCTCCATGAGTTACTGGTATAATGTAATGCTGAAATATATGGAACTTAAAAGAAGAGGGAATTTCATATTGCCTACATTATCTGACAATTTCTGCAGTTTGGTTAGAAAAATGTACGCACTGACTGCCATCACGCCAGGATTGTTCCAGGTGCTTTGTTTGGCTAGATGCTGAATCATCTTCAGGATCATAGTCCACTAGAATTGATAAGCGGGCGGTAATAACATATTAATACCCAAAATTAAATGATTATAGATTAGAAAATGGGAAGAAATCTGATATACGGACTAGATTGTCTTAGAGGTCGATTTTACAAACTCAAATAATATAAAGATAACAATCACGTACACTTAATGAGAAATTTGAGCTACGAGTTCATTTACTATTGATTCAATAGTTACTTTCATTTGAGGAATGAAAAGCCGCAGTGACGATTTCAGTAAATCTTGTGACAATTGTTCCTCTGCTTAGTTTTTAACAATTTCATGGTACAAAATGCTCACTATGGTACTACCAGAAGTGGGTTGTATTTTCAAAGAAAAATTTCGCAAGTTTGGATACTGCTCCTTGTTAACTAGTTTCCAAAACTCGATGGGCTGGCAATTTCTCATTGATATAAGAAAATTGTCACTCTCTAGGTCAAATTGCTCCATTTTCATATCTGGATCATCATTCGGAGATGCTTCCATAGAATTGTTAAATAGGAAAAACCTAGGTTGAAGTTTATCAAAATCAGAGAACCTTGAAGCAAATTCCTACTGAATCTCTGACAAGTATTCAGCAAGTGGAGAGAAATCGGCATCTTCACACTCTAGCTTCAGTGTAGAGCAGAATACAAAGAAATAAACGAAGTTAGGAGTTCGGGGGGGGGCGGTTTATTAACGAACGGGCTGCCAATTGGACAACTGGCTTATATAAACAATACAGAACTCACGGATTTTCCATGTGCGAGAATTTTTACAACGCCATTGTTATGCACTTAGGATTGTGAATTATGCCTATCAGAATATAATACTGTCCAAGATGAAAGATTTACAGATGGTCTTCTTACAGAGAATAATTAATTTTACAGAGTTTAATGAATGAATACAGAATCAACAAAAAAAAGTGGTCAACTAGATCTTAAACTAGTTATAAGTTTCACTGTACAAGTTTATGTTTCGTTTTTTAAATTAGGATTTTCCATCATGAATGGAGATGTGTGAGTTAGGATGGACAAGATCAGCGAGTCAATTAAGACTACTATGACCTATCAACATTTAATTGGTACAGTAGCCATCTATCCAACAGTCATGAATGTGGATTGACAAGAGCTGTACAAGAGTGACAGATTTATGTTGACTCAGTTCACAGCACGGGGAGGCGGCGATGAAACCATTCTGTTATACAGATCAAATTCGCGCATTCTACATAAATGTAATTTCTGTCAAAGGAAATAAAATACACGAGAATACTGGTCACAGAACGGAAATCACAGAACGGAGAACAGTAAGGTTGTTTCTATCAATTCACTATAATTAGATAATCGATGGATTGTATCCTTCAATATACCGGATGATCTGGATAATCCAGGAATTAGGCAGTATTATTTACACTGATGCAAATTATAAACTGTAGGCCTATATATCACAAGTTACCGTTTACTATACCTGTATTTACGTACAAAAAATATAAAATACTTTTTACACTCAAGCACTGTTAAAATAACAACTGAGTTTCACACACAAAACTTATGATGCTAGAGCACGATGTTTACTTGAATAGTAAAAGTAAGACACTGTAATTGGTCGAGCTGGGTTTAAATGACCGCGGCGTTACCACCCTCACAAGGGATCTAGGTTTTACGACAGCAATAAACCACTATGCACCGCGTGACGGGTAGACCCCTTGCAGCTCTGCCAAAACAGGCAATCGGTGACCAACTTCGCACACAGTGATTGTACTATACAGAGGTGTACATATTCTGATTTTAGCTTGCTTGCCCCTTTGTAACTCTGCAACCAGCAACAGCTTTTAACTTGCTTGACAAGAGAGCAAGCTTCATTGCAACGATTGAATGAAATACGAGTACTGTCGCTATGAGCCACAAGCTCTTCATAACCTGGTGGGTTTCACGAGGCCTAAAGAAACTGCAAGGCCTGGCGGAAAGAATATGAAACTGGGTATATCAGTGCACTGGTAAGTCGTGCAGTTACGAAGTTGAGGAACTTGAGGTGTGTTTATAGTGCAAGTAAAAGGAGAATGGAGAATTTTACCCTGAAGGAAGCCGAGGAGAAACTAAAATGTGGAGAGTTTGAATTATGAATGAACAAAGGTACTAGTCCGGAAGGGGAAAATTTTTCAAACATTTTCGAGAAAACATAAAAAATATCAATAATAACTGTACAAGAGTTTGTTTAATTATTTAGATGCCTAGTTTTTATTTGCATTTCTGAGGTAGGGTTTGAGCGAAAACTTTGCAAGGGTTTATTAGGATATATGTAATTATAATATATACATATATAATTGGTAATTAATAAATTATACTTGATGATCTATCATCCTCTATTATACAAAATAATTTCCATGTTCAACAGAACAGCTTTATAAAAAAACACGTTCTTGTATGTTTTTTTGCTATTACTGTTATAATTGTTATTAATTTTTATTTCGTTTACGACCATTCGAGACCACGTAACAATTTTAACAGGGTAAGAACTAAGCAAATGGAAATTTAGCTCATTCAAAACATTTTCCTACTGGGAGAAAAAGCTACGAAAATGTGTGCGTTTATGTCAAATAGGCATTTGGGGAAGTTCAGATCAGATCCTCTTAGAAATAAAGTTCCTCTAATAACTTAGTTGTTTTCCACACATGTTATTCCATAACTCCACAACCATTAGAGACAGAAGGCTGAAATTTTGCGTACTATATTTAAACACATTTAAGCAAAAAGTAGATACTCATCGTTGAAATAAAAAAAGATGTAAAACCGTTGTTTAGTTTTAATACTTTTTATTTTACAAAAATAATTTATTGAAATGAATAACTGGAGATGTCTAAACGTATTCTAATTACTAGATAAATATGTTTATTACTGCAATAATAAACACATACTGAGGTCAGAGAAATCCTGACAATGTTGTAATGCATAAGGAATATTATTTTTCATGCCCTGACAAAAGTGGTCCTAAAATTTAATTGATAATTCCCTCTTGAACTTCTCTTGGTCAATAGAATAGCTAACAGATTTAAAGTAGACCATTAAGAATCATACTACAATGAGAGCAAACTAAGCTGTTTCGCTTCATGCCGCGTAGCCCGAGATCTCGTCATGTTTTCGAGAATTCAAAGAACTTCATATTAAAGACTAGACATCTTACCGTTATGTACATACCTTTGTGTTATTATAATCTTTGCTTATCTCAAAATGGAATTATATTTGTTCGCGTGGTACTATCTAGACAAACATCACTTGTGTTGAGTTTTATTTGGGGATTTTAATTTCGTTTTTGAACTCTAGTTTTTGTTACGAGAGAATTAATTCTCGACCTTCGTCTCGAGATAATTACCATGGCAAGAAACATTTGTTAAATTACCAGTAAAACTATCAATACTGATTTTACTGAAAATAACTTTTTAAATAATTTTTCAGGCCTACTTCAGTTGCAGGAACCCTAGTCACTATGTCCTGTAATTTTGTTCACTTCTGTTTTCATTTTTTTTAGAAAGCTTTTATTTTCTACAGCAATTGGCAAGAGGCAACATTCCTTGTGTAGGTTTGTGTATTTGTTAAAGTAAAAACTGTAACGCTACACTATTATTAAATTATATTCTTGAAATGTGAAGATCCTGAGAAATGTTAAATTCGCCGCTTTCTTGAGCCATCAGGAACGAATGAAGCGAATTAGTTACGCTTTCTCTAAGCCAAGTCAGTAGTCGTTCCATTATTTTGACTCCAGAGTGTAGGTGGGAATCTAATTCCGTAGGGAGTGTGATTGCGGGAAAAGTGGCGATTCAGTGAAACAGGTTTAAATGCTTTTATCTTTTCTCTTTCCTCTAATCGAATTCGGATCTCTGCGATGGGAGTAGGGTGTGTTTGAGGGACCACCGATTCCCTAAGTAGCTACCCTAGCAGAATGTTAAAGTGATATTGTAATTAGCGCACATAATACACAAAAATGATCACGGCTCTTGTATTATTCTGTTAATCAGTTATCAGTGATACCACGTCCTACCGTTGGAAGAAATAGGAACCAATACAAATGTCCTTCAAAGTTATTATTTGAAACAGTTGGTCGTATGGACGTTATTAGTTCTGAAATGGTGAGTCAAAACGGAAAACTTATAATCATCGTTGATGTCTACAAATTCCAACTGAAACATAAAACTAAAGGTGGTTCGTGCAGATGGTGCTGTGTAAAAAAAAGTGTAACAGTAAAAGAAAATGTTAGTGCTTTAGTATGACGGTGACGCCATTTAAATATCGGTGGCGCAGTTTACATATGTCGGTGGCGCAGTTTACATATGTCGGTGGCGCAGTTTACATATGTCGGTGGCGCAGTTTACATATGTCGGTGACGAGTTTACATCGTGTAGGTTGGGGGAAAAGGTAGAAGTGGCGCAGATTACTTTTTCCCTTGGTCTAGATACAAGAGGATATGTTCTGAAATTTAGTGACAGTTTAATATACTAAGTTATACACATCCCTGCTGGGTATACTGGAAATTGTAGTGAGAAATGATGACTTACGGAAATCTCTTTCATAAACTTATTAAATTTTTTTAACTTCATGCCATTTCTTTTCCCATCCGTTGTGGGAAAGGAACCGCCATTCGACTGCTACCAAGAGCAGATAATAAGATTGGGGCAAGGTCTGTATACATACCGTCTTCAAACCTTGGGATTGGGGGGCATTTGGCGAACAAGCCGACTCCCAAGGCTTGATGAGTTTCAAGACTGGAGTCGATACTTCTTAACTAGTTTCTCAGTTTACTGATGAGGGTGAGAGCTGCTCGTTCCAGACTCCCTACATTAAAAAAATCGGAAGAAGTACTTTTTGGGGGCCCTCCACCACCCCCCGGAGCCCTCGACCATAGGCCATACTCCGGTCCCAACAACTTTTCGGCGCTTGTGTTCTATTGCTCTACTTTTCGCTCTTGTGTACTTTACGCTTGTGGGTAATGTGTTTTGAGCCAGCTGTTTAATTCAGCACTAATAGAACTGTGTAACTCTGTTTGCGTTTTGTCACCTGTCTGTCGGGGGTCGTCTCTCCGATCCGGCATTCACCTAATGAGTGAGGAAAACCCCGAAAAACCCCACTCGGATCGGCTGCTGTGAGAGTTTCCCACAGCAACCCGGGTACTTGGACTATTGCCCATAGCAGTGCTCGGTTTAATCCCAGGAGTCTGAGCTTTCTCCTGAGATACGTCTCATAATTAGGCTGTCTCGAATCTGGTATGTTTAGACATCGTCAATCTCCTGTTGTTTTCTTATTCCTATTACATACGTTGCAAAGTATTTGAATACTGTGTTTGCAGCTTTAGTTGTCCAGAACTTCAGTTCTGGCGGCCATCGTTCTCCTGCTTGTGTTGCCACCTGAATAAGGTTTCGGCGTGCCTCTCTATATCTCGCGCACGTATATAGCGCATGATACATTGTGTCTAACTCGGAATCTTCACAGTAGCTGAGGAAGTCTTCTGCCAGGTTGAACCTATTTAGGTTTGCTGTGAAGTATCCATGGCCCGAATAGAACTGTGCTGTTGCGTAATCTATCTGCAAATGTTTCTGCTTAAGCCTATCTCTAACAGTCGGGAAGTAGTCTCTTGTGATTAAGCCCGTTGTGGTATGCCTCCAACGGTCTTCCCACTTGTTTATAGTGTATTCTCTAAGCTGTAAATACAGTTCTTTCCTATTTCTTGTGTTGTACGTTAACTGTGTGACTTCTATGTCTCGATCCTCGTTGGAAGGTGCTTTCTTAATCTACAGGCATTGGCCTTTTCTTCTACCAGCAAATCAGCTGGTATTTCTCCAGCAATTACCGCTAACGCA